>OY757908.1:62454578-62547078 GCA_963585895.1 Sepioteuthis lessoniana
GCCATAAAACCCAACCAAACTAAATCATATATATTTATTATATATGTATAAAGAGGGTTTGGCATCAAATAATCTACAATGGTTGATATAACATAATACCCAACCAAACCAAATCATATATATTTACTATATATGTATAAAGAAGCTTTGGCATCAAATAATCTACGGCTATAAAACCCAGCCAAACCAAACCTAATAATATCAACAACGGTACAAAAATAATGAAATCCTAATAACTCTAGTATGTGGTTTATATATATATATATATATATATTCTCCAGAGTGATTTCCCTCTCAAAAGAAGAACCTTTTCTGAACTGTTTTGTCGGCTATGATCCAGTCAGTGCCTGATACATGTCATGCTTAGCACTGTAGATTAGCAAGGCCAGTTGGTTCATGGCTGTTTATTTGATTTGCAGTTAACCTTCTTGGCTGTTCTTCCATTTGCTCACTGAGGACATGTCCAGTCAAGGATAGCAACTACTACCCTGCTATTTTTAAGTGGAGTAAACCTGTTGCCCTACCATGTCTAAAAAAAACCTACTTCATGCAAAGAGAAATATACTTGGTCTTGTTGAGGATTTGAACTCTGTTCAATGATTCCATTTCCTATGAAAATAATCTTTATGCTATACATATCTCCACAGAAGGTGAATATATATATATATATATATATATATATATATATATGTATGCATACTCACATATAAAGGAGTTCCAAAAGTTAAAGGAACTAAAATTGTTAAATAGCTTTCTTAAAAAAAGAAAAATTGCTAGAAAATTTGATTCAGTTTCTAATGAAGTGATTTTGAGAAATGTGAACAATGTTCCCGGTGACAAAGCAAACACTTGATGATTTGATGAACTTGTGCGAATTTCCCAAATTTTGTGTAGTATTTCATGGAGAAGAAACTTGATGGCAACTACACAAGAATGTTGAACAAGTCCTGGCGGCAACACCCCACGAGACACCAACTATACGGCCACTTACCTCCCATCACGAAAACTATACAAGTTAGACGAACCAGACACACAGGACACTGCTGGAGAAGCAAGGACGAGCTCGTAAGTGATCTACTCCTATGGACCCCCACATATGGCCAAGCAAAAGCAGGACGACCAGCCCGAACTTACATACAGCAGCTATGTGAGGACACAGGATGTAATCCTGATGACCTGCCGGAGGCAATGAATGATAAGGAGAAGTGGCGAGAGAGAGTCAGGGATATCCGTGCTGGCGGCACGACATGATGATGATGATATATATATATATATTAGTTTGCTATATTTATGATAGTGTTCAATATTGCTGTTAGAGTATGTAAATATCTAAGTTTGGATAGCATAGACACAGTCAGTGGCATTCAGTGACTGTCAGCTTCTTACCTACATTACCTTAATCTTCAAACGAAGGTCTTGAGTGAATGATTGACAGTCTCCAAGCACCTTTGACTCTATTTATGCTATCCTAAATTGTATATATCATTATCATTATCAAGTCATGTAGATTGTACCAATTCTTTTGACTCTGTCTCGCCATCCATCTAAATCAGCCATCACTCTACTTAAGTCTTCTAGACTGCATCCAGTGTTTGCACAGAGCTGATGAATGTAAGTATTTGCTGGTTGCCCTTCACTGGGGTCTTCATGTGTAGGAGTCTACTTTACTTATAAGTTCATCTACTTCTCCAGCAATCCCCAGCAAGTCTTATTCATCTTACTTGGATGGTTTGTGAGATGGGCGGTAAGTGGCCGTACAACTGCTGTTTTTTGTGGTACTGCTTACTGAATTTGTTTAAAGCAACATGCAGCATTCTTGTGTAGTTCCCATTTAGCTTTTTTCCAAGCACGTTGTTAAAGTCCAGGGGAAGCAGCCATACAGTTTGACTGACATGGCTACAACTTGAAGGAATTTCCATTTTTTTTTATCTGAGTGTTTAGACTTCCAAATGAACAATTGTTATGTTTTGACCTTTTGACCTGGCCAAAAATGCCATTCAAGGTGGTGCACCGGAAGGAAGTGACACATCCCGGTCGCTGGAAATCGGAAGAGGTTGCGTAGGCGTTGAGACGTGTCTATATTACTGCGTGGGAGTTTGAAGGTAATATAAGGCCGACGAATTGAGGACAGTGGGAGATAGGTGAGAAGGAGGGCAAGCAGTACAGTGGAAGACGGAAGTAGACGCGATGTAGTAGGGAAAGCCAGCACACAGAAGAGTTTACTCCAGAGTCCGGTTGAGCAACCATGGGGAACGAGAAAGACACAACGCTGACGGCCATAACTTCAGGGTCAAAATATTTCAGTAATCTTCGGTCCCCAGCTACCTCTCACACGCAAACTTTGAGTAACCCTTTTCGAAACCTTACAAATAAAGTGAGAGGTAAAATATTTTATAAAGAAGTCTTCCTGCGTGCGTCGTTTATTCCTGTGTCTTTATCATCGGTCGTCTTAATTATTATTGCATCGGTATGTATCCAGCATATATATGTTTATTTCTGCATGAATCAGCAGATGACTATATAACACAATAACCTGCCAAATCGCAATCCATGCCTTCCCTATACTTATGTTGACATCACTTTTAGTAGATGAGATATTGTCGCCGACATATGAGAATGGTCTAGTAATTCCAGAGATTTGCTATTTAATATGAAAATGGCATTGTTTTGTTTAAAACACACAAACTCTGTTTTATCTAAAATCATGTAGAGGCCAATACTTCTTGCTGTCTGCTGTAGGCTATGTAGTAGAGATTCAGCTTGAGTAGGTATATTTGTGAAAAGTGCTAGATCATCTGTATAGTCTGCATCTGTAATATTTTCTGAGGGATGTTATCTGCTTCTTGCCATTTTTTATGTGATATCATTTTCTTTCACTAGATCTATTGATATTTTCAGGCAGATTATCCATAGAAATGGTGCTAATGTATTTCCTTGCAAGACATACTCCTCTTTTGAATGAGTATCTTACAATTACAGAATCATCTTTATAAACATTTGTTTGAGCCTATGCAGAAATAAGAAGCAAATATGACTTGTCAACACTTTTCTATCATGATAATTGCAGTTAGTATTCACTAACTGTAAGAAACAGGTTTGTTACTCCTCAGGAGAAATCTGAATGAAATACTTCTCAAGACAAATATGAAAACTTTGTTACTGCCCACCTAGAAGCAATAGCTGAGTGCACACCAACCAATCTAAGAGCCAAATGTAGAGTTCCCTGGAAGTCAAAAGCAGTTTGAGAAAAACAAGATAACATTAAAAATGTATCTTTACTTAATAAAAGAATCCCAGCACATACCAATTGGTAGAAACTTAAGAAAACTTGTGAAAAACCATCTAAATCATGCCAAAAAGAAGAACTAGAATACAGGTCAAATCAATAAAATCGTAGACTTTATAGAAGATAAACAATCTCAGTTTGCATGGTAGACAGTAAATGAAGTTGATGGGTGGAAAACCACCTTGGAATCAAAACTAAAAGCTGCCAGCCAAGAACAAAGACTTCAGAAGTGGAAATAACATTTCAAGAAACTGTTTGATCCTGAAATCCCAATCAGTTTGCTGAAGAAATTTTTAAAAGATGAACTTCTGGCAGATCTGAAAACTATTAAGAACAGAAAAGCTGTAGGTCTCAAGGATATGCTTCCTGAAGTATGGAAGTCAAAAAAGCAAATCATTGAAGGTGTGCATGCAAAAAATCTCAAGGCAACACTATTGTTTGTTGATTCTGTACATAGAGGAATGATGGAGCAAATACTTCAAGCATATGGTCTCCCCAAAGAAACTGTTAATGCTGTAATAATGCTCTTCAAAAACAGGGGGGAAAAATGGTTTGCTTACCTAATGGTTATGTTGATTTTGATAGTGTTCCTTGAGTTTTACAAGGATATATATATATATATATATATATATATATATAATTTTTTTATATTTCTTTAAGCCTTCCCTGAACAAAAAAAATTGAAAAAAATATTAGTGATTTCATTATGGTTTGAGTTAAGAAAATTTCAGAACCTTTGGTAGAAAATGTGATACTTGGTTTTCAGTTTTGAAAGGAGCTAATCTTTTTCAACCAGTTTTCAAGTTTATCTATATATATATATATATATATATATATATATATATATAGATCTTAACACATAAATAAATAAGTTTAGGTATCTATATTCAGTAATGGTATGTACATGAGTGTTTGAGTTTTTATTTGTGAGTCTGTGATTCAGTATGTGTGTTTGCTTTCATAATTTAATAATGTATATAATGAACTGTGTGATTTTTTTTTGTTTGCTTTATTTTTCTTTGTTTCTCTGTCTTTGACTTCTACTAGGATGCGGATTTAGTATCTGTGTTCCCTGCATAGGATAAAGTCTATTTTATGCCAATCTCCTTGAGATAATCTCCTACTTAATGTTTGTATACTGACTCACAAGGAGGCTTGGTTATTATCATTGTATAGAAGTGGAATTGATGACATCCTGGATGAAACTGTTTGTGTTTCACTTCATGCTAATACCTTTGAGGAAAGCATGAATCCCCCTCTTCTTCTCTCAGCTATGAGTAAATAGCTGGGCAGATTGGGTTCTTTAGACTTGGCATGACAACTAGTCCTGAAGGAAAACTCTGTATTCAAACTAGATGTACTCAGCTTAAAAACTGACCAGGTGGCACAAGACCTGAATAGATACAAACTGACTTACAAATTTAGTAACCGAAGTCCATTCTACATTTGATTTACATATGCTGTTCAGATTCCTCAAAAATCTGGGTAATAAAAAAAACAAATCTATTTGACCCATACATAGGACCCTAACAGGTACTATCACTTTCTGTCAGAGTGGATTTGGGCTTAATGGTAGTAAAGATATACTCTATACTTCTCAAAACTTAGTGTTTTTTAGTTTAGTCCAGTTTAGTGTCATACACAGGATTCCCTGTCAACTGGGGCTGTAGTTTATAAGTCCCAAAAATTCACTCTGAATTGTCCAGCAGGACACATGGCGTAATGGTTATAGGCGTTGGTTCCCTAAGCTTCTAAGGAGACAATCATCTAGAGGTTGCAGGTTCACTACAGGTGAGTAACAATACAGGAATACTTAACACTTGTACCTGTTTATGGCTAACGGAATCAGAACAGGCGACCCCCGTGTTTTCAATAAAGGACGTAGTTTGAAGTTCCATGAAGGTTACTGAGTTTGAAAAACACCTGAAGAAGGCCAGAGGACATATCGGCCGAAATGTTGTGGAAATAACAATAAAGATGAAGACAATATTCCGAAAACCCTTAATGATAAATATAAACAAGCTTCATCTCAGAAATTTAGACAACTAATGGGGTTGTAGAATACACTGACTGCATCACTACAGAGGTGTATGACCCCCACCTACAAGTGTCCTGGATGTATGACATTAAACAATCTGATGATGAGTCTCCAGTAATGCAGGAGCTTTGGGAAAACAGAGTACTCCTTCATTGCCATCACTCCCAGGTCCACTCTGACCCAGAGTGATAACACCTGATAGGGTCCTATCTATGGGTCAAATAGAACTGTTGGACATTTACACTGAGCGCAAATAGATGACTGATCCTACATTGAACTGTTAAAAATAGAACTGTTTGATCCATTAACTGTGTGTAAACAAATGACTGATGTTTAATTGAATTCTTAGTGATACATAGCAATACTTGGAACCATTTAACTTTGTTGACTTATGCTAAATTGAATCTTTGGAAATAGAACTGTTTGATGATTTATTTGTGTGTACCAACAAAATGTGTTTACAAATCACATATTTAATATATATATAAAATAGGATTTGGCATTAAATAACCGAAAATGGTTGATATGCAATAAATCCAAATCAGGACTCTCCTTTTTTTTGCGGGGGAGTCACTTGGCATATTATAAGTCCTGTAGATTTGGTTTCTGATCTAATATTAATAATTTATATTCAATCACAGTTATACAGTTTTAAGTAATCTTATCTAACAAGGGGGTGTCCTCGTGGTGTAATGGTTAAAGCGATGGACTGCGGAATCGTAGTACGCGAGTTCGTACTCCAGTCGTGCTATCACGTTCACTTTCAGGCAAATACCCTTGGGAAAGGTATGAACCCCCTTATTCTCCCAGCTATGGGTTAAATAGTACCACTACTGTTCTTCTAGGAGAATGGCTTTGGCATTAAATAACCTACAAAGGTTGATATGCCATTAAACAGAGAAAACTAATCTTATCTAACACCAATAATTTGTGAGCAATTGCAAGATTTCAAATAATTAATGCTAATCCTTAGGTTTCAAGTCTTCTTAACATTTATAATTGTTTTTAATAATAATTTGTTTGCACACAGGTTTATGGTTTTATGTATTCTTATCCAATACTAATAATTGTAAACAGATCTAGTTGACCAATAGATGGGACACTAATTGGTACTACCACTCCAGGTCAGGGTGGACCTGAGTGTAATCGCAATGAAGGGAAGGAGTACTCCACACTCCCTAGGAACAAGATGTAACAGTTTAGAAAATAATTTAAACCCAAGTAAATAGTTACAGTATTGAACCTTTGAGTGGGCATCTTGTATAGTGTATTGATCTAGGCTAACCAACATATGGTAGTGAATCTGTTTCTTATTGGGTACCCCATATCTATGACCTTGTACCAAACTAAGCTAAATTTAAAAAATGATAACCATTATAATTTGAGCTTCAGCAGCAGGTGCAAAGAACTCTTTATCTTTCCTTTATCAAAACTCAAATCTCTAAAAAAAATGTTTTTTTAAGTATGCATCACTTTATATATATATAAAGTGATCCATACTTAAAAACAGACCTATTTTTAATTTATTTTTTTAATTTCTTTAATTTTCCTTATTTATCTTCTGAATACAAACTGTAACTCCTCATTCGCATCTCTGGGACAATACAGAGCATGTAAAAGAGTCATCTGACGAGATGGAGAATATACCAACAATATTCTCCGCCGCAATAAATTTATTATGACGGCTTAACCGAGTTCGAGTATCCATTTAATTGTACTATATATATATATATATATATATATATAGGTGCATCAATAAGTCTGCTGCCTGACATGTAGTTAGCAGCTGCATCTTTTTCTAAAATTTTCTCTGTATGCAATGTCTACAAAAGAAATAAATAGTTTCAAAAATATATTCATATGATTCAGGCTTTCATCTTCATCATGATTGTTATGCTTAAAATATTTCAACTGCAATATGCTCCACCTTTTTTCAGGTGGCTTTTGTTATAGCTGATAACCTTCTAGGAATTTTAAACCAACATCTTTTGCCCAGTCAGCTGGGGCTGTAGAATACACTAACCCCCCCCCCCCACAACGAGTGTCCTGAATATGACACTAAACAATCTGATGGGGAGGTTCCAGCAGTGCTGGTGCTTTGGGTAATGCGGAGTACCCTTTCATTGCCATCGCTCCCAGGTCCACTCTGGCCCGGAGTGGTAGCGCCTGATAGGGCCCTATCTATGGGTTAAATAGAACTAACAGCATACTTATGCTAAAATGAATTGAGTAAACTGAATAGCTTGAAGTAGAAACGTTTTTGACAATTAAACCGTACTTACACTTAAACTGCGTGCTTATGCTTAACTGAATTATTTGAAATAGAACTGTTTTTCGACATTAAAACTGTATTTATACTTAACTGAATTATTACATGTAACTGCTTGAATAGTTTGAAATGGAAATGTTTTTGACAATTAAACTGTGTACTTATGCTAAACTGAACTGTTTTCAATTGAACAGATTATTTATATAAAAATGGATTTGGCGTTAAATAACCTACAAAGGTTGATATGCCATAAAACCAAACCAAACCAAACCAAACATCTTCAATCAATCCACAATGATAGACTGTTCTCATCCCATTGTCCAATATTTCCAGTGAGATTTCAACTTGTGGCTCTAAATAGGTCACTCCATAATCCCCTTGACTTCAGAAATAGAATCTTACAACCAGATGCAATTTAGTATCATACCCAGGACACTCCATTTTTGGAGAGGAATGCAGGCTTCTTACCTATTTGCAGAGGACGCAGCTGGTATATTTTAAACCCAGCTGACAACCAGTACAAAATTTGCATTTCATCAATGGGAACTGATCAAAGAACTGCAGTTTATAATACAAATCAATGAAGACATTTCATTTTATTTCATATGAAACAATCTGCTCACCTAAAATTTAGGGTATCTGTAAAGTGCATCCAGCCAAATGTTGTACAGATTTTTTCTAGCCCTTTGTGAGCAGTATCATTTGTGATTTAGTTTACTTACAGCAAGTGACTATGCTTAAATATTAAAGCAGACTTTGTTCTTAAGCTTTGTTTAGACAACACCAGTCAAGGAAAAAAACTCTGAATTCAAACTAGTTTTATTCCACTTAAAATATATCCTTGTATCACTTCCTGCCTGAAACAGAGGGTTTGGGTAAATGCATACTTCTGGCTATTATCAATAATTATGCTGTAGACTATGTACTTAGAACATCGATTGACAAAATCAAAGAGAATGGCTTCGAACTGACAAAGAAAAGAAGCAGAAGGTACCCCGCAAAAACAATTACCGACGCCGACTACGCCGATGACATAGCGATACTGGCAAATGCACCTGACCAAGCCGAAACACTTCTGCATAGTTTGGAACGAGCAGCAGCAAGCATAGGCCTCTATGTTAATGCACACAAAACGGAATATATGTGCTATAACCAAACGGGGAACATCTCCACTCTAGAAGGAACCCCTCTTAAACTAGTAGACAAATTCACTTACCTAGGAAGCAGCGTCGAATCAACCGAAAAGGACATCGAAACGAGGTTAACGAAAGCATGGACAGCTATCAATAGGCTATCGATTATATGGAAATCAGACCTAACCGATAAAATGAAACGCAGTTTCTTCCAGGCAGCGGTTACATCAATACTGCTATATGGATGCACTACATGGATGCTAACAAAACGGCTGGAGAAGAAGCTAGATGGCAATTACACAAGAATGCTGCGTGCAATCCTGAACAAGTCCTGGCAGCAACACCCCACAAAACACCAACTGTACGGCCACCTGCCCCCTATCACGAAAACTATTCAAGTTAGATGAACCAGACATGCAGGACACTGCTGGAGAAGCAGAGATGAACTCATAAGAGATGTACTCTTATGGATCCCCACACATGGCTGTGCAAAAGCAGGACGACCAGCACGAACGTACATTCAGCAGCTATGTGAGGATACGGGATGTTGTCCTGAAGACCTACCTAGTGCGATGAACGATAGGGAGGAGTGGCGAGAGAGGGTCAGGGATATCCGTGCTACCAGCGCGAGATGATGATGATGATGCTGTTCATGTAACCAAATGTTGTACAGGTATTTTTCAAGCCCTTTGTGAGCAGTACCATTTGTGATTCTATTTACTAACAGCAACCAAGGGTATATATAAAAGGAAACTGTGGAAAGTTGGTGTTGGAGTAAATAATTTTATTCCTAATCAAATTTCTCAAACTTTTAATTAGCAGCTTGCATAAGATATAAACTAACCAATCAGAATGTTTCATAGTAAATCATTGGCTTGTTTATTGACCAATCATTATACACATCATATGAAAACTATTAACTATTCTGACCACTCAAAAAGGAAAACATAAGGTAAACTATATCAGATGTGCAAAAAAAGTCAACAACTGAAAATATTTGATTATTTAGAATTATATGTATCTACCAACCCCTCCACACATTCTAGATTTGACACAAGGTTAATTTTTAAGTGGAGTTTAACAGGTTTGAATATAGAGTTTTCCTTCTACATTGGTTGCCATACCAAGTTTAAAGAACCCTGTCTGCCTTACAATTTACTAATAGCTGGAGGAAAAATAGTTGGATGCCTACCTTTCTCAAAGGTATCAGTGCTATGAGAAATGCAAACAGCTTTGTCCAGAATTTGAACTTGGGTTGCCATATCCATTTCCAGCAATAATAGCTGTTTCACCATGAGTACCTCCACAAAAAATACAGTATCTGCAATATTTATCAAAATGCATAGATGGTGCATCTGCTGGTATAATGGTGGGTAAGTTAATACCATAGACTAATTACTGCTGAGTAATGAGTTTGGTCCTCACTAGGTGCTTGCTTTTTATGCTTCCTCTGCATAATGCTTAATATTTTGGGATGCCTCATATGAAATTTAATTGTTAATGAGCTAAACTGGTAGAGTATTATTATTATTGAGTTCAATTCTTGTGTAAGTGATGATGACTTTGTAGCCAGCAGTCTCACTAATCTTTTAATCAAGCATTGTATTACGCCAGTGAAGTGCCCTCTATATTCACCAGTCCTTTGAAATAAATATAACAGACAGTTTTATACCATACCAAAGCAGAGTTTTAGAGGTGCTTCAACCAATGGAAAACTCACTGGAATACATGTAGTGAATGCCGAAAGAAAGAAAATTAATATTTCATTCCTTGTTTATTTCTTTCTTCGTAAATACAGCTTCAGTCTCAATACTTCTTGAACACAGCCCAGTTGGCTGCAGCCATAGAATACACTGACTGCATCTCTGCAGAGTGGTGACATCCCCTGCTTCAATGAGTGTCCTGGATATGACACTAAACCTTCTGATGGTGAAGCTTCAGTCATGGAGCTTTGGGGAATGTGGAGTACTCCTTCATTACCATTAGGGCTTCGTCTATGGATCAAATATAAATATTCAATCATTTTCCCTACCTGGAATCATTTACCAAACAAATGAGGTCTGGCTCATTTAAAAACGTTACCAAAAAACTATTCATTTACAAATCATATATATTTAGTATATATGTATAAACAGGATTTGGCATTGAATAACCTACATGGATTGATATGTCATAAAACACAAACAACCAACCTTTTTGAACTCTGTGTGTGATTTATATTTAAGTAAAAGTCCTTTAGTACAAGTTGGCTAAAAAGACTGTAAAAAGGAAATTTTTTCTAGTTTTAGGTAACTTTTCTTGTGTACATCTGAAAGAATATATGTCTTGATCAGATGAATATAAAATTGTTCAAATGTTTAGGATCAAGAACTTTCAATCTTTTGGCACTTGTTGCATTATCATTGTAGGGAATGGAATTGGTGACACAGGTTCAAATCCTGGATAAGGCTGTTTATGTTTCACTTCATGCTAATGCCACTGAAAAAAGCAAGGAATCACATTCTCCCTTTAACTATGGGTAAATAGTAAAGCAGACTAGTTTCTTAAGCTTTGTTTAGGCAACCAGTTAAGGAAAAGGAAAACTCTGAATTCAAACTAGTTATGTTCCACTTAAAACTTGTCTTTATGTCACAACTTGCCTGTGACAGAGGGGCTGGTTAAATACATATTTCTGGCAATTGTCAATAAACCAAGTTTTAAAGTACTTAAAAATGTAAAGAATTTCATCTATAATTTTTTTCCTGGAGGTGCCTGTGGTGTAATGATTATCGTCGTAGGAATTGGACACGGCGACACGAGTTCAAATCCTGGACGAGACTGATTGCATTTCACGTAGCACTGATACCCTTGGGAAAGGTATGAATCCAATCTCTTTCCCTCCAGCTATGGGTAAATAGTAGGGAAGACTAGGTTCTCCAGCCTTGGTGAGGCAACTAGTCTAGGAGAAGGAAAACTCTGAATTCAAACCTGTTAAACTCCGCTTAAAAATTGACCTTGTGTCATATCCTGCCCGAGCGGAGGGGTTGGGTAAATATGATAATTTTTTTCCTGACCCTGAAAATGAAACCACCATATCTCAAATATTTGGTTTTCTTTCTTTGTTTAATGGCATATCAACCTTCATGAGTTATTTAATGCCAAAGCCATCCTTATAGAAGAATAGTTGTGGTATTATTTTAGCTGAGGTGGATAAAAAGGTTCATGCTTTTCACAAGGGTATTTGTCCGAAAGTGAATCTGATAGCACAACTGGAGTTTGGACTTGGTTACTATGATGTCACAGTCCATCATGTTAGTCACAATGTCATGGGGACTTCCCTATTAAAAATATTTGGATAGTATTCACACATTGAATCTAGACACTCATTTTCTTATACAAGAAAAATTAACTGAAAAATTTAGAGAAAAGTTCTTTGTCTGCAGTTTCTTATCAAACTTATAGTGTGTGTGTATATATATATATATATATATATATCATCATGTCACACTGCCAGCATAGATCTCCCTGAACCTCTCTCACCACCTATCTCTATTGTCCATCGCTATGGGAGGTCTTCCAGGCTACGTCCTGTATCAGCACAGTTCTGCTGTATATAGATTCTAGTTGGTCATCCAACCTTTACTTGTCCATGTGAAGGAGTCCACTGGAGCATATTGCTTACGAGTTCATCTTTACTTCTCCAGCAGTGTCCTGCATGTCTGGTTCGTTTAACTTGGATAGTTTTTGTGATGGGAGGTAGGTGGCTGTACAGCTGCATTTTTGTGGGGTGTTGCCTCCTGGACTCATTTAATATAGCTCACAGCATTCTTGTGTGATTGCTGTCTAGCTTTTTCTCCCTACGTTTAATTAGGATCGATGTGGTGCATCCATATAGCAGTATCGACACAACCACTACCTGGAAAAACTGTGTTTCATTTTATCAGTCAGGTCTGACTTTCATATGACCGATAGCCTACCGATACCTGTCCGTACCTTTGCTAGTTGCGTGTTAATGTCATTCTCGGTTGATGAGATGCTGCTTCCAAAGTAGATGAACTTGTCCACTAGTTTTAAATGGTCATCCTTTAGTGTGGAGATGTTGCCTTTTTGGTTTGAGATTGAAACTTTATCTCTGATGATGAAACATCATTTACAGAATTCAAACTATTTCAAATTTTTTGTCTTAAAAATCTTAAAGTATACCTGCATCTTGCATTTTGATAAAATGAAATTAGAAAATGAGAGAGATGACTCAACCACCTAAAAAAAAGCTTTAAAATTTTACATAAAAAAAAGGTTGATCAGCCAGTATATCAGAAGGGTGTAATGTGCAGGGATTACTGTCAATGAGGTTTAGAATCCACTCGTTTTATCTGCTGTAGAAAAGTAAAAGACCTTAAAAAAAAAAAGGTGTTTTGGGTATAAGACTAAACTGCATCTGATGGTGAAACTCCATTCTGGAGATATGGGGAAGATTAAGTATCCCTTCATTAGCATTACTCTCAGGTCTGCTCTGACCCAGTGGTAGTAGTACCTGTAAGGGCACCATGTATGGGTTAAATAAATCTCTTAAAGAGTTATTTGTATTCCATATAGTTTATTGAACTGAACTTTTATTTAGTAATATTTTTTAAAATGTACCTTTTTTATCCGCTCTATTTAAAAACAACCTTCATTTCTTTTGGGAAAAAAACAAAAAAAAACATGAAATGAGTGATTGATTGTTTTAGTCGTTTGTCAACCTGTCGAGAGTCAGTTTAAAATATTTATTGTTTTCTTAATTTCTTTTTGTTTATTTGTGTATTTTTTTTCTTCTTTTAGTTTCTTTCATATTTTCTTTCTTTCCTCATTTTGTTTCATCCTTTTTTATCATGTTTCTTTTTTTTCTTTTCTTTTCTTATTTCTCTTTCCTCAGTCAAGTTGCATTTTTACTCTTCTTTCTAAATCGTCTTTCGTTATTTTGAATCCCTTTCTTTTTGTTTGTTGATCTATTTCTACCGGCTTTTAACATGCTTGTTTTCTTTCTATTTATTTGTACATTTCTTTCATTTCTTTCATATTTTCTTTTTTTCCTAGTTTTGTTCTTTTTTTTAATATCATTTATTCTTTCTTTTGTTATTTCTTTTCTTTTTTTTCCTCTTTTTTCTTTTTCTTTACTTATTTCTCTTTTCTCAATTAGCTTTCTTTTTTATTATTCTTTCATTCATTTTTCTGAAAAACTTCAATGAAAAATTCATTCAATTAAAATTTATAAAATGATTAAGAAAAAATGTAACATTTAGTTGATCAGTTCTTTTAAAATATTTGAAAGTATACAAATGATTCACCAGTTTCATTAGGATTAGAGGACTATCTTATTTTATGCACCAAGTCTACTACAACAGAAAATGTATTTCATTAACCAATCAGAATAATTTAAATCATACTTCTGATTCCCTGCCATTTTTTTTTGAATGACCAATCAGAAACAATGCAGCTGAAAGTACTTCTGATAATCAACCAATCAGAATAATTTAAAATGTTACTCTAATACAAAACAGATGGAAGATTTTTATTATTGATTTGTTAGAATATTTAAAACATACAAATACAACTGGATATACTGCCTATTTATCAACCTATCAGAATATTTTAAAATACATTAAAGCAAGACAAGTGACGAGAGAAATATTGCACGTATCAACCAATGTAATAATTTAAACATCCAATTCTGTAAAACTGTAGCCAGAAATTTATCTTTTATCAATGAATCAGAATATTCAAATGCATCTGGTAGTGAGATGGATAAAAAGACAAAAAAGGGGGCAGAGAAACTTTCAAATGGATTTAGGAAGGTTTTGGTAGGGAGAAGGGAAGGAAAGAATAAAATCAAAAGCATTTTATCTGCGAAAAGGAATTGGAAATAGGAATTAGAAAATTAAGTTTAAAATTCAGATGTGCTGATGAAAATAGATATGTACTGTTTCTCATATGGTGTGTATGTATATGCATTATATTTGTTATGTAGGGAAATATTTGTGCATCTACTTATAGTTGGCTCCAGGCTCTATAAGAATTTCACCTAAAATGTTGTGATGAAAAGCAAAAGAGTGGACCTAGGAGTAATGGCAGTAAAGGGGGAACTATACATTGCCCAGAGCTACTGAACAGAATATGCATAGACCATAAATTGTGGTATTTAAGTTGACTGTTTAAGCCTAAAAATAATCTCTACAAAACTTGGGGTTGGCTTATATGGCAGAGCTAAAATTCAAAACTTTATAACAGAGTAGTCAACCAGGGAAACAGTACTCTTAATATTCGATAAGTACCACTTATCATAACTCCAGCAGACTATCACAAACATTTCCAACTTAAACTCCTGTTTGGTGAATATATTTAATAAGTGAACACAGATTAGTATTAGCCCAGTCGGCTGGGGCTGTAGAATACACCAACTGCTTTTCTGCAGAGAGGTAAGACCCCCCCCCTCTCCACTCATGAGTGTCCTAGATATGACACTAAACAATCTGATGGTGAGGTTTCAGTAAGGCTGGAGCTTCGGGGAATGCAGAGTACCCCTTCATGGCCATCGCTCCCAGGTCCACTGTGGCCAGGAGTAGCAGCTGATAGGGTCCTATCTATGGGTCAAATAGAACTAAACTGTATACTTATGCTAAACTAAATCGCTTGAAAAAGAACTATTTTTGACATTGAAACTGTGCTTACACTAAATTGAATTGTTTAAAATAGAACTGTTTTGACATTTTACTGTGTGTAAACAAAACAAAAACTATACTTATACTCAACTGAATTGTTTGAAATAGTACTGTTTGACTAAACTGAATAGCTTGAAATAGAAATATTTTTGACAATTAAACTGTGTACTTATGTTAAACTGAATTGTTTGAAATAGAACTGTTTACTTGTATAAAAATGGATTGGGCATTAAATAACCTACAAAGGTGTATATGCTATAAAACCTAAACAAACAAAGAGATTCGTATAAAATAATAAAGCTATAATACTAATAAGATATTATATTAATGTGATTAATATAATACCTTATTATAATATAATGCCATTTTTCACGGCTGATGTACTGACTGTAAACACTGAATGAAATATCACTGTAGCCAACAGTATGTTTGCAGGTTAACCTCTGCAAGTAGGTATAGATGTGACCCAGAATTTTGAACAAAAAATACTTGAGGTCATCTTGCACATTGCAATTTACAATACTCATAAATTCACAACTATATGACTATTGCATTTTTATTTTAAATATTTTCATAGATTTGCTTTATCTGATGCAAATCAACAATCATGAGGCATTCAGTGACAATAAAATTCTCTAACCTAGTGAATAGCCTGAGATTCATGCTGGGCGAAATAAATGTGCTATGCTTCAGGGAGCACCCTCCATCTGACCCCATTATCTAGGGCAACGTTTATTGCTAGATGACTGGGTACTCCTCCAGAGGAAAGACTGAATGCAGATTGGTTATATTTAGCCCTACCAACCATGAATTCATTTGCTGGAGGGTCTCAGCTTAAAAACTTTGTAGCAGAGAGGTGAGATGAATCCCTACTAATTGTTTCTCTATTGTATAATATGTATGCATTCACCCAGCCCCTCTGTCACAGACAGGATTCAATCACCGGTCCATTGGCCTAGGGGTTAGAGTGTTCACCAATGGCCCAGGAGACCAGGGTTCAGACCCAGGTCAAGTCATACCAAAGATTCAAAAAATGGTACTTGATGCCACCTTGCTTAACACTCAGCATTATAAGGTTTAGATCAAGGGTAAAGTGGAGCAATCCAGGGAAAGGAGTAGCACCATTCCCTACACCTTAGTTTAGTAGCTATTGAAAAGGGAGCTTTCAGGTCTCTCTCGACTATGCTCGCCAACTTTACTTTTACAGGTTGTTTGAATCAAAAAAATTTACCTTTTCCTACACTGGTTGCTATACCAAGGCTAAAGAAAGAAATCCCTAATAGTTGGAGTAGGAGAAAAATATTAGTATCCAAGTTACAATGTCAGAAGGACCCTTTCAAAATTGGCATTTGAAAATAAAAACAAGGGAAAGGTAACTTATATACATGCATGCTGGAAAGTCAGACATTGTTTTGATTTTGTAGTTACACTGTAAATAGAACCCCCTGTCTAAAAACCATAGAAAATTAGTATTTTTCAAATAGGACATTTTACCTTGATTGAGGAAGGTCTTCTAAATGCCAAGCAAAGAAAATTTATCACAAAACTTTTTTTAATATTTTCTAATCTTTTTTTGAATGGAATCAGTCCGATTCAGATCTGTCCAAATTTGATACATTATTATATAGCCTGAAAGACTAGCTTTGTAAATGCTTTGCCATATTATCCTAGGTTGGTATTTTTAGCTTAGTTTAGCACAAGGATAAATTAATAGTCTTCATATGAATCTGGTGCATACTAATTGATAAATCAACATTTTGATATTTTGGGCATGGTCATTTCCAATATCAGTTCACTAAAAAATTTAAAAAATATAATTCACATTTAAAAAATTGTGCTGAAATGCAGATATGTCTTTTTCTAAACTCATTAGGAACTAAAATAGGAATATATACTGAGGCACTCATCATGTAATGGTTGTCATCCCAGGAAATGAACACGACAAGCTGAGTTTAAATCATGGCTAAGGCTAGCACAAATACTTTGGGAAAGGTATGAATCCAACTATTCTTTCTCCAGCTATGGGTAAATAGTTGGGCAGACTGTGTGCTTTAAGCTTGATATGGCAACTAGTCTATTAAAAGGAAAACCCTGAATTCAAACCTGTTAAACCCTGCTTAAAAAATTGACCTTGTGTCACATCCTCAATGTAAGAAGGGGTTGGTAAATATATATATATATACTGACTAAAGAAAATATCCTTCCATTGCACAAAATGTGGGAGTTTTTGAGAATTCCCTCAGCTTCAATGTTAGGATTACTTTTATAAGAACAACTGAATTAAGTGGTAACATTTCAATGGGTAGATTATTGATTATTTATCAAGAGAGATTTGTGAAACCTGTTGCTTCCAGTAGGCAAGAGAAAGAGATCTTCAGGGCAACCTGCCCTTTCTGTTTGACCAAGTTTTCTAACAGGGGATGATATGTGTTGTTATTTATGTGCTACTTTTGCTTCAAGACAAATATCACATACAGGTTTTTATAAAGTTCTTTAAAAGATGAGACTTTCTGATCGGATCATTTTTACTGAAATACTTGGGTGAGTCAAAACTTTTGCAATGTTTTGGTATTTGCTAGTTTGTGGCCTATATATCATATGTCCAAAATTCAAGATATGGAAGGTACCTGTTCTGGTTAATAGTATCATGGTAGTTGATGCATTGACATGATGTGCATTGCTTCACTGTTCATGGGATTTGAAAGCTGCATATATGAACATGCAACATTGTCTAAATCAGGAACTTATACTTTATAAGTTCAAACTGGGCTGTAACCCGATGGAAGAAAAAGTTGTCCTATGAAAGTTAAAGGCACAGCTCATCTGAGTACAGTAACCAGATGGTTCAAGAAATTTTGCTCAGGTTGAAAGAACCTCAACAATGAGGTAGCCCAGTTGGTTGTGGCTGTAGAATGCACCAAATACATCTCTGCAGAGGAGTAAGACCCCCCCACCACCACCACTACCAACGAGTGTTCTGGATATGACATTAAACAGTCTGATGATGAGGCTCCAGTAATGCAGGAGTTTTGAGGAATACAGAGTATCCCTTCATTACCATTGCTCCCAGGTTCACTCTAACCCCGAGTGGTTGCACCTGATAGGGTCCTATCTATGGGTCAAATAGAACTGTTGGTTGCCCAGTCGGCTGGAGCTGTAGAATACACTGACTGCACCTCTGCAGAGGAGTAAGACCCCCCCAAACGAGTGTCTTGGATATGACACTAAACAATCTGATGGTGAGGTTCAAGCAGTGCTGGAGCTTTGGGGAATGCGGAGTACCCCTTCATTGCCATTGCTCCCAGGTCCACTCTGGCCCAGAATGATAGCACCTGATAGGGCCCTATCTATGGGTGAAATAGAACAGCATACTTATGCTAAACTGAATTGTTTGAGTAAACTGAATAGCTTGAAACAGAAATGTTTTTGACAATTAAACCATACTTACATTTAAACTGCAAGCTTATGCTTAACTGAATTATTTGGAATAGAACTGTTTTTCGACATTACAACTGTATTTACACTTAAATGAATTGTTACATATAACTGCTTGAATAGTTTGAAATAGAAATGTTTTTGACCGCTAAACTGTGTACTTATGCTTAACTGAATTGTTTTAAAAAGAACAGATTATTTACATAAAAATGGATTTGGCGTTAAATAACCTACAAAGGTTGATATGCCATAAAACCCAATAAAACAACCAACCAACAAGAACTGTTGGACATCTAAACTGAGTGCAAACAAATGACTGATCCTAAACTGAATTGTTAGAAATATAACTCTTTGACCATTTGACAGTGTGTAAACAAATGACTGATGTTTCATTGAATTGTTAGTGATACAAAGCAATACTTGGAACTATTTAACTGAATACAAACAAATGAGTAATTTTGAAATAGAATTATTAGTGTTATGTAGTAATAATTGAAAACATTTAACTGTATATAAACGATAGCAATATGAGTGTGCAAACAAATCAGTTCTGACTCATCTAGAAATGAAATTACAAACTAATTAGTCTCTTACATAGCATATATATTGATTTTACTGCATGCGAACAAATGATTAATAGTAAATAAAATCATTTGTATTACAGTACTTGAAACCATTTAACTGTCATTTAAAAATGGTATACACAAAATGTGTTTACAAATCATCACATACATTTAATGTATGTGTATAAACAGGATTTGGCATTAAATAACCTACAATGGTTGATATGCCATAAATCTAAACCAAACCAAACCAAATCACACACATATATATATATATATATTAAGGATTTGGCATTAAATAACCTACAATAGTTGATATGCCTCAAAATCAAACCAAACCAAAATCAAAAAATCAGACAACATCAAATATGCCTAGAACCATGGATTCTGATGCCATACTCCAAGCCTTAGAGGCAAATTCAGTGAATAGTGATTGGAGAGTATTAACCAAGCTCAATATCTCACAGTCCAGTATGGTTCATTACTATCGCAACCTCAAGAAAAGCATTCAAAGCTGCCAAGTTGTCTCATGTTATCAAAATATTGCAAAGCTTTTGACTCACCCTATTAAAATCTAATTATCAGCACTGAGCTTCCTTTACTCAGGTTTCTGGCTGGGGTTAGAGTTTAATACCTGTTCCTCTTCAGTTGTGTTTTTGTCTCTGAGAGGAACTTGGCACTATGTTCCCGTTTTTGGATGAGACACAGAAAAGAAAAACAAGTCAAACTTAATTCCTGGGATTTCAGTGCTATGAGAGCTCCTGCCAGATTGCTCAAAAGAAAGAGGATCAGAATAGCCTGACACCAATTTTTGGTTGGTTGGTTGGTTGGTTGGTTTTATGGCATGTTGAATTATTTAATGCCAAAGTTAGTCTTTTTTTTTTTAAAGCTGTCATATAGTTTCAAATGAATTAGGATTTCAATCATTTCTAAACTATTCTAGCTTCAAGTAAATTTTCTTAACAGTTATGTATACACAATTATATGATTTTAATTATATGGTTGTTTGATGCCAAATTCAGTTATTTTCCAAGCATTTATATACTTAAGTATGTAATCATCATTATCATCATCCCACACTGTCAGCACAGATTCCCTTGACTCTCTCTCTCTCTCTCTCCATCCATCCCTATTGTTCATTGCTCCTGGCAGGTCCTCTAAACTGCATCCTGTGTCTATGCTGAGCTGTTGTAGGTATGTTCTTGCTGCTTGACTAGCATTGGCATGTCCACATGTAGGGGTCCACAGGAGAATGTCATATGAGTTCATCCTTGCTTATCCAGCAGTGTCCCACATGTCTTGTTCATCTTACTTGGATGGTTTTAATGATAAGAAATAAATGGCTGTATCACTGTTGTTTTGTGAGGTGCTGCTTCCACGATCTGTTCAATATAACTGGAAGTATCTAATGATATTTAGGAAACAATCATATATGTTTATTTACCAAAACATCTGTCATGGGCAGGATGTGACACAAGGTGAATTTTTTTTAAGTGGAGTAAAGCTGGTTTTAATTCAGAGTTTTTCTTTCTCATTTCTAGTTGCTTAACCGAAGTACCCAGTCTATTTTACTATTTACACATAGATGGGAGGAGAATTAATGGATTCATGCCTTTCTGAAATAAAATGCCAACAACCTTGTCCAGAATTTGAACTTGGATCTTCAATTCCATTTCATATAATAATAATCATTACACTAAGCACACCTCTCAAATTGCAAACAGTCTATGTAATTATTCTTAATAGAAATAATTAGCACACAGTTTATGGTTTCATAAACCTGGCTCTTTGGCCTAGAGTGTTTACCAATGGTCTGGGAGACCTGGGTTCAATCCCAGGTCACATCATACCGAAGACTTTAAAAATGGTACTTGATACCTCTTTGCTTAACACTCTGCAATATAAGTTACATATCAAGGGTAAAGTGGAGCAATCCAAGGAAAGGAGTAGCACCCTCCCCTACACCTCAGTGTATTATCTATTGAAAAGGGAGCCTTCTGGTCACCCTAGACTACAGTCGCCAACTTTACTTTTATTTACTTACGGTTTCAGGTATTACTTTCTAATAGTAAAAAATTGCAAGCATATCTCTTGGACCCATACATTGGACAATAACAGGAACTACCATTGTGAGTCAGAGTGGAATTGGTAATAATGGAAAAGAAAGGATGACTCCTAACCCTAACCCTAACCCTGCTCCAGAACAGGAGCCTCATCATCATGTCTTACCCCTTTGCAAGGGATGTAATCAGCGTATTCTAAGCTCTGCTTTCCGGGTTTAATTATAAGTACAAGTAACGATCGTTAGTATTAAATAATTTAGCATTAAATAACCCTGAAGGTTTGATATGCCATAAAATACAATCAAACTTTCTTACTTCTTATCCTTCATCCTTTTCATTCTCTTTTTCCTCTGAAGATGATGTAACAAAACCTTGAAATATTTACAAAATTCATCTTGATCATTTTTTAAAATCCAGTACTGATCAGTTTTGTTTTTTTTTTTGATTTATAAAAAGTTGGTGACTGTACTCGAGGGCGACCCAAAGGATCCCTTTTTATTAGCTACTACACCAAGGTGTAGGAGTGAGTGTGACTCCTTTCTCTGGATTGCTTTAATTTACCCTTGATACAGACTTTATAATGCTGAGTATCAAGCAAGGAGATATCAAGTACCATTCTTTGAGTCTTTGGTATGATTTGACCTGGAATTGAACTCTGGTCTCCCAGATCATTGGTGAACACTCTACCCACTAGGCCAATGAAAATTGCTTCATCAACAAGGACAATCTAAAGAACCATTTTCTTACTTTGAGAAGCAATTACATGGAATTCTTGCTATGATATAAAAGGGCTTGTTTTGTAGAAAATCAAATTCTTATAAGCTGCTATGAGTATTTTAAAGCTTACTGTTATTTTTATACTTAAATCTGCTTGATGTCCAATAATTAGCTAGAGAATTGTTTCTTAACCTGACAAGAAATAATATGGATTTTTAAATGTGAATTAAAGATATTTCAGTTGAAACTATGAGTATCAACTCTGATTTCATATTTGTAATGATGTCAAAGATGTGACTCTGAAGTTGACTGCAGGCGAGTAACAATACAGGAATACTTAACACTTGTACTCGGTTATGGTTAATGGAACCAGAGCAAATAACCCCCATGTATAAAATAAAGGACATGGTTTGAAATTCCGTGTAGACTCCCGAGTTCAAGAAGAAACACCTGAAGAAGGCCAGTGGACACATCAGCCAAAATGTGAATATAACAATAAAGATGAAGAAAATAGTCCAAAAACCCTGAATGATAATAATCATCAACTTCATTTTAGAAATTTAGATAACTAATGATAATTGCTATTCACTAAAATGACTTTTTACCAACAATTAATTTTTAAGAAATTTACTGTAATTCTTTGATGCTTTAAAAAATTGCTTCATCTACAATGCCTAGTTAAAGAACCATTTTCTTATCCTGAGAAGGAATTACATGGAATTCTTGCTATGGCATGAGAAGTTGAAGATTGTTCTCTAGAAAGTACCATAATAATTTGTATATAACACACATACATGGAGGTGCCCATGGTGTAATGGTTATCATCGTAGAAAATGGACACGGCGACACGAGTTCAAATCCTGGACGAGGCTGATTGCATTTCACATAGCACTAATACCCTTGGGAAAGGTATGAATCCAATTATTCTCCCTCTAGCTATGGGTAAATAATAGGACAGATTGGGTTCTTCAGCTTTGGTGAGGCAACTAGTCTAGAAGGAAAACTCTGAATTCAAACCTGTTAAATTCCGCTTAAAAATTGACCTAGTGTCATATCCTGCCTGAGCGGAGGGGTTGGTAAATATGATAACACACATACATGAATAACATGCACTGAAAACTTCCAATTATGAAATTCTGGAAAAAAATTTATGTATAATCAGCAATGACTTTTAAAATTCATTGTAACTTTTATGTAATTTTTGTTCAACTTTTTATTGATTCATACTGACTAAAAACATAATTCATGTATATCTTAAAAAAGAAAATTTACACCGTATATAGAGCAAACATACAGACCTGTTCATGCAAAAATAAGCTCACATTCAGAAAAACAAAATTATAAACATATTACAGCAGACATTTCTCTGTAATGCCATAAAATACATAAGTGAGTGGAGGTGCCCGTGGTGTAATTGTTATCATCATAGGAAATGAACACGGCGACATGTTCAAATCCTGGACGAGACTGATTGCATTTCACATAGCACTAATACCCTTGGGAAAGGTATGAATCCAATTATTCTCCCTCCAGATATGGGTAAATAGTAGGACAGACTAGGTTCTTCAGCCTTGGTTAGGCAACTAGTCTAGGAGAAGGAAAGCTCTGAATTAAAACCTGTTAAACTCCGCTTAAAAAAATTGACCTTGTGTCATATCCTGCCCAAGCGGAGGGGTTGGTAAATAGGATAAAATACATAAGTGAGGACTATAGATATGACTTACTTTCAGTCATCCAGTCTTTAATATGGTGAGGCAGGTGGCTAGAAAAAAAAAGGCTATGTATATTGACCTTTGACAGAGCCAGATGTTCCAGCTGTGTAAACAATGGGATTGCCAGACACACCTGTGTAAATAAGCAGAAGCACATCACTTGGGTGACAACTGGAATATGTGGGCATTGTGAAACTATATATACACAGCCCACAGCAGATACAGGGAGCCTTGCAAGAGTCAGTTTTCAAGCTGGAGTTTTGGGTCATGGAGACTGGCTGCCAGGTACCTGGTTGGGCCACAGCCTACAGGGCCCCTGGCCAGGAAGCAGAAGAAGTTCTAAGTGGAGCCCTGAATATGAATATGGCACAATGCAGTTAAGAAGAAGATATGGGTCAATATAGCAGTGTCCAAGTCCTCCTCCTTCTGTCTCTGTGTGTCTTTGTCTCCATGTCTCTGTCTCTCTCTCACCCTTACTGTCAACATCATACCCTTTACTTCCTCATGCTATATAACAAAGGTAATTAAATTGTTCTCATTTATAATATGCATCTCCAGCTTTGGGGCTGAAAAATCTGGATAAATAGTACATCTTGTTCTCAAATAATTATTGCATATACTGACTCTGACATAGCATTTGTCACTAAAGATGATGTAAATAAAGCTTGAAATATTTACAAAATTGTTATTCAAAATATTATTATATCTAAAAATGATTTTAGAAAGATTTACTGTCATTCTTTTATGCTTTAAAATTGCTTCATCAGCAATACCTAGTTAAAGAACCACTTTGTTAACCTGGCAATGAACAACATGGAATTCTTGCTGTGATATGAGAAGTTAAGGATCATTTTGTGTGAGTGTTGACTCTGACCCTCCATTTGTCACCATGCCAAAGATGTGTCTCCTGCTGCTTGCCTGTAACACCCACACACTGTCAATATTCCCTGTCTTCTCTGCATTTCCTTGTCTCACCCACCCCCAACTATTACTTGCTCTGGTTATTGGTGAAACCTATCTGCAAGCCCCTGCCCCTTCCACCAATGCAATTATGTGTTCTGAGCAAATCAGATTCACGCGATGTTAGGTTATCTGCAGCCGCATTTCTCAAGAATAACAATGTGTCGACTTCCCAGCGGTCATTTCTTATTCTCGTCAATGCCCACACAAGCACGTACACATATGCAAGCATGTTCATAAAAAATATATATATATACCACAAAGCCACAATACATGCAGATATATATATATATATATATATATATATATATATATATATATATATATATATATATATAAACAAACAAGGATAGATAGGAGGAAACTGAGATATATATTCATGCTCAGACTGGGATAGATTGATGAATAGGTAGATATGAACTGACTAGGAAAGATAGATGAGTTTGGCTTCTTTGTTTTAATGGCATATCAACCACTGTAGGTTATTTAATGCCAAAGCCATCCTTATAGAAGAGCAGTAGTGGTACTATTTAACTTATAGCTGTGGGGAAAAGAGGGTTGATATCTTTACCAAAAGTGAATATAATAGCATAGCTGGTGTTCAAACTTGCTTACTACAATGTTACAGTCCAGCATGTTGGTTACCTGAACTTCCTCCAGATGAATAGATGCTAGTACTCTGAGATTGATGGATGGACAGATCAGAAAAAGCTTACAATGGTACAATCATATATGAAGAAAATAAAGCAGATATTAAAAGATATGTATAGACAGGGACAGATATAAACAGACTGGAATAAATAGATAGACCATATCTACAATCACTGTACTCTAGCAGCTCATATACATATAGTTTTAAAAAACCTTTTATATCCATTTACATAGACAAGCATTTATGGCATGTGGGTCAATTTCTCTTCATTGTAAAGTTTGAGAGAGCTCGTATGCTGTTTTTATTATAACCAAATTAGTAGAAATTTCTATTGAAGAAATTTCCTCTTGCACATGTATACTTGTATATTACTGATCTTTTCCAAATGAGGCTCTAATGAATTCAAGATGTATACTGTATAATTAAGGAATGTTTTTGTAATACTTTTATCTGATTTACCTGTTGTAACAAAAGATTATATGTAAATATTCATGAAGGATAAAAATAATTCTGAAAAATATATTTGTAAGTGATAAGTCAAATTTTTAAAAAATTTATCATTCATTGGTATAAATTTTAAATATCTACAAGAATGCTGCAAGCAATATTGAACAAGTCCTGGAGGCAACACCCCACAAAGCACCAACTATACGGCCACCTATATCCCATCACAAAAACTATCCAAGTTAGACGAACCAGACACGCAGGACACTGCTGGAGAAGCATGGACAAACTACTAAGTGATGTACTCCTATGGATCCCCACATATGGCCGAGCAAAAGCAGGACGACCAGCTCGAACATACATACAGCAGCTATGTGAGGATACGGGATGTAGCCCTGAAGACCTGCCAGAGGTGATGAACGATAGGGAGAAGTGGCTAGAGAGGGTCAGGGATATCCATGCTGGTGGCAAGACATGATGATGATGATGAAGTAGAAATTAATTGCAATTTGATAAAATGTCAGAAATGTTTAGAATCTCAAAGCAAGTGTCCTGTCAGTAGGGGCTTGGAATATGTTTATTGTATCCTCTGCAAAGGGGTATCCTGGATAACACTAAACTGCATCTGGTGGGTTGTTTGAGATGACCCTAAAATGCATCTGGTGGTAAGGCTTTAGTTTTGGAGATCTGGGAGTATGGAGTAATCTTTCATTGTCATTATTCCCATGTCCACTTTGACCTAGAGTGGTAATATCTGTTAAGGTCCCACCAATAGATTAAAAAATGCATACAAATTATTTGTATTAGATAGGAATACTTGAAATTAAGCAAAAAAGGAAAAATAAATTTACAACATATGCAATTCCTTTGTCTCTAAAATAATCCCAGATGGGTTGACATGCCATTAAGATTAATCAGTTAGACTAAGTCATAAAAGTCATCTTAAGAATTATGTAAAACTGGAGAGAAGAATTAGCTGCTGGAGGACAAATCATAGCAGTGGAAAAATTGAGTCATCTTCCAGTGAAAATCATTATCGCCACTACCATTGGTAGAGCACCAAAACCACTGAATTATATACTAAGAAAAGGCAAATGAGGCAACAGATTTAGAAAGTTGCAAGAAAAGATAAACCACTTCATGTACATAGATATGCCCATAGTGTACTGGTTATCATATTTACCAACCCCTCCGCTCGAGCAGGATATGACACAAGGTCAATTTTTAAGCGGAGTTTAACAGGTTTGAATTCAGAGTATTCTTTCTCTTAGACTAGTTGCCTCACCAAGGCTGAAGAACAAGTCTGTCCTACTATTTACCCATAGCTGCCCGAGCAGAGGGGTTGGTAAATAGTACCATATGTATGAAACCATTACACCATATGTATGTATATAGGGTAGAAGGAACTCCAGTCTAATGACATAGCAATGGAGAAGGCGACTCCAAAATCAAAAGTGGAAAAAGAAGCTCCATTATCAAACCTCTGCAGACTTTTCCATTTCCTACGACGATAACCATTACACCACAGGCACCTCATAGTGTACTGGTTATTGTCATAGGAAATGGACACTGTGACCCGAGTTCAAATCCTCAATAAGGCTGATAGCATTTCATATAGCCCTAATACCCTTGGGAAAGGTATGAATCTAACTATTCTCTCTCCAGCTATGGGTAAATAGTAAGGTAGAGTTGTTTCTTTTGCCTTGGTTTGGCAACGAGTCAAGAAGAAGGGAAATTCTGAATTCAAACCTGACAAACTTCACATAAAAATTAACCTTGTATCACATCTTGCCCATGTGGAGGGGTTGGTAATATATACATGGAGGATTGTATGATTTTTGCCAAAAATGAAAAAGAATTAGAAAGCCTAATGCAAACTATTAGAATATTCAACCAAGATACGTAGTGCCTTCAATAATTTCCAGACTTTTTTTGTACGGGCATTTAAAATTGTCATAGATTCTTGAAAATTCAGTATGTTATTGCTATACATCTTAGATGACCGACCAATTCATGATTTCAGATTCAAATGAACAGCTACAACAGGAATTGGAATACACCCTACTAAAGCCTGATTGTCACAGCTGGTGAATTTCAAAAATGCAATCTGGACATGAGGAAGAATGATATGCAATAAAATTGTATTTTAAACTTGGAAAAAATGCCACAAAACATGGAATTCTTCTGGGACTATCTTGCATGAATTAAGCATCAGTTTTTGAGTGGCATAAGAGATTTAAGGAAGGCAAGGAGTCTGTGAGGGATGACGAGAGGTGTGGAAGGTGTAAGAAAGTCAGTTTACCAGAGTTGATTGGCCAAAGGGTTAGGGTTAGGGTTAGGATTTCTATGTTGAAGTTTTAAAGGAGTTCAGGAAGAGATTCCTTCAGAAGAGGCCAGCACTCTTTAAATCAGGTCAGTGGCATTTCCACCAGGACAATGCAGCCTCCATCCTTGTTACAGACTATTTGACCAAGATGGGCATCAAGACAGTTCGTCAACCTCCCTATAGTCCAAACGTTGCTCCCTGTGATTTTTGGTTATTCCCTAAGCTCAGAGGCTGTCGTTATGAGACAATTGAGGAGATGAAAGAGGCTGTGACGAAGGTCATTGACACGTTCACATAAGAGGACTTCCATGGAGCCTTCCAGAAGTTGTTGGAATGGTACAATAAGTGCATTGCAGTCGGAGGAGATTACTTCAAACAGGACTAGAGTTTCATGTGTGTGCTATCAATAAAAGTGCTCATACGAAAAAAGTCTGGAAACTTATTTAATGATCCTCATATAAGAATGGAATATGGTATTGGAATAAAGGAAAAAGTAGAAAAACTGAAGGAATAGAACTGCTTAATCAGGAAAGCATCAGGACACTTGAAGAAAAAGAAAACTACAAACTTTTAAGAATATTAGAAGTGGATACCATCAAGCAAATGGAGATGAAAGAAGAATAAAGAAAAGAGTATCTGGGAAGAACAAAGAAACTTCTTGAAACCAAACTTTGTTGCAGACTTCTAATCAAAGGAATAAAGAACTGGAATGTATCCACTGTAAGATACTATAAACCCTTCCTAAAATGGACATAAATATGAACCATAGAACAAGGAAATTGATGACAATGCACAAGGCTTTATACTCAAGAGTAGATACAGAGAAAGAGTCTTTCTATATTATCTCTGACATATATGACAAAAAAAGAAAAGAACATGGTGACAAAGAGGAAACCAGAAAAAAAACTGAATCTCTATTTGATAACAACACAAAATAATGTGCCAAGAACTAATATCAAAGAAAAAATCAATAATACACTGGAGAATAAGAAGCGTAGGCTATGTGTGGTGACTGAGATGAAACAGTTAATCATATCAACAAATGCAAAAAAAGTAATACTGCATGACTGGGTGGGAAAGGTGATCCACTAGAATTTGTGCAAGAGATTGAAATTTAACTATACTGACAAATGGTGTATGCACAAACCAGAATCTGTCCTAAAAGAAGAAGCATGAAATTCTTTGGAACATTAAAATACAAACAGATCACCCTGTCCAGGCTAGAAGACTAGACATTGTAATTAGATAACTTTATGAAATTAAAAAAGGAAATTCCAAATAAGTAAAATGTATTGTCAATCCAAATTTGAGTATTTTACTGTTAAGAAATATCATTGACATAGATAACAGCAAATTAATAAGAATTACTTGGTTTGTTGGGTTTTATGGCATATCAACCTTTGTAGGTTATTTAACGCCAAATCCATTTTTATGTAAATAATCTGTTCTTTTTAAAACAATTCAGTTTAGCATAAGTACACAGTTTAATTGTCAAAAACATTTCCATTTCAAACTGTTTAAGCAGTTATATGTAACAATTCAGTTTAGTGTAAATACAGTTTTAATGTCGAAAAACAGTTCTATTCCAAATAATTCAGTTAAGCATAAGCACGCAGTTTGAATGTAAGTATGGTTTAATTGTCAAAAACATTTCTATTTCAAGCTATTCAGTTTACTCAAACAATTCAGTTTAGCATAAGTATGCTGTTAGTTCTATTTAACCTATAGAAAGGGCCCTATCAGGTGCTACCACTCCAGGCCAGAGTGGACCTGGAAGCGATGGCAATGAAGGGGTACTCCACATTCCCCAAAGCTTCAGCACTGCTTGAACCTCACCATCAGATTGTTTAGTGTCATATCCAGGACACTCGTTAGGGGGGGGGTCTTACCCCTCTGCAGAGGTGCAGTCGGTGTATTCTACAGCCCCAACCGACTGAGCAAAAGAATTACTTTAATTTTTAAGATATTATTTCACAACGAGAAAAAAATTAAAATTTTTATTAAAAACAGACAAATATGCAAAGAGACATATATGTAATTATATGGTTTTTAATGAAATCTGACATGAAAAATAAGGAGATAATTTTTCGTCTATAACCTGAGATAAAATGGTATAACTACATTTTGAATCTCTCAATAAACTGGTTGTGTTGGTTGATTTTATAACAGTCAGTAATCAAAATGGCTGGCAAAAATAGGACAGGTTTAGTTTTATGGCATATCAACCATTATTAGTTTGTTAATGCCAAATGACACTTTGACACAATGAAAAGTAGTCTGTATGCAGCTTATATAACAAGAGTTAATTTATTTTCCCCTCAAAATAACTCAAAATATAACCATTAAAAGCTAAACCCCTGCCAACAAAAGTGAGTACACCCCAAAGAAACTACATCCCTAAATGTCCAAATTGAGTACTGCTTGTCATTTTCCCTTGAAAATGTCATTTGAGCCTAATAACACTAATGTGTCAAATGACATTTTCGAGGGAAAATGACATTTGACACATTAGTGTTACTAAGCCCATGTGTTACTAGGCCCATGTGCATAGGGAGCAGGTGTGTTCAAATTTGTAGTGCAGCTCTCACACTCTCTCATACTGGTCACTGAAAGTTCAAACATGGCACCACATGGCAAAGAACTCTCTGAGGATCTTAAAAGACGTATTGTTGCGCTACATGAAGATGGTCAAGACTACGAGAAGATTGCCAACACCCTGAAACTAAGCTGCAGCACAGTGGCTAAGGTCATCCAGCGTTTTAAAAGTGCGGGGTCCACTCAGAACAGGCCTCAGGTAGGTCGTCCAAAGAAACTGATCACATGCGCTGAGTGTTACATCCAAATGCTTTCTTTGAAAGATCAGCGTAGGAGTCCCGTCAGCATTGCGCCAGAGATTGAAGAGGTGGAGGGGTCAGCCTGTTAGTGCTCAGACCATACGCCGCACTCTACATCAAATTGGTGTGCATGGCTGTCACCCCAGGAGGAAGCCTCGTCTGAAGATGATACACAAGAAAGCCTCCAAACAGTTTGCTGAAGACATGTCAACAAAGATCATGGATTACTGGAACCATGCCCTATGGTCTGATGAGATGAAGATTAATTTGTTTGGTTCTGATGGCTTCAAGCATGTGTGGCAGCGACCAGGAGAGGAGTACAAAGATAAGTGTGCCATGCCTACACTCAAGCATGGTGGTGGGAATGTCATGGTCTAAGGCTGCATGAGTGCTGCAGGTGTTGGAGAATTATATTTCATTGAGGGAAACATAAACTCCAACATGTACTGTGAAATACTGCAGCAGAAACTGGGTAGCAGGGCAGTGTTCCAGCATGACAATGACCCCAAATACACCTCCAACACGACCATTGCTTTACTGAAGAGGCTGAGGGTAAAGGTGATGGACTGGCCGAGCATGTCTCCTGACTGAAACCCTATAGAACATCTTTGGGGGATCCTCAAGCGGAAGGTGGAGGTGTGCAAAGTCTCAAATATCTGCCAGCTACATGACATCCTCATGGAGGAGTGGAAGAGCATTCAGTGGCTACCTGTGAAGTTCTGGTAAACTCCATGCCTAGGAGAGTAAAGGCAATTCTGGATAATGATGGTGGCCACACAAAATATTGACAGTTGACATGGTATATGTTAATATTGACAACTTTCCCTAAGGGGTGTACTCACTTTTGTTGGCAGGGGTTTAGCTTTTAATGGCTATATAAATTAACTCTGTTATATAAGCTGCACACAGACTACTTTTCATTGTGTGAAAGTGTCATTTTGTCAGTGTTGTCCCATGAAGAGATATACTTAAATATCTGCAGAAATGTGAGGGGTGTACTCACTTTTATGATACACTGTATACTAAATATGTATGATTTGTAAACATATTTTGTAGATATACACAGTTAGATGAACCAACAGTTCTATTTCCAACAATTCAATTTAGCATGAGTCAACAAAGATAAATGGTTGCAAGTATTCCTTTATATCACTAACAATTCAATAAAACAGCAGTCATTTGTTTACACACAGTTAAATGATCAAACAGTTCTATTTCAAACAATTCAATTTAGGATAAGACATTTGTTTGTACTCAGTGTAAATGTCCAGCAGTTCTATTTGACACATATATGAGACCATATCAGGTGCTACCATTCTAAGCCAGAGTTGACCTGGAAGTGATAGCAATGCAGGAGTACTTTGTATTCCCCAAAGCTCCAGCATTACGGAAGCTTCACCATCAGATTGTTTAGTGTCATATATCCAGGACATTTATTGGGCATGGGGGTGTCTTATCCCTCTGCAGAGAAGCAGTCAGCATATCTGACAATCCAAGCCAAGTGGGCAATACACAGTGTTAAATGAAAAAACAGTTTTATTTCAGACAATTCAGTTTAGCATAAGTACAGTTTAGTTTTATTTGGCCCTTAGATAGGACCCTATCAAGTGCTACCACTCCAGGCCAGAGTGGACTAGGAAGCAATGACAATGAAGGGGTACTCCTCATTCCCCAAAGCTCCAGCATTACTGGAACTTCATCATCAGATTGTTTAGTATCATATACCAAGGACACTCGTTTGGGCGGGGGGGGTCTTACTTCCTTTGCAGAGAAGCAGTCAGTGAATTCTACAGAACCCTCAGCCGACTGGACTAGCTGCCAAAGAGTACATTTATTAGTTGCTTGATTTTGTTTCCTTTGCCATTATTCTTAGTTGTTGCCATCATCAACAGAAAATTAATCTTAAATCATTAAAAAAAAAAATAAATAAAAACGAGTTTAGTCTTTAGAACTGAAGTGGTCAGTACTTGTACTGCTACCTCAATGTAAATACTACCTCTGGCAAAAATTATGGGATTAGCACACTTAAGAAATGTTCACTTCATTTCTTTTTAATTTAGAATTAAATAAACTAATAACAAATAAGATACAAAACACTTTTTCTTTGATAGCTGAACATTATGACTTCATAAAATATACCTTGAAGAAAGTAGATAAAATTATTTCAATTTCTGGTTTAATTTTTCTCTAGTCTATGCAGAGGAAAATATTATAGAATTATCCAATGCTGAGAAAAAAATAGAGAATACTCTTGTAATTTGCATTCATAAAACAAACCTCAGCAGAAGCCTAGATATACTAATCAGTCTACACTTAAAAGACAGTTCTTGCAGACCTCAACAAGCAGTTGAAATTGTATAGCTGTAAGCAAAGAAATTATTATGATTACTTTTATTAAATAGGAATGATTACTTGAAGCCATGTAATTGCAAAAAAAAATGACCTTAGTCATGTTTCCTTTTAAGTATTACTGTCCAACACTAATAATTTTCCAAGAGATCCATTTGACATATAGATTGGACTTAACTGTAATAGCAACAACAGGGTGATTCCGTACTCACAAAATTCCAGTTGTAAACCTAGATATGATTTAATCTCATACCTGGGATATCCAAATGAGGTACTTAGGAATATAAGACAAAAAATATATCTATGTTTATAAATAAATGAATATAAATATATATTTGTAGTATAAGCTGTAGTAAATGAAAGAGTGCTCAATATTCATTAATATAGAGCAAATAGAACATTATCAAAGAAAACGAAAATTCCTCAACTCTTAATAGCCGAGTCAGATGGGACTGTAGAATACACCAACAGCATCAATTAATAAAGGGAATTTTTAAAAAAGATAAAAAAAATGATTTTTTTTTTCATAAATGTTAACTCAGCATTGTTTTATAGCAAAAATTATTTTTATCTCACAAAAATATTTGTTTTAAATCTATTTAAAATGGCAGCAAATCAAACACATTGCTCTTGGCTTGAACAGAGATCTGTCATGAAATTTTTAGTGGCTAAGAAATACAAACCATAGGAAAATTACAGAAGAATGTGTTATGTGTGCAGAGAAGCATGTTTTTGTCAAAAAATCTTTACAAATCGGCGAAAACATGGGTTTGCTACTAGAAGCCTGAGTTGAAAAGACAGTCCACGGAGTGGAAACATACTGACTCTACAGTAAAAAAAGTTCTGGACACAGCAGCCAGTAAAGAAGGTCATGCTAACAGTCTTTTGGGACATGAAAGGACCCATCACAATTAATTTCTTTGAAAAGGGTAAATAATGCTTTCTTTTGCCAATGCCTTTGGCAATATTCACTTTATCTATTAAATGACCCTTGTGTGTGTGAAGGGGTGTGTGTGTGTATTTATATAAATATATAGCATATTTACAATAATTGTATACCATTAGCTCAGATTTATGTTTACACATAGAACTTTAAAAAAATTTACTATATCCAAGAACATACATATATACATGACATTTGGGTTAATTTTTCTTTGTTGTAAATTTTACAAGAAGGAGCAATCTCTGTTGAACATATGTACTTGCTTGTTACTGTACATATCCAATAATAATAATAATAATAATAATAATAATTAGGAGGTATGCTTCACATATTGTCATAGGAAATGGAATTGGCAACCTGAGTTCAAATCCTAATTGCGATTCACTTTCTGCTAATGCCCTTAGGAAAGGCATGAATCCATCTCTTCTAAATAAATAGTATATCATACTGAGTTCTTTAACCTTGATTAGGTAACCAGTTTAAACGAGGGAAAACTCTGAATTAAAGCCAGCTGTACTGGGTAAATACATTGGTTGGTTGGTTGGTTGATTGGTTTTCCTCCAGTGTACTTATTTTTGGACTGCTACATGGTCATATTATCGGTTATAGGTATCTATTTAATTCTGTCCCATATAAACCTCACCAGCCATCTTTAAGTTTGTATCAGATATGAAATCCATACCAAAATCTTATTTAGAGGTACAAGTGCTAACAAGATACTATTGTGATATTACGCCTGCAAGTAATGTGTATACAGATATTTGGTTTGCTTTGCTTTGTTTAATGGCATACCAACCTTTTTGGGTTATTTAATGCCAAACTCATCTTTGTAGAAGAACAGTCAAAGTACTATCTAACCAATTGTTGGGAGAATAAGGGGGTTCATGCCTTTCTCAAGAGTATTAATCTGAAAGTGAGCATAACAGCATGACTGTAGTTTTAATATGCTTATTATGATGTTGTACTCCAACATGTTAACCACTATGCCACTGGGGATTCCTCACCCATACAAACAGGTGACTTTCACTGAAGTCCAAGTGACAACTTATCTCCTCAACTCTCCAGATCTCCCCTCAGTATTCTACCCAATATCAACAGTGCTGTGGTCTAAAAGGGCTCAGTCATTCCTCCATTTCTGGTTTCTTCAGTCTCTTTTCTAGATTCTTTATACTTGTTTAAAGTGTTCTGATTATCATTGGTATCACTGTCATTTTCATTTCCTATCATTTTTTTCAGTTTTCTGGCTAGGTCCACATACTTATCCAGTTTGTATAAAAATAAAAAGAATATAAAATACAATTTTTCTGCTTTGTGCGTATATCATTGGCACTCAGTCAAATCCCACTTATTTGAACAGTTCCCAGTAGATCACCTTTTCTATCCAATCATACATAAATTTTTGTTACTTGTCATTTACTATCTGTATAAAAGAATTGAAGAATCTTTCTCTGAATGGTTAAATGCAATAGTTTTAAACCCTTCTGTGACCTCATCACCCCACTTCCCTTTGCTGAAAGTATGCTACACTCTTATCAAAAGTTAATATGAGGTTTTCTTAACATCAGGAAACAAGTACTACACTCCTTTTGAAATTATTGATACTTTCATCTCTATTTCTGTATAAGTAATGTTTGGTATTCTGCTGTTTCTGGTTCATCTTAGCTTGAATATAATTCCTGTCAAAAATGATATTATCCATAGGGATGTCTACTTCTACTCAGGCTCAGAGTGTAGTACCTGTATCCATGGTTATTATAGAAACTATAATCTATCAAATATACAGATGAAAAAATGTTATTTTGATGAGTTCTAAATTTAAAAATAAATACAAAATCTAAAAAACACTCTTATAAAAATATGAATGATTATTTTCATTTAAAATTTTCAAATTAATATTGACCTTGTGTCTCATCCTGCCTGTAGCAAATGGCTTGTGCAGATAGTTCAATAGATAATATGACAACCAGTTTAAGAAAAAAAATTGAAGTTAAATCAACATCAAAAATTGACCTTGGGTCACATCTTGTCTGTAGCAAAGGGTTTGTGCAGAAAGTTAGATAAATAGTAAGACAACCAGTCTAAGAAAAGGAAAATTGAAGTTAAATCAACATTAAATCAACATTACTTTGCATCAAAAGTTGACCTTGTGTCACATCTGAACCATGTCTCATGGGTTGATGGTTTGGTTTCTATGGTTTAATGGCATATCAACCTTTGTAAGTTATTTAATACCAAAGCAATCCTTCTAGAAGAACAGCAGTGGTACTATTTAACCCATAGCTGGGAAGATAAGGGGGATCATACTTTTCCCAAGGGTATTTGCCCAAAAGTGAACGTAATAGCATGACTAGAGTTCAAACTTGCTTACTATGATTCCACAGTCCATCACTTTAACCATAACACCATAAGTACATCCCTCTCAGGGGTTGAGTAAATGCATGCAATCTAAAACCTTTTTTACTCAATAGCCAGCTTTTCTAAATTTTGCTTTCTCAGAGTAACATTTATCTAACGGCTTTAGATAAAGTATGAAAATAAAGAATACTTTAGATATGTAAACTTTACCTAGAACTACAATGCAAGATATTAATTTTCTTTTATAAAAGATTTTAAATCATTTTTTTTACGAGATCTCTCATTGGCATTTTTTGACATATCAAATAAAACTCATATATTCTTAAATTTTATTCTTGGTCAATCAAACTGAAAAATCTTTTATGAATTCTCACGTAAAGCAGAGAACAAGATCTGAGATGTGATTTATATGTTTTAGAAATTATCAATATTAATCTAAAATTAATTATTAAAATTAATATTAAATTTTAAAGAATGTAATTAGATTTCTTCAAATACAGAAACTTCATTCTGATCATAAGTAGAAGTGTTAAGAAGTGATCAGGCGGTGTGCACTCCTAATACACTCTAATTTTAGTAGAAATAATGGATAGACAAAGAAACAAACAAATAGAAAAAAAAAAAATCATACATTTCATAATACTGAGTTATCTTATGTTGTGATTAATTGGAATTTAGTTTCTTTCTTCTGATGTTCTCTGTATTGTTGAAGTTCTTTAGTATCTTGTACTTGAGTGTATTTCACATGTTGAATTACTCATCGAAGTGAATTCTGACTTGACCATGAAGAAGGGAAGATTATATGCGCATCAGGGTGTTTCACAATGCGCGGGTGGTCTAGTCCATTCCTTGTGTTGGGATGGGCTGCCTGCCCAGAAGTGGCTATGCTAGTGTGCATATATACTGGCCTGCTCATTGACATATTTTTGCCGGTAAGTGTTGTTTATTATTTTCTCCTGTGTGTTAGGGCAGTAGCTTCTTCAACCCTGTTTATATCACAGATCTGTGTACAAATTATTTGTATTAAGAATATTTACATAAAGTTATGATTACCATTAGTTATTTGAAACCTTATAATTGCTTTTGATAATTGAGACTATATAACTGTGTGCAAATTGTACTAGGTAAGAATATTTGAAACCATATAACTGTGTGCAAATTATTTGTATTAAGAATAGTTTGCTAAAGTTATGATTGTTTACAAATAATTATAATTATTAGTTATTTGAAACCATATAACTGTGTGCAAATTATTTGTATTAAGAATAGTTTGCTAAAGTTATGATTGTTTACAAATGATTATAATTATCAGTTATTTGAAACCATATAACTACTAGTAAAAAAAAATAGACTGACTTTTGTATCATATAATCCAAGAAGACTTGACATGCTGTGAAATAAAACAAAAACAAAAAGCAACCAAGCTACAATGAAATAACTTGAATAAATTAAACAAATTATGAAATTTTAAGAAGAATATTTTGTTCATTGATAATTTTCTGATAAATAATGTTTGTTGAATGTAATTCCTCTTTAAGTATCCTGACTTTCCTCAGTGACAGATTACACTTTAATCTCATAATCTACTTGCATGAGATCTTGAGTGGGGAAGGTTGGAAAGCAGATGTGTTGTCGGTTTTTCTTTCCTTCCTTTTTTATGGATATATAAATATGATTACCCCCTCTTCCCTGGGTAATCATGTAGATTAGTTTGAGGTGAAGGAATAAAATCTTACTGAGAATGGAGTATCAGGTGTGGAAAGTTGGAAGGCAGATGTTTTGTTGGTCTGTCTTTCCTTCCCTTTTTATGGATATATAAATATGATTACCCCCTTTCCCATGATATGCATGTAGGTAGTTAAAGTTAGAAGAATAAAGTCTAAGAGAGAATAGAGTATCAAGTTGAGAAAATAGAAAGGCAGATGTGTTGTTGGTCTTTTCTGCTTTTTATGTATATTCCTAACCAATTCCCTGTTTTGCAAAAGCATATGTTCATGGGTATTAGTCTGAGCCATCTGTGGATCAGTAGCATCTATTTCTAAGAAGCAAAGTACACATTACTTATATCATATTTACCAACCCGTCCGCTCGGGCAGGATGTAACACAAGGTCAATTTTTAAGTGAAATTTAACAGGTTTGAATTCAGAGTTTTCCTTCTCCTAGACTAGTTGCCTCACCAAGGCTGAAGAACCTAGTCTGCCCTACTATTTACTAATAGCTGGAGGGAGACTAATTGGATTCATACCTTTTCCCGGAGGTATTAGTGCTATGTGAAATGCAATTAGTCTTGGCCAGGATTTGAACTCGTGTCGCCGTGTCCATTTCCTATGACGGTAACCATTACACCACAGGCACCTCCTCTACACATTACTTATATCATAAAAATTATTCTGTGCAAAGTTAAAACATTTATCGAGCTTAACATATTTATTTCAATTGTTATGTACAACACTGGTGGGGGATTCAATGAATTTATAGTGATTGTAAGGAATACTTGAAACTTGTAAGCAGACTGTACCTTTGATACATAAATTGTTTAGTAATTAAGTTGATAAAAACAATTTATACATATATAAATGGAGAGAAATAAAGAGAGAGAGTTTCATTACCTTCTAGACAAACCTTTGTGGATTTAACTGTTAGGGGCAGGAACTCATAACCAGTATATAAATAGTAACAGGCAGTACTTATCTAAATTACATACAAATTGTAAGATGCTTATTATTAATACTTTTTACCAATAATTTTTGGTAAACTTTTGATATGTTTGGAAATACCAAACACATTTAGTTCCATTGCTGTTGTAAATTTGCACTGAATCAAAATTACTCGGTTCTATATTTGTATGTTTGTGGAGAATCAATTAGTTTATTTTAAATCCCAGGGATAAAGGTTGGTAGGTTTGTATTTAAAACAGTATTGATATATTAAAAAAAAAATGAAAGTGTAACACACACAGTAGTTACAAACAAATGCATTAATATATACAATATCATCAATAAATAAATATACTTAAGAGGCGCTCATGGTGTAATGGATATCATTATAGGAAATGAACACAGCAACCCAAGTTCAAATCCTGACGAAGTTTATTTGCATTTTACATTGCGTTAATAATCTTTGGAAAGGTATGCATCCAACTATTCTGGGCTCTTTAACCTTGGTATGGTGTCTGGTTGAAGAGTAAGGAAAACTGAATTGAAACCTGTTGAACTCTGCTTAAAATTAGCCTTGTGTTACATCGTGCTCATAAATAAGTATACTTCTTACAACTTTTGAAAAAGTTTCATTTTCTTCTAAGATTTTTAAGAGGAATCTCCATTGTCAAACAGCCAAATTGCTGGCCCACTGTCTCAAAGTAAATGCGTCTGAACTCCCTTCACATTATTACATTCATTTTGGGAAAGGTATGAACCTCCTTATCCCCACCAGCTGTGGGTGAGGATAAGGAGGTCCTTCTACAAAGATGGGTTTCACATTAAATGAATCCCCTTTGAGTAGTGATAGTCTAGATGATCATACATGTTGTATCATGGGGTCTTGAAGAAATTTGGTGGAGACTTTACTGAGGACACAGTCACCTCCAGGGCCACGTCTTCCCAGGAGGATTGGAAATACACATCTGCATAATCATTATACCCTCAAGATGTACATTTTCTCTTTTAAGTAGAGGAATTATATTGTGAATTGAATTACCATGGCCGTGAAGGTGACCGTGTCCTCTGTAAAGAGTACAGATGTAACTTGCAAGATACATTCAGGCTAATGGCTATGCAATTACCATGACTAGTTTATTTGGCATCACTTGTGTGCGATGTGGTAAAGGTTTAGCTCTGCATTCTGTGGTCGCTGGTTCGATCTCCAGTGGGGAGATCAGGGTATACACTGCTGATGAGACCAAATGAGGTTGAATCAGCTGTCCAGTGTTTCCATATGTTGCGCACAAGTGTTCACCCGATATTCTGGTCATGGTAATTTAATTCACAACATACTTCCTCTACTTAAAAAAGAAAATGTACACATATATATATATATTTCATTAAAAGCTGTGAATATATATATATCTATATATATATAGATATACACACACACACACACACAAGCCTAATAACCTTGTATATATATATATATATATATATATATATATATGAGAATCGTTCAAAAAGTTCTAAGTCTTACTCTGAGGTTTGATGAGTGGCTCTTTTTTGGCAGGTTTATTATGGTGCCATTTTCTTTCTATTTTACAGTGATGGATTTAATGGTGCTCCAAAGAATGTTTAAAGTTTGGGATATTTTTTTAAAACCCAACCTTGATTGATACTGAAAGAAAGAAAGAAAAAGAGAGAGTGAGAGAAAGAGAGAGATATTGGAAGAAATAAAGAGAGCGTAGAGAGAAAGAGAGAGATATTGGAAGAAATAAAGAGAGCGTAGAGAGAAAGAGAGAGAGTGAGAGAAAGAGAGAGATATTGGAAGAAATAAAGAGAGCATAGAGAGAAAGAGAGAGAGTGAGAGAAAGAGAGAGATATTGGAAGAAATAAAGAGAACGTAGAGAGAAAGAGAGAGAGTGAGAGAAAGAGAGAGATATTGGAAGAAATAAAGAGAGCGTAGAGAGAAAGAGAGAGAGTGAGAGAAAGAGAGAGATATTGGAAGAAATAAAGAGAGCGTAGAGAGAAAGAGAGAGAGTGAGAGAAAGAGAGAGATATTGGAAGAAATAAAGAGAGCACAGAAAAGAAAGAGAGGAGGGAGGGAAAGATAGAGCTATGCATCTAAAGGGAGACAAAGAGAAAAGAAAGATTTAAAATGTTTAAAGGAGGACAATAAATAATGTGTATATTTTCAAGTATTAAAGAAAGATAAACAAAGAGAGAATGGAAGAGAAAGTGAGAAATTAAAATAAGGAAAAGCAAGGCATAAAAAGAAATGGAATCTGTTTTCATCATACTTTGCACAATTGCCCTTGGGGAAAGGCATGAACCCAATCTATGTAGAATCCTTATCTCAGTTATAATACTCACAAGATTTCAGTTATTGTACATTCCACCCTTCTTCGGTGCCTTCTAGGTTAGAACTTTGAGGAATTTTGTACCAAACATTTTATTCTCGGCAGACAGAGTAGCTAACATGTTGCATTGCAACATTGTAGTAAGCAAGTTTAAAGTCTACAAGGATAGCTTTGGCATCAAATAACCAACAATAGTTGATATGCCATTAAAAGTATGAACCCCCTTATCCTCCCAGGTATGGGATAAATAGTATACTGCTGTTCTTCTACAAGAATGGCTTTGGCATTAAATAACCCATGAAGGTTGATATGCTATTAAACAAAGAAACCAAACTTACTCAGAGGAGTAGAATGCCTTCATGCTTTGAGGATATCTTATATCAATTAAACATTCCTTATTGATTTATTCTTGAGCTGTTTAACCCAGTCAGCTAGAGCTGTAGAATACACAGACTGCATCTCTGCATCTCTTAGATATGAGTGTCTTGGATATAACACAAAACCATCTGATTGCAGGACTCCAGTCAGTAGAGCTCTGGCGAATATGGACTACTCCTTCATTGCCATTGCTCCCAGGTTTGGTTTGGTTTGGTTGGGTTTTATGGCATATCAACCATTGTAGATTATTTAATGTCAAATCCTCTTTATACATGTACACGTATATGAAATATATGACTTGTAAGCACATTTTGTTGATAACATTTTTAAATAAGCCTGAGCTCGCTTTATTCACACATTGTTAAATGATTTTAAGTATTGCTATATAACAGTCAGAATTTAAAATCAGTCATTTCTTTGCACACACAGTTTGTTGGTATCTTCATCTTTAGATGAGCTAGAAGTGAATTATTCACACACTAGTATTGCTATTGTTTATATACAGTTAAATGGTTTCAGTTATTGCTATCTAACAGTAATAATTTTTTTTTTTTTGATAATAATCATTTCTTTGCACACTAAGTATTCTGTTTGACATTATTCTTTTATTTGTACACAGTCAAATAGTTCCTAGTATTGCAATGTAATACGAATAATTGAATTTAGGCCCACATTGAAAGAGTTTCAAGTATTGCTATGTATTACAAACAAATCAATTAAACACCAGTCATTTGTTTACACACAGTTAAATGGTCAAATAGTCCTATTTCTAACAATTCAATTTAGCATGTCATTTGTTTGTGCACAGTTTGAATATCTTACAGTTCTATTTGACCCTTGATAGGATCCTATCAGGTGCTACCACTCTGGGTCAGAGTGGACCTGAGAGCGATGGCAATGAAGGGTTACTCCATATTCTCTAAATTGTTAAGGCAGGAGCCTCACCATCAGATTGTTTAATGTCATACCCAGGACACTCTTGTAGAAGTCTTACCCCTCTGCAGAGATGCAGTTGGTGCATTCTACAGCCCCAGCTGATTGGGTTAAAATCCTGAAAATCCCCTACCAAGAAACTTGAGCTGCCCCTAACAGTTCAATTCTAAAGAAAGGGTCTTAATTGACTACTGAGCATTTAAGCTGTCTTAAATGAAAATAATGAAAAAATTAATTCTTCACCTTTATAGCAGTTTCTTGGTTGAAAACTGCTGTTAAATGTGTCAGTCTTGACTTCTTGTCTTCAGTAAGGTAAAATCTAAACCTGTGAAAAGAAGAAATCCTAAAAAAAAGATTTTAAAAAGATTTGCATTGGGAATGCACCTGCATGGCATGGATGTTAGGTCACTATGACATTAAAGTAAACATTGTAGGATCCCCCAAAATAATTTGCAGTTCTTGTTGTTTCATCAGACACCTAGTGGTATGATAGATTGTGGTATCTTTAAGAACATCTGTCTGTCTCTCTCCCTCCCTCCCTCTCTCTCTCTCTCTCTCTCTCTCTATATATATATATATATATATAGTTAGCTATATTTATAAATAGAGTGCTTAATATTGGTAATAGAGCATAAACTCTTATTGAAAAATACTATTATTATCATTGAAACAAAAATTATTCAGATTATATTAACCCTGCATTAATTAGTAAGAAATTTATATATATATATATAGTTGACAATATTTACAATAAAAGAGTGTTCAATATTGGTGATAAAGTAGAGTATTATAGACAATTTTACTGCTTCTATCATAGAAGTAAAAATTATTTATTCTTTTATATTTCCTCACCTTTTTAAATTTCATTACACTACTCATTAATTAATAAGAATGCTTATATATATATATATATATATATATATATATATATATATATATATATATAATATTTTTAGGTGTTTTAATTCTTTTGTCATTATAACAAGCTATGCATATAATTTAGAATGTATAACTGTGAGTATATAACTGCAGAGGGGTAAAACTTCCTCATGGAATGTCCTAGATATGATGCTAAGCTATATCTGATGATGAGGCTTCAGTCCTGGAGCTCCAGAGAATGTGAAGTACCTTCTCATTGCCATTGCTCCCTGATCCACTCTGACCTGGACTGTAAATATGTCTTAGGGTCACATCTTTGAGTCAAATCGAACTGTGTGATCATTTACTATACTTGAAGCCCAAGCAAATGAGCTTTGTCTCATTTAAGAATGTTACCTACTAACTAACTGTTCATTTACAAATCATATATATTTGATATATAGAGAGGATTTGGCATTAAATAACCAACAAGGGTGGGTATGCCATAAAACACTGCCAAAAATAAAAATCAGTGATAGAGTATTATTGACAATTTTACTGCTACTATAATAAACGGAAAAATTACTTTTTTGTTATATTTCCTTCACTTTCTAAAATATTTAGGGGGGGGTCCCATTAAGACTTTGGTCCTGCAACTTTTGGGAGTTGAAGTACCCCTTTATTGGCATTGCTCTCAGGTTCTGGCTTGTTTAAAATGGTACTGATAAGCTATTTGTTTATAAATCATATATATTTAGTGTGTGTGTGTATATATATATATATATATATATACAGCAGTAAGATACTAAGCCTAACGTAAAGTTGGGCAAGTTTCAATCCCAGCTTGAAGTGTCCTATGTCTAGCCACACTGATGAGTTGTGATACAACTAAACAGTCTGTCAGTGGATGACAATATATATATATATATATATATATATATATACACAATGTAACTGGAGGATAACTTATGGTTGAATTGTCATTATAAATTTATTTCAGCAAAGAATATAATCTTTGTCTCTTCAGATGATATATAAGCTTAATTTGAGCTTGTATGTCATCTAAAGAGAGGAAGCTTATATTCTTTGCTGAAATAAATTTATAATGACAATTTAACTATGGTTGAGTTTTCTTCCAGTTACATTGTATATGCTTTGTATGTGAGTTTTCTTATATAAACCTGAAAAGGAATCTATAACAATAGCCACACATCAAGCACTCTCATAGATTTATATGAAATCCTTCATATACTCTATACGAATAATCCACACCTATTGTCTTCAGATGCTGACAGGATATTACATATATATATATATATATATATATATATATATATATATATATATAATAAAGGATTTGGCATTAAATAACTCACAAACATTGATGTACCATAAAACCCAACCAACCAACCAAACATTATCCCACTCATTATTCAATAAGAACGTTTATACTGTTTTTAGGACTTTGAATTCTTCTTGGTCATTATAAATATCTATGCATGAAACTGAATGTATTATGGTGAATGCCATATTCCAATGTCTCTTTAAAACTCTTTATGGATGCACAAGGCTAGAAGTTACATATGTCTAAGTTTCAAAATATTGTTTAAATATATTAAGCCAAGTAAATCAAGTGCCCCCCCACCACGCTCACCGCCTGAGATACTGAAGCTAAACATGACACTTTCTAAGACGTGCCTAAAATGCAATAGGAACACAGAATTATATGCCTTAATCTTGTTGGAAGATCAATTGTTGGCTTATTGGCAATCCTGACAGAATCGGTTGGGTCCAGTCAAATTCTCTTCAAGAGAAAACCAATTAATCAGATTCTTCAGAAGACGAATCTTGGTCACTTGCTTCCTTTCCATTTGTACCAAATATTTTCTAGATATAATACACTCAAAAATAAACAGATGTCTTAAAAACTTTTTATTAATTTTCAACTTCATATATTATCCCAGTGTATAAAACAGAAATGTAGTTTTATATTATCACTGTAAGGTAGGGCTGAAAGTTCATATGATGACCTCATATCTGTTGGTGATGACTTTTTTTGACCAATGGGATCAAAACACTGCAACACCATTGAAAGAAGTGTGTCAACTATCACATTTCATGAGAGTATCTTGGTCAGCCTATGAGCTTTCTTGCAGAGCATTGTATATAAGTAAATTTCTCATTATTTCTGTATATACAAGGGCCATTCAAGAAGTTCTAAGCCTCACTCTGAAAGAAGAGCCATAACTTAAGATTTTTGTTGTGGCAACACATGCCCACTAATAAAATTTTAAAAAATTTGATTCAGATTTCTGACTTAATTTCAGTGCAGGTGAAAAGTGTGTGACAAATCTAAAATATCAATGAGGCTTAGAACTTTTTGAACGCCCTCTGTATTTAACCTCAACCCTGAAAAATAAAAACAGTGCATTATAGAAAGAAAAATTTTCATTTAAGAAATACACTTAAAATGTTCAAACTTAGTAAATAAAGCAATTTTCACTGACATATTTGTAGGGTTTGTATTTGTGCTAAATGTAATTTTTTAATAATCCAGATTCTCAAAATAATAGAGATAACTATGAACTTTCATCATGGATCACTGTTACAATGAGAAATGACTGGGTTCAAAGTTCCTCTAGTTATATATAAATCATTATCATCCCCTCATGATGGAATTTCTTATAAGATCAAGGTAATCAATTAACATCAAAAGTCACATATTCATTTACACAAAGTTGACCAGTATGCAATCTATGTGTCACATAATTTGTTAGAATAACTCATTATATATATATATATATATATATATATATATATATATATAGTCATCCATAGACAGACTGTTTCGTTCTATCAGAACTCTTTAGTGTGGCTAGACATGCAGGATGCTAAAAGCCGGGATCGAAACATGTCCAACTTTACGTTAGACTGTGTTTCAGACCACTCGTCCACCAAGCGGACCCCATTGGCTAAGGGAATTTTAAGGTATTTTTATTTTTAGAAACAGCAGCAGCAGCCTTTGTTTACATTTTTTATACCCTATCGGCTACCAGAGTGCTCAATTCTTTCGAAGAGGTTTGCATTACGCTAGCAGTGGCTGGCAATTCCTTCGCCAGAGAGCTCAACCCCCATGGGGAAGCATATATTGTCATCCACAGACAGACTGTTTTGTTCTATCAGAACTCTTCAGTGTGGCTAGACACGCAGGACGCTCGAAGCCGGGATCGAAACCCGTCCAACTTTATGTTAGACTGTGTTTCAGACCACTCGTCTACCAAGCGGGCACTCACATAAATATATATATATATATATATATATATATTTATGTGAGAGTCATTCAAAAAGTTCTAAGTCTCACTTAGAGAGAAGAGCATAGTTGCATATTTTTGTTGTTGCAACCTACTACTACTTCTTATAAGATGAGAATAATTACTTCATATTTGTTTTAATATTTGTACTGGTGAAGCCTATACAAAGGGGAGAGGTGTCCAACTAATCTAAAATCTTGGTGAGGCTTGGAACTTTTTGAACGACTCATTATTTATGTGTGTATATATATGTGTGTGTGTGTGTAGTTAGGCAGCAGTCATTCATTTAAGCATGTTTCATTAAATATTAAAGACAAATTTTTTCCGTATAATTTATTTAAGATCCTTTCAAGTTTTCTGATAAGTGTCTTTGTTCATCTACCAAACTAAGACACTTATGAGAAAACTTGAAAGGATCTTAAATAAATTATACGAACAAAATTTGTCTTTAATATTTAATGAAACATGCTTAAATATATATATATATATATATATAAAAGTAAAAATATGTAAAGTTGGCAACCATAGTCGAGGGCAACCTGAAGGTTCCCTTTTCAATAGCTACTACACTGAGGTGTAAGGGAGGGCACTACTACTTTCCATGGATTACTACACTTTACCCTTGATCCATACCTTATAATGCTGAGTGTTAAGCAAGGTGGCATCAAGTACCAATTTTTGAGTCTTTGGTATGACTCGACCTGGGATTGAATACCGGGCCATTGTCGAACATTCTACCCACTAGGCCAATGGGCTGGTATATATATATATATATATATATATATATATATATATATATATATGCATATATTTCATTTTTTCCTGGATGAAGAATTTTATGTAATATAAAATTAATTATTGATAATTTTCACTATCCTTTTTGTACTTGTATTTTTTGTATTTCTTATTTGCAGGTTTGCTTTTAGTTTCTATGTTTTAATTGCATATCAACCTCCATGGGTTATTAGTGCGAAAGTCATCATTATTAAAGTATAGTAGCATTATCTAACCCATAGCTGTGAGGGGAGATAAGATTTCATTCTTTTCCCATTTGTCCAAAAGTGTGACTTGAGTTCAAACGCACTTACTACAATGTCACAGTCTAGCCACTATGACATGGAGACCTTTTACAAGCATGGCGTGACACAAGGACAGTTTTTCAAGTGGAATAAAGCTGGTTTGAATTCAGAGTTTTTCTTCTTATTTCAGGTTGCCTAACCAGGGCTAAAAAACCTAGTCTTTCCCTACTATTTACACATACCTGAGGGAAGGTAACATATAGATTCATGTCTTCCCCAAGGGCATTAACATGAAGTGAAATGTTAAGGATTTGAACTCAAGTTGCAAATTCCATTTCCTCGGAGGATAATGGTAACTATTACACTAAACACACCTCCACTATTTATGCCTAGAACTCTCCTTCTTCCACACATAGATAACATATATATATATATATATATATATATAAATGGAGGTGCACATGTTGTCATAGAAAATGAACATGGTAACATGAGTTCAAATCCTAGATAAGATTGTTTGTATTTCACACAGAGCTAATATCCTTGGGAAAGATATGCATCTAACTATTCTACTTCTAGCTATAGGTAAACAGTAGGTCAGACTGAACTCTTTAACTTTGGCATGGCAACTAGTCTAGGAGAAGGAAAACTCTGAATCTCAAACCTATTAAATTCCATTTTTAAAAATTACTTTGTATCACATTCTGCTTCCATGAAGGGTTGGTATATACTTATATATATATACAATTACGCAGAACAACATACAGATACAGTGACACACACACACACACACACACATTCAGTGACACATACACATGCATACATACAGTCTCACACACACAGTGACACACACACACACACACACACACACACACACACACACACATTCAGTGACACATACACATGCATACATACAGTCTCACACACACAGTGACACACACACACACACAGAGTCACACACACATATACACATACAGTGACATGCACATATACACACAATCATCCTTCATCTACAGATTCACATTGGTGAGGTTTTTTAGTAGTAATGAGAGTAGGAGAGCAGAAAAAAAAAAGAAATATAACGCATTTTTTTTATGATTGCATTTTTCTCATCACCACCCCACACTTTTTTTTTTTTCATTTCAGAACCCATCCCAGCAACCAATACCACTCTCTGACAGATTTTTTTAATTTTTTATCATCCTTTTTGTTTTATTTTTCATTTTTTATTTTTATTTATTTTTTTTGTTCAATGTTTACTCACCAGGATAAAGATATAGTTTTGGTGTGAGGGGATTAGTAAAGGGTTTCAAAGGGGAAGAAAGAAGACTTCCTCTCTTCCCTTTTGCAACCAACACTTCCACCCCTAACTACCCACAAACCCTGTCACCTCTATCATCCAACAGTGTGAGGGGGCAAAACACAATAATCGCAATATAGGAAAAGATATTTGACTGACAAGCAACGAAAGCGTGGCATCCATCATTTAAAATGACTTAACCAAGATAATTTGTCAACAATGCAGCCGATGGATGTAAAATATGTCAGAAAAGGAGCTTGTAGGCTTACAAAGCGAGTGAGGGGGGAGTAGAAGAAAAAAGTGAAGGGGAGGAAACTGGACAGTTAGCCTAGTGATAGGAAAGGCATTATACTGTGGTTTGAAAGCCAGGAAGAGTCAATGGAGATGAAGCTGTTGGGGTTGGGTTTGATGACTAGTAGTCTGTAAATGCGATATCATACCAGGAGTTTTAACATGTGACAAGTGCTGTGACTGGTCGTTTATCAATATCCAAAGTAAATGATCATATTACATATATAAAATTATATATGTATATATGTATGATTTTTATGTCAATGATTATAGAGAAAATGGAAATAACTGAGTAAAAAAAAAGAAAAAAAGAACTAAAAATCATTTGAGAAAAAAATCAAGAATTGTTTTAAACCAGAAATATGTTTTACCTGCAATTTTTCTTGCATTGAGGCAAATCTGTTCATATCTGTTCATATCTATGTATGTTCATATCTGTTCATATCTATGTATGTTCAATCTGTTCATATCTATGTATGTTCAATCTGTTCATATCTATGTATGTTCAATCTGTTCATATCTGTTCATATCTATGTATGTTTGAATCTCTCCGTTTATATTTGTATATGTAAGCATCTATATATTTTTTGATAATAATCATTTCTTTGCATACTAAGTATTCTGTTTGACATTATTCTTTTATTTTTACACAGTCAAATTGTTCCTAGTATTGCAATGTAATACAAATAATCGAATTTAGGCCCACATTGAAAGAGTTTCAAGTATTGCTATGTATTACAAACAAATCAATTAAACACCAGTCATTTGTTTACACACAGTTAAATAGTGAAATAGTTCTATTTCTAACAATTCAATTTAGCATTTATATATCTATCTAATCTACCTATCTCTTTGTCTATGTATATGTATGCATACATCTATCCATATATATGTATGTATGCATCTATTTATCATATTTACCAAACCCCTCCGCTCGGGCAGGGTGCAAGATCTGGACTATAGGGAGGGTGAGGAACTGTCTTGATGCCCATCTTGGCCAAATAGTCTGTGATACTATTTACCAACCCCTCCACTCGGGCAGGATATGACACAAGGTCAATTTTTAAGCGGAGTTTAACAGGTTTGAATTCAGAGTTTTCCTTCTCCTAGACTAGTTGCCTCACCAAGGCTGAAGAACCCAGTCTGCCCTACTATTTACCCATAGCTGGAGAGAGAATAATTGGATTCATACCTTTCCCAAGGGTATTAGTGCTATGTGAAATGCAATCAGACTCGTCTAGGATTTGAACTCGTATCGCCGTGTCCAATTCCTGCGACGATAACCATTTCACCACGGGCACCTTGTATGCATCTATTTATCTATCCCTCGAAATCTATGTATGTATGCATTTATCAAGCTAGTTAGCTATCTCTTCTTTAAATCTATCTATCTAGAGAAAGAGAGAGAGTACACATGTTTGGACCAATAAGTCTATTGCTTGACACTTGATTACAAACTGAATTATTATCTGAAACTGCTGATGTATAGTGACCAATCTATATGATTAATATTCACAACTGTTGAGAAGGAGATAATATTTAGAAATAAATAGTTTTTTATATGAATTAAAGGTTTTTTAAATCATTAACCTACAAAATGATTGACATACACATGAGTGAGTATGTGTGCATACATTCAGAAAAAACGATGGTAAAAAAATATATACGATTGATATGCATGGGCAAATATGAATATAGAATTTCATACATATATATATATATATATATGTATACACAAGAATGCTGCGAGCAATCTTGAACAAGTCCTGGTGGCAACACCCCACAAGACACCAACTGTACGGCCACCTGCCTTCTATCACGAAAACTATTCAAGTTAGACGAACCAGATATGCAGGACACTGCTGGAGAAGTAGGGACGAACTCATAAGTAATGTGCTCTTATGGACCCCCATACATGGCCGTGCAAAAGCAGGACGACCAGCACGAACATACATTCAGCAACTATGTGAGGATACAGGATGTTGTCCTGAAGACCTGCCTGAGGCGATGAACGATAGGGAAAAATGGCGAGAGAGGGTCAGGGATATCCGTGCTACCAGCACGACCTGATGATGATGATATATATATATATATATATATATATATATATATATATATATATATACGAGGTGCATAAAATAAGTTTCCAGACTTTTTTATATGGGCACTTTTATTGATAGTACACACATGAAACTCTAGCCCCCTTTGAAGTAATCTCCTCCAGCTGCAATGCACTAGTTGTAATGTTCCAACAACTCCTGGAAGGCTCCATGGAAGTCCTCTTGTGTAAGCATGTCAATGACCTTCATCACAGCCTCTTTCATCTCCTCAATTGTCTCATAACGACAGCCTGTGAGCTTAGGGAATAAACAAAAGTCACAGGGTGCAAGATCTGGACTATAGGGAGGGTGAGGAACTGTCTTGATGCCCATCTTGGCCAAATAGTCTGTGATACTATTTACCAACCCCTCCACTCGGGCAGGATATGACACAAGGTCAATTTTTAAGCGGAGTTTAACAGGTTTGAATTCAGAGTTTTCCTTCTCCTAGACTAGTTGACTAACCAAGGCTGAAGAACCTAATCTGTCCTACTATTTACCCATAGCTGGAGGGAGAATAATTGGATTCATACCTTCCCCAAGGGTATTAGTGCTATGTGAAATGCAATCAGTCTCGTCCAGGATTTGAACTCGTGTCGCCGTGTCTATTTCCTACGACGATAACGACTACACCACGGGCACCTCCAAATAGTCTGTGATAAGGATGGAGTTGTGGACTGGTGCATTGTCCTTGTGGAAATGCCACTGACCCGATTTGAAGAGTGCTGGCCTCTTCCGACAGAATCTCTTCCTGAACTACCTTAAAACCTCAACATAATAACACTAACCCTAACCGTTTGGCCAATCAACTGTGGTGTATTGACTTCCTTACTCCTCCCACACCTGTCATTATCCCTCACAGACTCCTTGAATCTCAAAAACTGATGCTCGATTCATACAAGATGGTTGAAAAGCTGTCTGAAGCATTCCATACGTTTCTGTGGCATTTTTTCCAAGTTTAAAACAGAATTTTATTGCATATCGTTCTTCTAAAGTGTCAGATTGCATTTTTGAAATTCACCAGCTGTGACAATCAGGTTTTAGTAGGGTGTATTCCAATTGCTGCTGTAGCTGTTCCTTGGGACCTGAAATCATAAAAATTGGATAATCATCTCATAAGATGTATATCAATAACATACTGAATTTTCAAGAATCTACGATAATTTTAAATACCCATACGAAAAAAGTCTGGAAACTTATTGAAGGCACCTCGATATATATATATATATATATATATATATAATATAATATAATATAATATAATATAATATAATATAATTACACTCTGTAAGAATAACATCAATACACTCAATCTTGAATCACAAAAAATATGAGATAAACTTGAAAGCTCTATTACACCTGAACAACTCCACGAAATAGATAACAGACTTTCCGTAATCATTAACAAAAGTGATTACGAACACTAACTTTCACTTCAAAAAAAGCTCAACGATCTCTACAAAGGACATCTACTTATTCCTAATAATATTGATAAATTTATCAACTCTCGGACTGTAATTTAACTCCACAACGAAAAGATTTTCTCAACTTAGGACCCAACTGCTATTTATTCCAAGGATATACCAGCATCAACAAAAATTGAAATTTTATACCAAAATATCTTAAAACTCCAGGATAATAAGGTAATTTCAATCAGACCTGAATTCCGTGATCTCCTTAAGGCTGAAGCCATCAAAAATAGATACAATAAAAAACAACCTACATTATTAACACATCAACTAAAATCTGCTGCTAAAGAATTATGCAACCACCCCAACATTACCATAAAAAAAAGCAGATAAAACAAACATTTTTGTAGTACTCAATAAAACAGATTACCATTCAAAACTACAAAATATCCTCAATGACCATACAAAATTCAAAAAATTAAATAAGAATCCCACCAACCAATGATGGCCCAAAGTCGGGCAGAAAGAACTAGGGATACATACAACTATGGACAATACATAAATCAATTTTCCCGAATACGATAAAAGTAATACGGGAATTCGAACGGATCCAGAAGAAAATATGTAGACATAAAATGTCTATTATGTTTAATGAAATTTGTATTAATGAAGAAATGCTGCCAAAATATACATACATATATATATATATATATATATATATATATATATATATATATATATATCAAATTGCAGATTCGCATTTAAGCATCAGTCATATGCATGTGTATAGATATAAATGGCATTGATATGAATATTTTGCAAAGAATATATGTGTCAATGATAAATACCCAAGCACATATAATGAGAATTATATCTACATACCTATATGACAGATTCTTTTGCAATGTTTATAAACACAGTGAAGTACATATAATTAAAAATACATATTGTCTGTTTCTCCATGACCCTCTCTCTTTATATATATATATATACACAAAGATATCTATTCACACACAAGTGTATATATATATATTGTCACCCACAGAGAGAGACCTGTTTTGTTCTATCAGAACTCTTTAGTGTTGCTAGACAGGCTAGATTCCCAAAGCTGGGATCAAAACCTGGATGACTCAAATGCCAATCCAAGATTCTACCACTCAGCCATGAGGAAACTAGTGCGAGCAAAGGAAATTTAAACGCTTATGTATCACAATTGTTTTTTTTTGTTTACATATATCCGCTTAACGGCTACCAAGAGCTCAATTCATTTGAAGAGCCTTGCATTACGCTAGTGGCAAACCTTTTACTTCCTTCACTAGAGAGCTCAACTCTACAGGGGTAGGGGACCATATATATTGTCACCCACAGAGAGACCTGTTTTGTTCTATCAGAACTCTTTAGTGTTGCTAGACAGGCTAGATCCCCAAAGCTGGGATCAAAACCTGGATGACTCAAATGCCAATCCAAGATTCTACCACTCAGCCATGAGGAAACTAGTGCGAGCAAAGGAAATTTAAACGCTTATGTATCACAATTGTTTTTTTTTGTTTACATATATCCGCTTAACAGCTACCAAGAGCTCAATTCATTTGAAGAGCCTTGCATTACGCTAGTGGCAAACCTTTTACTTCCTTCGCTTGAGAGCTCAACTCTACAGGGGTAGGGGACCATATATATTGTCACCCACAGAGAGACCTGTTTTGTTCTATCAGAACTCTTTAGTGTTGCTAGACAGGCTAGATCCCCAAAGCTGGGATCAAAACCTGGATGACTCAAATGCCAATCCAAGATTCTACCACTCAGCCATGAGGAAACTAGTGCGAGCAAAGGAAATTTAAACGCTTATGTATCACAATTGTTTTTTTTTGTTTACATATATCCGCTTAACAGCTACCAAGAGCTCAATTCATTTGAAGAGCCTTGCATTACGCTAGTGGCAAACCTTTTACTTCCTTCGCTAGAGAGCTCAACTCTACAGGGGTAGGGGACCATATATATTGTCATCCACAGACAGACCTGTTTCATTCTATCAGAACTCTTCAGTATGGCTAGACAGGCTAGATTCCCAAAGCTGGGATCGAAACCCAGTTGACTCAATCACCAATCCAAGATTCTACCACTCAGCCATGAGGAAACTAGTGCGAGCAAAGGAAATTTAAACGCTTATCCATCACAATTGTTTTTTTTTGTTTACATATATCCGCTTAACGGCTACCAAGAGCTCAATTCATTTGAAGAGCCTTGCATTACGCTAGTGGCAAACCTTTTACTTCCTTCGCTAGAGAGCTCAACTCTACAGGGGTAGGGGACCATATATATTGTCATCCACAGACAGACCTGTTTCATTCTATCAGAACTCTTCAGTATGGCTAGACAGGCTAGATTCCCAAAGCTGGGATCGAAACCCAGTTGACTCAATCACCAATCCAAGAGGAAACTAGCGAAGAGCCTTGCAGTATGCTAGTGGCAAACCATTTACTTCCCTCGCTAGAGAGCTCAACCCGACCGAGGTAGGGGAGCATATATATATATATATATATATATATATATATATATAAGTAAAGTAAGTAAAATTGGCAACTTTAGTCGAGGGTGACCTGAAGGCTCCCTTTTCAATAGCTACTACACCGTGGTGTAGAGGGAGGGGCTACTCCATTCCCAGGATTGCTCCCCTCTACCCTTGATCCTCACCTTATAAAGCTGAGTGCCAAGCAAGGTGGCATCAAATACTATTTTTTGAGTCTTTGGTATGACTCGACCTGGGATTGAAACCTGGTCTCCTGGACCATTAGCAAACACTCTACACATTAGGCCCAGTTTACTATTAAAATTGATACTCTCATCATTAGATATAATCTAAATTGTCAAAAAAAACTAAAGCAGTTCTTAGTACATGAAAGTTGTAAAAGAACAAAATTTAGCAAGAAATAAAACCAGATAATGACTCATACTCAATTGTCAAGCCAGTTAGTTAAACCACTTGGTTGGTTGGTTTTTATGGCATATCAACCTTTGTTGGTTATTTAATGCTAAATCCATCTATACAAATAATCAGTTCCATTTCAAACAATTCAGTTAAGCATGAGTGCACAGCTTGTCAAAAACATTTCTATTTCAAGCTATTCAGTTTAGTCAAACAGTTCTAATTCAAACAAATCAGTTTAGCATTAGTACACAGTTTAAATATCTAAACAGTTCTATTTCAAGTAATTTAGTTTAGCATAAGTACGCAGATTAGTTCTATTTGTCTCACAGATAGGACCCTATCAGGTGCTGTCACTCTGGGCTAGAGTGGACATGGGAATGATGGCAATGAAGGGATGCTCCACATTCCTCAAAGCTCCAGCATCACTGGAACCTCACCATCATATTCAGGTCACTCGTGGGGGGGGGTTTACTCCTCTGCAGAGGTGCAGTGGATGTATTCTACAGCCCCTGCCAACTGGGCAATAAACCACTTGGTTACATATATATATATATATATGTATATATATATATATATAATCCTGTAATTTGCTATGTTTATAAAGAAATAGTTCTTTATATCAGTGACAGAACATATATATATATATATATATATATATATATATAAGGATAGTATGGCAACTAAGTATTTAGTCTAATGATTTTTTCATATATATATATATATATATATGCACACACACACACACACACATATATATATATATATATATATATACTCAATTAAAATTGATGCCTTCACCTTCAGATAAAATCAAAATTGTCAGAAAAACTATGACATTACTTACTATATGAAAGTTGTAAAGTAACAAAATTTTGTGTGAAATAAAACTAATAAATAAAAAGCTCATTCTCAATTGTCAAGCCAGATAGTTTCACTACTAAGTTGCATCCACAATTATGTAGTTTACTATATTTATAAACAAACAGTGCTCAATATCAGTGATAAAGCATATATATATGGTAGGAGAGTGTGGCTACAGTGTCAACATTATTTAGTCTGATGATCATGAGAAACTGAACATCACCAAACACTATTGACCCTATGTCTATGCTATCCTATCTTTTATATATATATATATATATATATGTGTGTGTGTGTGTGTGTGTGTGTGTGTGTGTAACTGTCAGTTTCTCTCCTATGCAATCATCAGACTGATTATGATGCTGTACAAAGATACAAAGACCGTTGTTTTCTCACCTGATGGTGACGCTGATTTCTTTGACTTTGTTTCTTGAGCCTTGCAGAGAGATACATTGGCATCATATCTATTCCCGATCTGCCTAGTTTATATACAACAAATTTCAATAGATCTAATGAAAGAAAATGGTTTTAGACTAAAAATAGGCAAGAAGCAAATGATTTCCCGCAGAAACTATTACTGATGTAGACTATGCAGATGATCTATGCTTCTCCATACACACCAAACTGTCTTCCATTGTTTCAAGTATTAATATTTAACACTAATAATCTATTCAACATTACTAATTCATTTGCATACAGTTAAATGGCTTCAAGTATTACTATTTAACACTAACATTTCAATGTAGCATCAGTCATTTGTTTGTTGTTGAATGGTTAAACAGTTCTATTTGACCCATAGATAGGACCTTAACAGGCACTACCACTCCAGGTCAGAGTGGACCTGAGAGTAATGGCAGTGAAAGTTTACTCCACATTCCCCAAAGTTCCAGGACTGGAATCTCACCATGAAATGGTTTAGGACATATCGAGAGGAGGTTCTTACCCCTCTGCAGAGATTTAGTCAGCATATTCTGCAACCCCAACCAACTGGGCTATTTGATCTGGAATAATAAACTGGCCATGTGATGTCACTCTAGAGTGAAATAAGGCATCCTAAAAAATTTTCTCTCAGAACTTCCATGGATGGTCTACATTCACCATTCCATCCTCTGATAACAACTGAAATGACATGACTATTGCTACTGCTCAAAGACATACCTTCCACTCGTTTACTGCTACAAGCACTTGTGAAACAGCAATTCTTAATATGGAATATTATTCTACCTGTGGAGAGTTTCTGTGGAATGTTGGACTGCAGCTTCATAGTAAATATTCAGTAATGGCTCTTGTTCCTGGGTGAGGCTTTGAGCTTTTTGAACAAACCTCATATAGCTCTGGAGGGCAAAAATTTGAGCAATATAATCTTTTAAACAAAGTGATAGCAATCACAGAATAGAAAAATATTGTTCTTTCATATAGTAAAATTAAGTTTGGAATAGGATATATGTTATATATATATATATATTATACTTAACCAACACACAGATGTAATTACAGACTTGGACCTCCCAAAAAACAAAGAAACCAAACTTAACCACAAGAGTTGTTGGAATGAAGTTGAAGAAAATATTGAACTGTCTTAGTGACTCCAGCTCTTAATTTTGAATTCAGAATATTTCCTTCTCGTAGATGGGTTGCTCTACCAATGCTAGAGAGCCTAGTCTGGTATTTAACCAAAGTTGGGGAAGATAGAGATTTATGCCTATCCCAAGTGTATTAGCAGGAAGTTAATGCAAACATTTTTGTTCTGGATTTTGGCAGAAGTTTTGGGTATATATATATATATATATATATATAAGCTACAAGTCTGCAAATTGGTAGAGGTATACTTCTGTAGTTTATCCTAGAAATCTTTATTCTTAATCGCTTTTACTTGACTTAACCATTTTTGGCATAAGGCTACATTTCACAAGTTGTCTGTGAGGTTTCAGCTTACTCCCACTTCAAATATGCTTGAGTGCTAATGAGTTAAAAAGGTATATTAATGGTATAAACTAAATATTGACCCTGCTCTTGTACAAGAGTTGGCATCTGACACTCAGCAATAGCTATCCTGGATTGTGCCCAAAACAAAGCGATTAAGTGGATTAACAACTCATCTCTCATTGACCTCCTCCGAACTGTTGGCATCATGCCATATGGTATTGTTCCTCTCATTCAACCATGGTTGTTCTGGGAAGCTGGGAAGGGTGACATACCGCCTAACCTCCCTTACCTTGAGATATGATCACTTTGAACTACTTCAGACCTTGTCTGATCCACTCAACCTGTCCTATGAGACTTGGCAACCATATTGTGTATCCCCAACCATCTCCTATGCCACCCTGAAACAACTGATATGGGAATAAATGCTAATTGGCTTATATTGCTGAGACTATTTGAATATTATAAAAGTAGGAAAACATATTCTACCTCTGCTTTGTCTTGTCATGTATAAGAAGTCATAAAATAGATTTTATTTTATAACTAATTGACTGTTTCTAAGTGAGTTATGAGATGTAGCTTTGTGATTAGTATATAGGGCTTCAGCTGAAGAGGTGCTAACTGCAGTGGTTGGTTGGTTGGTTGGTTGGTTGGTTTTATGACATGTTAAAGTCAATCTTTCTTTTGAATACAATTATATGATTTCATGTAACTAATGAAAATATTAATTTATAAACAATTATAGCTTAAAGAATGTATTTTTTCATAATTTGTACATAGCTATATAGTTTCAAATATTCATATCTAATACTAATGATTAATACACAAATATACTGTTTCAAGTAACTATCTTTATTTAGTATTAATAATCATTTATTTGTGCACAGTTAAAATGATTTATCTCATAACCTGTTTTGTTTGTGAGAGTACTTCTCATGTAGTATGTTTTGGGTATGCATGGCCTAGTTAAGCCCATCCTTCTCCAAGTCTACAATTGGTTTAATTTCAGAACTTCCCTTCTTCTAAACTGGTTACTATAACAAGGTTAAAGAGTTCAGTGTCCTACTGTTTACCCATACCGAGAAAAAAAATAGATTAATACCGTTTACAAGTATATTAGTGCAATATGAAATGCAAACAGCTTTGTTCTGGATTTGAACTCAGGTCACCGAATCTTCATTCCACAATGATCATCACTAAATCATCAGCACCTTTTTACATGTAATTGTAAGGTTTCAAATATTTGAAGCAATTAATAATTCTTTGTAAACAACGAGAAGTAAAAATGGCACCCATAGTCAAGGGCAACCTAAAGGCTCTCTTTTCATAAGCTACTACACCAAAGTCTAAGAGAGGCCACTACTCCTTTCCCAGGATTACTCTACTTTACTCTTAATCTATACCTTATAATGCTGAGTGTTAAGCAAAACAGCATCAAGTACCATTTTTTGTGTCTTTGGTATGACTCAACCTGGGATTGAAACCTGGTCTCCCAGGCCATTAGCAAACACTCTACCCACTACACCAATGGGCTAGTGGGTAGAGTAAACAACTATAATTTCTAGTAATTATTCTTAATACATATAATCTGGTATGTTTTTTGAATGGCATATCAATACCTTATGGGTTAATTAATGTCAAAATTTCATTCATTTAATGATAAACATATCTATTTATATTTTCAATGTTCACCACCTATCATTTTTTTTATCACACTTTAAAAAATTTTTTTATCTCTATTGCATACAGAGGTTATCAGGTACTCCTTTCTGACACAAATATATACACATTTATATGGCTTTAAGTTTGGTTTGGTTTGGTTTCTTTGTTTAATGGCATATCAACTCTTTTTAGGTCATTTAATGCCAAAGCCATTCTCCTAGAAGAACAGTAGTGGTACTATTTAACCCATAGCTGGGAGGATAAGGGGGTTCATACCTTTCCCAAGGGTATTTGCCCAAAAGTGAACGCAATAGCGCGACTGGAGTACGAACTCGCTAACTATGATTCCGCAGTCCATGGCTTTAACCATTACACCACGAGGACACCCCCTGGCTTTAAGTATTCCAATCCAATATTAATCATTTTCAAACAACGACTTATATAATTATATAAAAGTTATTATTATAAAAGTTATCCACAAAAAAACCGCTTATATATGACAATAAAAAAAAATCAAATTAATAATGAATAATATAGCAAAATCATTTATCAAAACCTGCTTTTAAAAATCTTCATGCAAATTTTATATTATAGTTTCTCTGATAAATTCTAGTTCTATTTATCTAACAGCAAATGGGTTATTTGATGCCAAAATTGGGTTCATTTGTAAATGTTTGATTATAATCATGACTGTTTATATTTTCAACATTTCATTCCAGTTGTTGTTTAGGGAATCTCTGTGGCGTACTGGCTAATGTGCTGAACTGCAACATCATAGTAAGCAAGTTCAAACTCCAGTAGCATTATAAACTTACCTTTCAGACTAATAATTTTGAAAAAGGCATGAACTGCCTTATTCCCCCAGCTATGGGTTATGTAGTACCACTACGGTTGTTCTACAATATGGCTCTGGCATTATATAACCCATGAAGGTTGATATGCCATGAAACAAAGAAACTAAACAAAACAATGATTTTTCTTATGATCATATTTTTTTTATTTAGCTATAATAATCATTTGTTAAAACACAGTTATAAGGTATGAAGTATTCCTATCTAATACTAATAATCTATACACAATGATATAATTTCAAGCATTCCTAACCAATATTAATAATTTTCAGATCTACAGAAGGAATCCTAATGGTAGACCTGGGAGTGATGACAATGAAAAGGTACTCTACACTCCCCAAATATCCAGAAGTGGAGCCTCACCATCACATTCAGTTTAGTGTAATACTCATTCTACACTTTTTAAGGAGGTGATGAAATGCAATCTGCATATTCTAAATTTTGTTCATTGGGCATGCTAGCTGCATGTTAGTACTGAATATTGGTAGAAAATAAGTGTTTTAAAAGCAGGAAAGAATTTGGATGACAGTTCATTGACATAAATTCTAATGTTTTTATTTATGGATGTGTGCAACTGTAATCCTGCAAAAACAGTTCATTATAAAAAGATGTTTATTAGAATGACACACTTAAAATAAAATAATTTCCTGTCCAATTTGCAACAGAATGATAATTACATGGGGTCTGCATACATACTGAAAGTAATTTTTAATAATCCAAATTCTTGTTATAAGAAAGATAACTGTGTGTTATTCATTAGAATATTTCACTCATCTGAAAACAAAAACATGAATATCATTAAAGACCAATGTTATTAGTTAATTCCAACCGGTTCACGGATCATCTTGTATACTTTAATCATCATCATCATGTCATGCCGCTAGCATGGATTTCCCTGACCCTCTCTCACGATTCATCTCTATCATTCCTCACTCCCAGGAGGTCTACCAGGCTACATCCTGTATCAGCACAGATTTGTTGTATATAGGTTCAAACTGGTTGTCCAAACTTTGCTCGTCTATATGAAGGGGTCCACAGGAATACATTGCTCATGAGCTCATCTTTACTTCTCCAGTAGTTTTCTACATGTCTGGTTCATTTAACTTGGATGGTTTTTGGGATGAGTGGTAGGTGGCCGTACAGCTACTGTTTTGTGGGGTATTGCCTCCTGGATTCGTTCAATACAGCTTGTAGCATTCTTGTGTAATTGCTGCCAAGCTTTTTCTCTATATGCTTAGTCAGTGTCCATGTGGTACATCCATATAGCAACATTGACATAACCACTGCTTGGAAAAAACTGTGTTTTATTTTATCGGACAGGTCTGAGTTCCATATGACCGATAGCCTATCAATAGCTGCCCGTTATGTATGCACTTTTATTTACATATACATTCAGGCATATAGACACTTAAATGCACAAACTTGTTGAGGAACTCACAAATTTGAAGTATCTGAACAATGTGCCAGAGACAGGTGTTGTACAGGGTTGCCGATACAATTTTGAGCTTCAATTTTGTGCGCCAAAAGATACTTTTGATAGGAGAATACGTCAAATGAGATAGTGAAAATTTAGTTTGATAGCTAATTTTTTTTTTTTTTCAATGTCAAATTAGCAATTCTTTTCTTTGTAAATATAAACTTGATTGTTTGGGTAATTGTTTTAATGTGTCTACTTTGAACAAAATTCACTACCATCTATAACTTAATACTCTCTCTTGCTGCTGTTCTGAATTAGATGCAGTGAACCTTTTCCTGATTAAAAGCAGGCTACATGTAAACCTATTTCCTACAAATAATTAATTCAGTTTTAGTTTTCTGCTGTTTCAATAAAACAAATCATTTAAAAGACTTAAAGTTTGCCTCAATCATAATTTTGTTTCGGCTCGTTTCTGAATATAGTACCTGTTTTACTCAGCTCATAGCATTTTTTTTTAGAAACACCTAGCAATGAAAAGAAGTCATTCTACAATGTAAACACATTCACTTCTTGTATGATATTAATTTTTCTTTCATTTTCAATAAGTTGGGCAATGTTTAAGTGGGCCAACCAAGCTACAAATGTACCAAACTTCAAACCCTATGGAAGAATTGATTTTCCAACTTGAGCATGTCATCTTATTTGCAAGAGGTTAAAGATGGCTTGAAGAGTAACGAAGGCCTGCTCATCTAGCCAGCAAGTTAGTGTCGGAAATGGCTACATTCTTTTCCCACTTCTCATAAAATTACAAACAAGACATTTCATATATATATATATATATATAGTTAGATAGATTGATAGATAGATAGACATCCAATTGGTTATACATGATGGTTACATTTCCTAAAAGGCATCAGATATTAATTGACCTGACTTTTAAGTCATGGATGTTATGGTTACTGAGCTTGTAATATAATATTGACTTTATTTAAAGGAAAACTACTTTAGCTTTTTGAAGAAGAATCTAGAAAAAGAAATCACTTCAATTTTGAAATTAAGCTAAAATGGCAAAGACAAAGTGAAATGAATATCAATCAATAAAGACATTAAAAAAAAAAAGTTAATGGAATTCATTGCAACAGATTAAGAATTTACTGACTTAGAAGTAATGCAAACTTAAATTTCTTTATTTATGTAGGATTTTCGATACTTTTTAAAAATGATTACTGAAGTTTAATCTTTGATTAGTGTAAAAGTTAAATAGCTTATTGGTATGAAGATTTCAACAAATATTAATGGTTTTAGTACAAAACTATTCTTTTGAATTGCTTATATATGAAAGACTGACAAAACAATGTTTTGTTCAGTGATTTATCATGATGAAAGAAGGTTTGGTTTGGTCCAAGATGATCATGTGTCTAAGAAGATCTAAAGAAAATATCATCCTGGTTACCCTTCATTGATTGTCAAACATTTTGATAAATGCATTTTGAAGTGAGTGCTCCTAAGTCTACTGGGTATAATGGCTATCTTCTTAATAAATAAACTTGACAATCCAGGTTCAGTTCCTGAACAATGCTGTTAATGTTTTGTTTCCATCTAATGTCTTTGTAAAAGACATAAACCCATTTCTTTTCTTCTCAGCTTTGAGTTGATAGTATGGCAAATGAGCTTCTTTAACCTTGGTATGGCAACTAGTCTAAGAGAAGGAAAACACTGAATTAAAACCAGCTGCATTCTAATTGATAAGATACATAATAATAAGGATGCACTCAATAAATTTTATATTTACCATAAAATCTGAAGTTTTTTTTCTAATCTTCAAGTTGGTTGGTTGGTTGGTTGTTTTGTTTTATGGTGTATCAACCCTTTTTGGGTCATTTAACACCAAATCAAGTAATTTTGGTAATAGTTTCAAACAATTTAGTCTAGTATAAGTACAGTTTTGTTTACACGGTTAGATGTCAAAATAGTTCTATTTCAAACAATTTAATTTTGCATAAATATGCAGTTTAAATGTAAAAAATAACTCTATTTCAAACAATTCAGTTTAACATAAGTACACAGTCTAGTTCTATTTGACCCATAGATAGGACCCTTCAGATGCTACCACACCAGGCCAGAGTGAACCTGGGAGTGATGGTAATGAAGGGGTACTCTACATTCCCCAAAGTTCCAGTATTACTGGAACCTCACCATCTGATTGTTTAGTATCATATCCAGGACACTCATTGAATGGGTCTTACCCCTCTGCAGAGAAGCACTCAGTGTATTCTACAGCCACAGCCAACTGGGCTATGTCATCTTTTGAGTATTATTACTAATAAAAGACTTTTTATGTATTTCATGTGTGTATGGCTTTCTTCTATGTGAGTTCTGAGGTACACAATTACGTTTATAATATGAATATATTTTCCCCCCATATACATAACAGTTGCACAGCTTTTGTCCTGTGTAGATTCTTTTATGTTGTTTTTTTAAAAAAAAAGCATTACACTCCTTTTTAGCCATATTCATTTCAAAGAAATTTTAGAGTTCCTGAAAATATTTCTAACTGAATCTAAAATTAAAATGTCTCAAAATAAAATATAGTAAATTAATTTCACAGAAATTAATTCTTTTTTCTATAATTCAAATATGTCAAGCAAGAGTTGGTATGAGAAGGGTTAGTTTTTAAACTAATTAAATGTTTTCTATTTTCTGGAATTGGATCAACAATTCACTTCTGTTAAAAGAAAATCAGGAAATTAAAACAAATCAATTTTATTATTTTTATTAGTTTAATTGTTGTAACATTTAATAATAAATAATACCAAAATAATATCCAATTTCATTGTATAATGTTCCACTAGAAATCCTAACATCTTTGATTTAAAAGAAAATTAACTTAGCATTAAAAATTTGTTAAACAGTGTTCTTATTTATGGGCACTAATGCTTTCTTATCATGTATTAATGTATGTAACTGTAAACCAGCAAAAATGGGATATTACAGTAGGACTTTTTCTAGAGTGATACACTTAAAATGTCCTAAAAATAGAGAAAAACAAGCAATTTTTTGTCAATTTGCAATCAAATGATTATTTTGTGGGGTGGACATTATTTTTCAATCATCCAAATTCTTGATTTAATGGAGATAAATATGAAATGCTAATTAGAATGCTTCTCAATTTTCTAAACAGAAGAATCAATATCATGGACCACACTGTTGCAATAAGAATCTAATAGGTTCAGAGTTTGTGCAGAAACATACCAAAACAAAAATGAAAATCTCTTGAGATATTAGTCCATCCTTAAATATTTTACAATATAAAGAAATAGAAAAAAAACTTTACCAACCTAGTTTGGTTTGGTTTGGTTTCGTTTGGTTTGGTTGGATTTTATGGCATATCAACCATTGTAGGTTATTTAATGCCAAATCCTCTTAATACATATGTATTAAATATATATTATTTGATTTGGTTTAGTTTTATGGCATATCAACCATTGTTGCTTATTTAATGCCAAATCCTCTTTATACATATATATTAAATATGTATGATTTGGTTTGGTTAGGTTTTATGGCATATCAACCATTGTAGGTTATTTAATGCCAAATCCTCTTAATACATATGTATTAAATATATATTATTTGATTTGGTTTAGTTTTATGGCATATCAACCATTGTTGGTTATCTAATGCCAAATCCTCTTTATACATATATATTAAATATGTATGATTTGGTTTGGTTAGGTTTTATGGCATATCAACCATTGTAGGTCATTTAATGCTAAATCCAGTTTATACATATATACGAGAATCATTAAATAGGTTTCCAGACTTTTTTTATATGGGCACTTTTATTAATAGTACACACATGAAATTCTAGTCCCCTTCTAAGTAATCTCCTCTGACTGCAATGCACTTGTTGTATCTTTCCAACAACTTCTGGAAGGCCCTATTGAAGTCCACTTGTGTAAGTGTGTCAATGACCTTCATCACAGTCTCTTTCATCTCCTCAATTGTCTCATAACGACAGCCTCTAACCTTAGGGAATAAGCAAAAGTCACAGGGAGCAAGGTCTCAACTATAGGGAGGGTGAGGAACTGTCATCTTGCTCAAATAGTCTGTGACAAGGATGAAGTTGGGGACTGGTGCATTGTCCTAGTGGAAATGCCACTGACCCGATTTGAAGAGTGCTGGCCTCTTCCAACAGAATCTTTTCCTAAACTCCCTTAAAACCTCAACATAGTAACCCTAACCCTATCCCTAACCATTTGGCCAATCAACTGTGGTGTATTAACTTCCTTACTCCTCCCACACCTCTCATCATCCCTCACAAACTCTCTGCCTTCCTTGAATCTCTTATGCCACTCAAAATCTGATGCTCAATTCATGCAAGATGCTCCAAAAGCAGTCGGAAGTATTCCATATGTTTCTCTCGCATATTTTCCAAGTTTAAACAGAATTTTATGGCATATCATCCTTCTAAAGTGTCCTCACGTCCAGATTGCATTTTTGAAATTCACCAACTGTGACAATCAGGTTTTAGCTGTTCATTTGAACCTGAAATCCTAAAAATTGGTCAGTCATCTCATAAGATATGTAGCAATAAGATACTGAATTTTCAAGAGTCTACAACAATTTTAAATGCCAGTACAATTAAAAGTCTGGAAACTTATTGAAGGCACTACGTATCAGATATATATGATTTGTAAACATAAGTCAACAAAGTTAAATGGTTCCAAGTATTGCTATGTATCACTAATAATTCAATTAAATGTCAGTCATTTGTTTGCACACAGTTAAATGATCAAAAAGTTCGATTTCTAACAATTCAATCTAACTTGTCATTTGTTTGCACACAGTTTAAATATTAAACAGTCCTATTTAACCCATAGATATGTGACCCTATCAGGTGTACCACTCCAGGTCAGAATGGACCTGGGAGCAATAGCAATGAACGAGTACTCCACATTCCCCAAATGTTCAGCATTACTGGAGCCTCACCATCAGATGACTTAATGTCATATCCAGAACACTCATTGGGTTAGTCTTACCCCTCTTTAGAGATCGAGTTGGTGTATTCTACAACTCCAGCTGACTGAGCACAAACGTAGAGGTATGCTTAGTGTAATGGTTAACATTATAGGAAATGGAATTGGCAACTAGAGTTCAAATCCTTGATGAGGCTGTTTACATTTCAATTCACTTGGGAAAGGCATAAATCCATCTCTTCTACCCTCTGCTATGAGTAATAATACAGCAGACTAGACTCTTTAGCTTTGGTTATGGAACCAATCAACCAGTCTAGGCAAAGGAAAACTTTGAATTTAAACCAGCTGTACTCCACTTACATTGATAGTATGTCACATCCTAATCCTAGTGCAGTTTGGATGATAATTTCAGGGACCAGTTACTACACCAAATTAAAAAGCCCGGTATCTCCTACTATTTATTCATAGCTAGGAGTGGAATATTGGGATTCATACCTTTCTCAAAGGTATTTGTGCTGAGGGAAATGCCAACAGCCTCATACAGAATTTGAACTTGTGTCACCAAATCCATTTCTTTTGATGATATCAGTTATGCCACAAGTGCTTTATATATATATATATATATATATATATATATATATATTCTATGAAAAACATTTCCTGGAAATTCAGCTTTCAGAACCACAAAACATGGCTGAACACAATTTTTTTTCTCTTTGGCAGTGCTCCTTTTCATTTATTTGGACTTCATCCCAGTGAGAATAATGTTTACTTTTCTCACTTGATATATGGTCTACCATACATTTTTACTTATAACTTTCTTTGTTCCTTGAAATTTAGAGGATGTTTGGTTTCCCCCAACCCTTATATATAATGGAGAACTGAATTGATAAAGCAGTCAAATAGCTATGCAATATCATTAGTTTGAACATGGTGTAATGGTTATCATCATAGAAAATGAACACAGTGATCTGAGTTCAAATTTTGGATGAGCCTGTTTGTATTTCATATATTGCTAATACCCTTGGAAAAGGTATGAATCCAAGTATTCTCCCTCCAGCTATGGGTAAATAGTAAAGGAGACTGGGTTCTTTAACTTTGTTATGGCAACTGGCTTAGGAAAATTGATCTTATGTCACATCCTTTTTGTGTGGAGGAGTTGAGTAAATATGAATATTATTGACTTCCCTTAATTTTTGTTCAGATCTGTACCTCCCTATATACATTTTAGAATGAGCTGAGTGTATCCCCTGCAGATGGGTCAGACCCACCCCTTAAAATGGGTATTCTGGATATGCGCTAAGCATATATCATATAATGTTCCATACATGGTAGAGAATTCTTGCAGGACTGTATCTCCAGTGAACACCATATATTAAAAATGGAATCATAAAAACAGTTCGTGTTTCCAAATTATATTTTCCTGTGTTTCCATTACACCTTGGTGTAGTAGCTAAGGAAAAGGGAGCCTTTGGGTTGCCTTTGACTAAGGTCGCCAACTTTACTTACTTACTTACATGCTAATCCAAAGTGGTCTCCCACTTAACTACTGAGAAGGCCCATTGCTACTTTGGTGATCTTGCAGAAATTGGAACTTATCTTGAGTTAGCCATGAGTCACATTTTTTATTTTTTTAAATTTTCTCTTGGACATCTGGTGAATGTGGAGTACCTCTTCATTGCCATCATTCCCAGGTGAACTCTGAACCAGAGTGGTAGGACATGCTGGGGTCGCATCTATAGGTCAAATAGCTCTGTTTAAAACTTATTCATATTCAATAGAACCATGTACCCAAAAAATCTTACGCAACAACACCACAAAAAAATATATGAACATATAATATGATTCTCTAACCTCTAGGTATAAAATAACCCTACAAGTGTTGACATGTCATTAAAATCAATCATTTACTGTGCTTAGCTTTGCTGAATACTTTGAGAATCAAACCCACTAATGATTATGTTAGTTTGAATGTACAATGAATGTGGTTCTCTAACCTCTAGGCATCAAATAACCTGTTATATTCAGTACCTATAAACATTAATGAATATGTCACATTCCTCATAAATATGTTGGACACTATTGTGAGTGGGGGGTAAAATATGCTGACTAAGTAGTCACCACAAGCAGTGGTTTACCTTCTTCATGCTGCTGGCACGTATTGTATTTTGTTAATGTTATAAAGATTTCCATTTCATTTCCAACCTCCATTTTGGTTATTTCTCATTCAGTAACCTTTTATTAGGTTACAACAGACAGGTTGACATGCTGTTAAAATTAATCATTTACTATGCTTTACTGGACAGCGAGTGAGAATCTAACTCACCAATAATGTTGTCCTTGTTTTGACATTAAACTATATCTGATAGTAAGGCTCTAGTCCTGGAATTTGAGGAAAGTGAAGTACCTCTTCATTACTATTACTTTCAGATCCATTCTGACCTAGAGTGGTCCTATCTATGGATCGAATAGAACTGTTCAGTAATTTACTAAGGATTATTATAATTACTTATTTGAAACCATATGCAAATTATTCATATTAGATAGGAAAACTTGATAAATAGAATTATTAATGTTAAATAGCAATACTTAACCATTTTGCTGTGTGCAAACAAATGAGCAATGGCTCACTTAAAAATGTTACCTACGAACTGTTTGCTTACAAATCATGTATAAGCAGGATTTGACATCAAATAACCCACAAGGGTTGATATACCATTAAATACCAACCAACCATTAATAAAAATTGTCTGATAGTCTGTATAGACACTTAAAATGATTCCCTAACCTCTAGGCATAAAATAACCCTCGACAGGTTGACATGCTGTTGAAACTAATCCTTTTGTCAAACTCTCCTCTCTTAGATATATCTTATTTTTCCTATTAAATATTGAGTTTATTTGATTCTTTTATCAATTGAATAAAAAAAATACAATCTATTTCAAATAAAATCTAAGTTTGTCTTCATTAAAATTTTCACTTTCTATATACACATCATTAACTGTCATATAAATACATATATAGATATACATGCATGTGGGAGAGAGAGAGAGAGAGAGAGAGAAAGAGAGAAGAAAAAGAAAGAGAGAGAGAAGTAAAGAAAAAAATTAATTAAATGGGATTAAATATTTATGAAGAAAATAACAAGTAATGCATGCGAATATAATTTGAACGTCAAAATAGTGTTTGGCAACTTCTCCTGGAACATTTCTCTCCCCATACAATATCCCATGATTCCTACATATGAGAAGGAAATGGATGGACAGTTACACTTTGTTTGAGATGATATTGCCATTTGGTGTGAATGTAGAAAAATTGTCTAAAATAAATAAATAAAAATATTGATTTTCTTCACCTTGGGAATTAATAGCAACTAAATTTCATAAGGTTATTACATTAGATTGTGTTTTTGCTTAAGGCTATGATATTCCGTGTTGCTTCTTCATTTTTTTTAAATATCAGTAAAAATTCTGGACCAGCATGCAATTCAGCAGACACATACTCAAATTACATCCACAGATATATGCACACACACCTCTATATTTACCTTATTCTACACTAGAATATATGTACATATATTTTATAGATTCATTGTTGAACATTCTCATATATACATCATCATCATCAAGGTGAATCGACAGTACAGATTCCTTCTTGTCATCTGTCCCTATTGGCCTTCATTCATAAGAAATTCTCTTGATGGTACTCAATGTCTGCACAGAGCTCATGAATGTAAATTTTTGCTTGTTAGCCAAACTGGTGTATCCATGTGTAGGAGTCCACAGGAAAATAATACTTTTGAGTTTGTTCTTCACCTGTGCTAAGCAGGTTTTGCTCACCTTACTTAGATGGTTTGTGTGATTGGAGGTAAGTAGACATACAGCTGCTGTTTTGTAGGGGGCTGCTTCCAGGATTTGTTCAAAATACCATGCAGCATCCCTGTGTAGTTCCCATCTAGCTTTTTCTCAAGATGTTTCATTGAAGTCCAAGAAGTGCAACCGTAGAGTAATATTGACACAGTTACATCTTGGAAGAATTCCAGTTTTATTTTATCAAAAATATCAGATTTCCATATGGCTGATAACTTGTCAATTTTATTTTTTTTTTAAATTTGTGAGCAAATTAATTTTAATACATGTTGGTCTTCTTCCAATGGGAAATTAAAAGAAAGAAAGAAAGAAATTATCATCATCTTTCTTTTACACATGATTGCCCCAAAATTTGGGAATTTGAACATCAAATGAATGAAATGTACAGGGTGGAATGATAAAATTTTCGTCCTAAAGAAAACAACACTACAGCTTTATTTTAAAACTTTTATTGAAAAAATCAGTTCAGGTAACTTGATTATGTAGTAGAGCTGACATCTATTCAATGTAGCCACCTTTAGCCTCAATCACCATCTTGATAAGGATCCAGAATTGGGAGTATGCCTTTTCCACAAGCACCAACAGGAGCTCAGCGAATACTCGGCGGATGGTGGCAATCAGGCTGGCTTTGGTATTGTGGGAGGTCATGTTGGTGATGTTCTCAATGTATGACCAAACAAAGTAGTCTAGCAGGGGAGGGGGCCAGTGAGAGAAAGGTACAAAGTTGTAGCACTCCTTCTGAAGCCAAGCCTGGGTCTCTTTGGACTTGTGGGCCGGCGCCAAGTACTGCTGCCACACCCAGGGTCTGCCACCGGCCACCTGATTGCACCAGGAGATCACCACACTCTTCAGCACATCCAGGTACACTTTGGTCTTGACTTTCAAGCTGACTCCAAAGATGTGAGGTGGCATGATGTGGCCCTCACTTGAAACCACACCAAAGACCATAACCGTAGCTGGAAACTTTGTTTTCATCACCCTGGGCACGTCCCTGTTATTCGTGGCAATCCAGCGATGGTTCAGGCTGTCATAACTTGGATCGGTAGAGAGCATGAGTTGTACAGTGGCACATCTCCGATCTCGCTTGTTGAACATTGTGTCACTTTAAGACATGATAGAAGGCTCTTATCACTCTTGGGATTTGTACACAACTGGCCAACTAGTAGATGGTCTGCAATAAAAAAAGAAAACCGGTTTTCATTAAACGGAAATGGAATCATGTCGTCTTTTCTAGGGCGACAATTTTATTGTTCCACCCTGTAGTATGGATGTTTTTTGCTGCCCTTTATGAGCAGTTCCTTTTTTCATGTGCCCAAGAAAACTACATTAAAGTTGGCATTAGAAACTAGATGTTAGGAAAGGTGACAAATTCTCTAAATTTTTATTTAGCCTTCCTGCAATATGAGGGGTAAAGTAACAAAGTCTGGTGGTATTGTAAGGTATTTCTGTGGTACTCTGGACTAATTATGATGGTACTTCAGCTCTGAAACCCTGTTTCACCCAGAGTTTTTATCTTATAAAGGCTTTGTGAGCAGCAAAGCTACTTTTTTGTTGGAAAAGGAGCAACTAATATAGGAAATATAGATATAAGATTTCAAACACTTTCAGCTATGTTTCAAGTAATTTTCAAGAAAAGTAGCTTTTTTTGTGGAATTTAGATTAGGTTAATATTCATTGTCTCAAATGGCTCCAGTTTTGGAGCTTATGGGAATGCAGAGTACCTCTTCATTGCTATTGTTCTGACCTGGAGTCGTAGCCCCTGAAATGTGTCAAATAAAACTGTTTAACATCTAAACTGAGTGCAAACAAATGACTTATGCTAAATTAAATTGTTTGAGAAAGAACTTTTTGATCTGTGTATAGACAAATGACTGATATTAGGGATACTTAGCAATACTTGGAACTATTTAACTTTGTTGATGTATGTTTACAAATCATATATATCTAATACATATAAATAAACCAGATTTGGCAATAAATAACCTATAATGATTCATATGTCATAAAACCAAACCAAATCATCATCTCAAATCATATAAAGAATGGTGTCAAATGGCCTTTTCATGTTTGTTTTTAAAGGGGTTGACATGGGCCACTGAAGTATCAGTTGTTGTCATGTAATGGTCACCATTCAATTAGAATAGTACTCGTCAATATGACACCGGAGAATGTTCGGTTTAATTTGGTTTTATGGCCTATTAGCCATTGTCAGTTATTTAATGCCAAACCCTGCTTATACATAAGTATCAAATATGAGTTGTAAACACATTTCATTGATAACATCCCTAAATAAGTTTGAGCTCCTTTTTTTTGCACTTAGTTAAATGGTCTCAGGTATTTCGATAAAACACAATTTTATTTACTATTAATCATTTATTTGTGCACAGTTAAATGCTGCTAAGTATTGCTATGATATATAGCAATACTTAGCAGCATTTAACTGTGCACAAATCAATTAACATTAGTCATTTATTTACACACAGTTCAATTTCAAGTAACTCAATTTAGCATTTGTCATTTGTCTGGATGCAGTTTAAATGTCAAACAGTTCTATTTGACACATAGGAGCCTATCAGATGCTACTACTCCGAGCCAGAGTGGACCTGGGAGCAATGGCAATGAAGGAGTACCCCACATTCCCCAAAGGTTCAGCATTACTGAAGCCCCACCACCAGATTGTTTAATGTCATATCCAGAACACTTGTTAGTAGGGGTTTTACCCCTCTGCAGAGATGCAGTCAGTGTATTTTACAGCCCCCAATGACTGGGCTGTGACTGATGTTAATTAGTATTTTGACAGAGAGTGGGTTTCTAATTATTTGATTTAATTAAAATTCTCTATTTATGTCTAAAGATGATCTTGGGTTTTTGATTTTGAATTACTTTTCCTTATTTGCAAACAAGAAAACCTTTTTTTTTTTTTTTTAAAAAAACTCCTACATACTTCCTTGCTTGTTCTTTTTAACTAAATATATTATATCACTTCTTGTACATTTTTCACACCAGCTGTTTATTGTTGAGATGAGCAACTTATGTGCAGTTATACTTATTATTACTTATATAAATATACATATATACGTGGTGCATTCAATAAGTTTCCAGATTTTTTGTGCAGGCATTTAAAATTGTCATAGACTCTTGAAAATTCAGTATGTTATTGCTATACATCTTATGAGATGATTGACCAATTTTTATGATTTAAGGTTCAAATGAACTGCTACAGCAGCAATTGGAATACACCCTACTAAAACCTGATTGTCGCTGCTGGTGAATTTTAAAAAATGCAATCTGACACTTTAGAAGAATGAAATGCGATAAAATTCTGTTTTAAACTTGGAAAAAATGCCACAGAAATGTATGGAATGCTTCAGACTGCTTTGGGAGCATCTTGCATGAATCGAGCAGTTTGGGTTCCATCAAATTATTACTGCTAAGAGATGCTACATATGCATCACTTACATGACCAAACCAGGTTATGGAACCAGTGAGATACACACACACACACACACACACACACACACACACACACATATATATATATATATGGTACTGTCCAGACGTTTAGGAATTTGGTCCTCCTCAAAAATTAATTTAATATAACATCTAATTTCCAACCTCCATTTTGATTGTTTGTTGCTCATAAAGTGTATTGGCAAAATTCTGTACTACATTTGGTTTGACCTGGGCATTTTGGTTTGGTTTGGTTTGGTTCCTAAATGGCATATCAACCTTTGTGGGTTATTTAATACCAAAACCATCCTCATAGAAGAACAGTAGTATTTAACCCATTGCTGTAAGAATAAATGATTTCATAACTTTTCAAAAGGTATTAGTTCAAAAGTAAATGTTATAGTTCAACTAGAGTTTGGCTTTATTTCTTACAAAGTCAAACTCCAGCACATTAGTCACACTGCCATGAGGACTCCCTTTCCCGATAAATATTTTGATATTACTTCATATATACAGCCAATGACGAAATTATTCATACCTTCATGAATATTGAATATTTCGACCCATTTCTTAGAATTTAATATTCAGATAATGCCAGACTTTTTATATGTTAATAAGTCCAAGAAAAGGAATATAAAAATCAATTTTGAGAAGGATAGATTAAATTTACTAAATATTTACGAAAAATAAACAAAAGAGGAAAAGACAAAATTATTCATACTGTAAAAAATTGAAAAAATTGATCAATTTTCACACAATTAATAGTCAATAGCATGGCCTCTCATCTTTATAATTTGCTGCAATCATTTTCTAGAGTTTTTGATGAGATTTGAACAAGACTTTTCTAAGATTTTTTTCCATTCTTCAATAGTTACACTTTCTAATTACTGAAAGTTTTTTAATGACTGATGATTTAATCAAACTTTCAATTTTTGCTATAGATTTTCAATAAGATTCAAGTCAAGACGAATTTCCTTTTTCTGAATGTATATGATATTAACATGTTTGGGATCATTATCTTGCTGGAAAGTAAATTGCCAACTTAGATAAGATTTTGCAGTTATAGTTGTAGATTTTCATCCAGAATTTTGATATAGTCTTCAGATTTCATCATTCCTCTTATTGTAATTAATTGTCCAGTTCTCTTTGAGATAAAACAAGCCCCAAACATCATTGAGCTGCCTCCATCTTTTAATGTTGGCACTGTGTTCTTTGAGAGGAAAGCTTCACCTTTCTTGTGCCAAATCTTCTGTACATCATTATGTCCAAAAAGCTTACTTTGTCTTTTAAAAAGCAATTTTCTTTGTCCAAGAGTATTTTGGCAAAATTAAACCAAGCAACAGTGTGACATGGTTTGTGTAGAGAGGTTCATCATGGTTACTTTCCATACAACTCATTTCTGTTTAAACACCGTTGTATTATGCTGATACCCATCATATCCAAACTTTTGGCAATGTCTTTCAAAACAACTTTTGGCTTTATATCAACCTTGCGACACAGTTTTCGTGCAGTTCTCAGTGACAATTTGGTTTTTTTTCATACTCAGACAAATTTTCTGTCTTACCAACCTATTTAAACTTCTTTATGATAGACTGTACTGTAGATCTAGGGATAGCTAACTGGTTTGAAATAGTGCTGTAACTATTTCCTGACTTGTAGAAGTTGAAAACTCTTTATCTTAAGTCACTGCTAAGCTCCTTTGTCTTCCCTATCATGTTGTTAATGTAAAAATAAGAATGATGAGACTCTATGTACTATATGTTGTTTTTTTACTGGAATTCAACTGAATAAATAGTCTAGAAAGCTTTACCAATAAAATAATTGTTTAAATTACCTATATACTTACGCAAATCAATCAATTTAAAACAAAATTTTCTACTGTGCAAATAATTTTGTCTTCCTATTTTACATAATTTACCTGTCCTTTTTTTTGTATTTAAACTATTGTTCTGAAAATTAAGTTTTATATTCCTTTTTTGTGTTTATTAACATATAAAAAACTGGCATCATATGGGCTTTAGATTATGAGAAATAAATAAAAAATATCTAAAATTGATGGGTGTATGAATAATTTTGTTGTTGACTTGCTGGAAATGACTAAGCCCCTTTTTATGACCTTGACATCCCATTACAGCTAAAAAAAAAGGGATAAATTAAAATTAACAATATTTACAAAACACTTCGGCCAAAAATAACTTGATAAAAATGGAATTAATAGTCGTCGCCAGCTTATAGCAGGTTAAAAAATTACTCAATTGCTACACCCATTTTTTATAAAAGAATTTCCTATTCACTCGACTGGGGTTGTGTGTCATAGCACCTTCTTAATATCAACAAGCCTTTTTCAATACTCGTTGGCACGTCCTATGTGGAGCTCATACGAGGAAAAGAATCCTACGTTATTCGTGGTTGCATTCGCATCACCTCCACTTCTCATGGAAGATTCAACACCCTTTTTTTTTTACAGTCCTTTTTAAGGGCTATGAGAGGTCTCCTTCTGTGGGTCAAAGCATCTCTAACTGGTCATTAATGACCAGTTGAAATAGATGGCCAGGAGGCTAACACGAAGAGGACTCACTAAGACCAGCCGGTCTTAACCATCGCTCGGTTCCGCTCGTCCGTTCGGCTGCGCAGTGCTAAAGGCACGGGTTAGCCTTTAGCTCCCACTTCGATACCTGCGCAGCACTAAGATAACACCAATCTTAGCCGCAGCCCCCTGGCCTGCTCGCTCGATAGTGCAGAGTTTTGGCGTGAAAAGCCTTAGCTACCACCACAGCTTTGGCGCGAAAAGCCTTAGCTACCACACAGCTTTGGCATGAAAAGCCTTAGCCACCACCACAGCTTTGGCGGGAAAAGCCTTAGCTACTGCACAGCTTTGGCGTGAAAAGCCTTAGCTATTGTCTCGATCCGCTCTCACAGCTTTGGTGTGAAAAAGCCTTAGGTACCGCACAGCTTTGGGCGAAAAAAGCCTTAGCTATTATCTCAATCTGCTCACACAGCTATCTGACACGACAAAGCCACAGCTACCGTCAACGATACGCCCACATAGCTATCAGGTACGACAAAGCCATAGCTACCATAAACGATACGCCGGCACAGCTATATGGTGCGAACAGCCATAGCTACCATCAACGATACGCCCACACAGCTATCTGGCACGACAAAGCTATTGCTACCATAAACGATACGCCCGTACAGCTATATGGCATGACAAAGCTATAGCTACTGTCAACGATACTCCTACACAGCTATTTGGCACAACAAAACCATAGCTACCGTAAACGATTCACCCGCACAGCTATCTGGCACGACAAAGCCATAGCCACCGTCAACGATACGCTTGCACAGCTAGAGGCACGACAAAGCCCTAGCTTCATTGATCTGCTCGCTCAACTGCATATATGCTAAGGCCTGGCAAACCTTAGCCACCAACTCATCGTTTGTTCACTCGGTCCGCAGTACTAGGATGCGATTAAGTCTTAGCAAACCATGCTCGCTCGATCTGTATGCTACCAAGCTGCCAGCACCGACTTCGACCACGATGCTGTTACAGACGCTCCTGCATTCTACGACTCGACTGGTCTCAGCTCCCAGCAACGATCATCCAACCACACCTATGACTCGAACATACCACTACTGACATCGTCTATCTAGCTGGAGACCGGAACACTACAACCATGTCTGTAATTTCTGACAATAAATTGCCATCCTTGTTGTATTTGTTACCTTGCCTCTTTGTTCTCTTCATTGTCTTTGGTTGTCACTACTCGCACGCATTAAACTAAAATTCATTTGTGGGGTTGACTTGCTTATTGGCTCCGCAACAGACTGTATGTCTATGTAATATCATCCATAAATACCCCAACTATTTTGAATTTTTTAAAAGAAAAAGTTAATTTTCTTTTGAACTAAAGATACAAGGATTTTTTTTATTTCCATTGAAATATCATAGTCAAGACAATATTTAGTATTAAACTCAATAGCTTTGAAACTCTCTAACGAAAAATATATGGTAGTCTTAAAATAAGTACACCTCTTATATATATATTTATACAATTTTTGCTTAGAGAATTTCTGTTGCTGTACACTTTGCTGATAAATAATACCTAATAATATCCATTTTCATTAATTGATATTAAATGGCTTATTAACCTTTCTTGGGTTATTTTTAGTTTTTGTGTAGTTATTTCTTAAGGCTTTTTGCATACAGTCATATCAAGTATTCCTATCTAATACAAATAACTTACACACAGTTGGATGGTTTCATGTATTCTGATTTAATACTTATACTAATGGTTTCAAGTAATCATTTCTCTTTTATAATAGTCATGCTGGTGGAATCAAATCATTACATCTGGCAAAGGAATTTACGGCTGCCACTCACATAATGCAAAGGTCTTTGAATGAATTGAGCACTCTATTATTTATCGATACATCCCACCAACGCACGAATATGGCACAAGGCCGTTTCTAAGGTGGGTCCGGTCGCAGGGCCGAAGCCCACACACATCCGGCAAGGCCAAAAATACCTTCGACCCTGTCGGCATTCCCCTTTTTGGCACCAGGCAATAAATGTAACCCCCCCCAAAGAGGGTAAAAGCCTGGGGAGATGGCCCCCTGAGGCCAGAGGAACTCTTCAGTGCCGAAGCAGTGCCTAGGTGGTTCTGCCGGGAGTGCCGAGGCACACCCGGCAGAACTGCCTAGAGGTAAAACGGCCTACCGAATGCGACCCAACAGCTGGAGAGGAAAGGCCACACACATAGTGATATGGTTTCAAGTAATAATGATCCTTAGTAAACAATTATAGCATCAAGTAACTATTCTCAATATAATTTACAGTTATATAGTATCAAGTATTCCTATCAAATACAAATAATTTTTAATCAGATCTATTCAACCTATAGATAGGACCATAACACTTTGGGTTAAAGTGGACCTGGGTGTAATAGTAATGAGGGGACACTCCATTCTCCCCAGATCTCTGGAATTGGAGCTTCACCATCAGATACAATTTAGTGTCATACACAAGACATCCCTGTCTGGAGTAATCTTACCCCTCTACAGGGGATACAGTCATTGTATTTTAAGTTTAACCGGCAGGGTGGTATCAATTTTGATTGTATAAAGTAAAGTTGGCGACTTTAATCAAGGGTGATCCAAAGGCTCCCTTTTCAATAGCTACCACACCGAGGTGTAGGGGGTTCTCTACTCTCTTCCCTGGATTGCTCCATTTTACCCTTGATCCTTACCTTATAATACTGAGTGTTAAGCAAGGTGGTATCAAGTACCATTTTTTGAGTCTTTGGTATGACTCGACCTGGGATTAAACCCCGGTCTCCTGGACCCTTGGTAAACACTCTATTCATTAGGCCAATGGCTTGGTTTTTGATTTTGAAGAAAATGAACTTTGTACATAAAATTTTTAGGGGTGTACTTATTTAAGGATCATACGGTATATGTACCCTCTGTTTCACGCATACAGACTCACACGGAGGTGTCCCTGTGGAGTAGTGGTTAACATGCTGGATTGCAACATCATAGTAAACTCCTATCACATTATTAAGTTTACTTTTTCACTATTACCCTTGGAAACATGGAGGTGCCCGTGGCGTAATGGTTATCGTCATAGGAAATGGACACGGTTACACGAGTTCAAATCATTGACGAGACTGATTGCATTTTCACATAGCACTAATACCCTTGGGAAAGGTGTGAATCCAATTATTCTCCCTCCAGATATGGGTAAATAGTAGGACAGACTGAGTTCTTCAACCTTGGTAAGGCAACTAGTCTAGGAGAAGGAAAACTCTAAATTCAAACCTGTTAAACTCCGCTTAAAAATTGACCTTGTGTCAAATCCTGCCCGAGCAGAAGGGTTGGTAAATAGGATTACCCTTGCAAACAGATATGGGTTAAATAGTACCTCTACTGTCCTACAAGGATGGATTTAGCGTTAAATAATCCACATTGGTTAATATCTCGTTAAACAAAGAAAGCAAACTCATATCAAATAATTGTACTCAGTCATGTTTATTTAAAAATGTATCTAATTTGTAAACAGAACATGTCTGGTGCTTATATATTTTATGCTTAATAACCCAGGTGGAATCAAATCATTACATCTGGCAAAGGAATTTACGGCTGCCACTCACATAATGCAAAGGTCTTTGAATGAATTGAGCACTCTATTATTTATCGATACATCCCACCAACGCACGAATATGGCACAAGGCCGTTTTTAAGGTGGGTCCGGTCGCAGGGCCGAAGCCCACACACATCCGGCAAGGCCAAAAATACCTTCGACCCCGTTGGCATTCCCCTTTTTGGCGCCAGGCAATAAACGTAACCCCCCCCCCAAAGAGGGTAAAAGCCTGGGGAGATGGGCCCCTGAGGCCGGAGGAACTCTTCAGTGCCGAGGCAGTGCTTAGGCGGTTCTGCCAGGAATGCTGAGGCACACTCGGCAGAACCGCCTAGAGGTAAAACGGCCTACCGAATGCGACCCAACAACTGGAGAGGAAAGGCCACACACAACGGGGAATTGAGTACTCTGGTATCCGGTAAAGTATAAATGTAAACAAACTAAAGATATTACTTAATGTCTAATAATTCCTGAGCAGTTGTGGTTTGCTTGTTGGCTGTACTAACATAAAGTTGGACAGGTTTCGATCCCAGCTTCAAGCATCCTACGTGTCCATCCACACTGAAGAGTTGTGATACAACAAAACAGTCTGTCTGTGGATGACAATATATATGCATATATATATATATATATATATATATATATATATCATCATCATCATGTTGTGCCACTAGCATGGATTTCCCTAACCCTCTTGTTATTCGTCTCTATTGTCCATCACTTCCAGCCGGTCTTCTAGACTACATCCTGTGTCTGTACAAAGCTGTTGTAGATTATTTCTAGCTTGCTCATCATGAGTTAATCCTTACTTCTCCAGCAGTGTCTTGCATGTGTTGTTCGTCTAATTTGGATGAGAGAAATCCTTGTAGAAGAGTGGCTAATGTGCCGGACTATGATATTATATAAAGTGAATTTGAATTCCAGTCATGCTATTACATTCACTTTTGGACTAATACCCTTGCAAAAGGTTTGAACTCTTTTATCCTCCCTGCTATAGGTTAAATAGTACCACTACTTATCTTCTATAAGAATCGCTTTGGCTTTAAATAAACTATAAATGTTGATCTGCCATTAAAGAAAGGAACCAGAACTCGACATCCACACACACACACACATACGCACACACTTGAGAATGAGTCAATAATTACCAGCACTTTCATTCATTGTATTGAGTTTTTGTATTGTTATTTTAAGAGTATACTCATTATATATTCTGGTAAATTTCCATATACACTATTTGGTAAATAAAATTATTGCATTTTTAATCCATAAAACATATGTAACGTAATGGCCGAGGGATTTCGGTTCATACCTTTGGGTTTAGTTAGGCTGAGAACCTTTCGGCTCAGCACATGGGTTAGTTAGGTGCAAACATTGATGCTGGTGTTAACGCGGGCACACGCGGGCAGACGAAGGTGTCACTCAGAGATGTCACAATAGTCCGAGACGAAACGGGTGACGGAGTGCGAGTGACGTCACGCACCGGAAGCGCACAGAGGTTTGTGGAGAATTGAAAGAAAGTTAGGGAGTTGGAGACTAAATGCCAAACGAGGAGGTTCGACTTTTGGAGCTCGCTGAGGCGAGACGAATTTGCGCGCCGTGGGTGCCGCACGAGATAGGTGCCAAATGAATAAGGCGGTATTGCGAGATTGTGTCTCTCCTCCTTATGTCGAAACCTTTAACTCAAAGTTAATAAAAAGGTTTCGTACCTGAACAAGAAGTTGTTACATGTTTTCGAATTTCGAGATTCCTATATTCTTTATATGTTCTATCGTTATGAACATTATATGTCTATTTCGCACATGGCGTTAATTGTGGCGATGTAACACATAGATAACAATTTTAACATCAAAATGAAATGAGAGATTTACTTGACATTACTTGTTTCTCTAGACAAAAATGAAAGGAAGTAGAAGAAAAAGATTTGAATTTTCTTGAAGCCCTAAGGTTATTCTTTGGCTGGGTCTGTGTTTACACTCCTCAAATGAATCAATAATTCAAATTGTCTGCAGGACAGGAAGGCTTGAGTAGACTTTAAGAATAAAAGTTTTCCTAGATGGTAAACATTTTAATAGGAACACGTTTCAGGATATTAATGACAACTCATCTCAAAATATCAGACAGTTTTTATCTTGTTACAAAAACAAAAGCATTTGTTTTCCGCTCTGTATACACTAATACATACTACAGATACCAAATGAAGATATTGTTTGTTTGTTTTCCTTTAGCTGCAAATCAATTTATACACAACCTTAAAGTGATGAGCTTAATTCCCACATTTTTTCTTATTTATTTGGCATGTGTATAAAATGATTTTAATATCCATTTTAGACAGCCAAGAGGATAAATGTAAACATAAAATTCCACCCAAATTTTCAGCAAATATAATTAATTAACTCACATGAGTCAAAGGTAAATAAAAAAAACAGATTCTGAGTTTCTTTTTGGAATATGACATGAGCTCAATTTTCTAAACAATGTGTTGCTAGTTTTAATTCAGTGTTTACCTTCTCCTAGACTGGCTGCCACACTATAGCTAAAGAGATCAGTCTGCCCTACTATTTACACATAGCCGGGGTGGAAAGAAAAATAGTTGGATTCATAGCTTTCCTGAGTTTCTAATTTTTTAAGTGGAGTACAACTCATTTGAATTGAAAGTTTTTCCTTCTCCTAGACTGGCTACCTCCTTGCTTAACACTCAGCAATATAAGGTACTTATCAAGGGTAAAGTGGAGCAATCTAGGAAAAGGAGTAGCGCCCTCCTCTACACCTCGGTGTAGTAGCTATGGAAAAGAGAGCCTTCTGGTCACCCTCGACTACCATTGCCAACTTTTTTAGACTGGTTACCACTCTAAGGCATAAAAGCCCAATCTGCCCTACTATTTACCCATAGCTGAGGTATGGAGAATAGTTGGATTCATAGCATTTCTGAGTTTCTAATTTTTTAAGTGGATTATTGCTGGTTTGAATTTAAAGTTTTTCCTTCTTCTAGACTGGCTGCCACACTATGATTATAGAGATCAGTCTGCCCCACTATTTACTCATAGCTGGGATGGAGGGAAGAATAACTGAATTCATACTTTTCCTAAATTTCTAATTTTTTACATGAGGTGCAGCTGGTTTGAATTGAAAGTTTTTTCTTTCTCTTAGACAACTTGCCACACTATGGCTAAAGAGCCCAATCTGCCTTAGTATTTACCTATAGCTGGGGAGAGGAGAGGAGAGGAGAGATGATTTCATGCCTTCCCTTAGAGCAATATACAAAAGTGAAATGCAAAACCATCTCATCCAGGATTTGAACTCAGTTTGCTGAGTCGATGATTGTTACGCCATACGCCATACGCAAAACAGATGTGGAATTATTCAGCTGAAGTCAACATGAATGCCCTCCATGACATAATGATTATCATTGAACGAAAGGGATGCAGTGAGCCAAGTTCAAATCCTGGATGAGGTTGTTTTGATTTCACTCTGTTCTTTGGGATAATAAAATAGTGGGGTAGACTGAGTGCTTTAGCCTTGTTTCAGCAACCAGTCTAGTAGAAGGAAAACTCTGAATTCAAACTAGGAGTGCTCAGCTTAAAAACTGGCCACTGACCACATTATCTATTGAGTTAATACATATTGTACAATAGTTGGGCACTTAATACAGTTTGTTCTGATTTCAACAGCTGCTTGATAAGTCACAGACTGGAAGCTTATGGTCAAACTATGTAGAAGTTTGGTTTGGTTTCTTTGTTTAATGGCATATCAACCTTTGTGGTTTATTTAATGCCAAAGCCATCCTTGTAGAAGAACTGTTGTGGTACTACTTAACCCATAGCAGGAGAGATTAGATTTTATTTTTCTTTCCCAAGGGTATTAGTCCAAAAGTGAATGTAATAGCGTGACTGGAGTTTGAACTCAGTGATTATGATATTGCAGTCAAGCGCATTAACCACTACACTACAGTGACTCACTCCCTGAGAAGTATGGGAATTACAGTTTAGAATTATGGTTGGGAGGTTAAGACTATTACATGATGTGAGATTAAAGACAGAGGTTTTTTTTGTTGTTTTTTTTAATTAGTTGAATTGTAGCTAAGAAACAGAAATGACATCTGAAAAGGTCGTGGACCTTAAGCAAAATTATTAATATTCTAGTATAATAATAAACAACTTTATAATAGAATAAGGTTAATTTTGATTTTAAAAAAATAAACAACAAAATAAGAAGATAGACACAAAACAGTAAATTTACTTAATATCGCCACCATTTTTTTTCAATTATTGTATCAACATGCCTTTGAAAAGATGTCAATGCCTTCAAAATAAATTCTTCACACATTTTATTCCATTCCACCTCAATAGCAGTCTTAAGCAAAACCATTCCCACTTTTCATTAAAAAGCTCTTTTTCAGTAAAAGAATTTTTCTTTGCTTTGTATATGGTAGACAAAAATCAAACCTTGGCTTGGTTTCAGCATTAATCAAATAATAGATTCTTTGTTATTTCTTTTCTTGCTCATTCATATTGGGCTGAATTTTGATTTTTAAAAAATCATGAAAATTTAGATTTATCATGTTTTGTTCAAAAATCTGACTAATCAGACTAAAAAAATATTTTGAAAAATTATTCCATATTTTGCTTCCGCACCCAGTACAAATGGATCACCTGATCCTGGCTGGAAGACCAAACTTAATGTTAATTAATAAGAAGAAAAGAACTTGTTGACTAGTGGATTTTGTTGTTCTAGCAGTCCACAGTGAAAGTAAAAGAAAGTGAAAAGCTAGACAAATACTTACATCTTGCAAGAGAGTTGAAAAAACTATGGAACATGAAGGTAAACAGTGATACCAAATGGTAATTTTGGAATGGTCTCCAAAAGAGACTGGGGAAGCTGGAGATCAGAGGAAGAATCAAGACCACCCAAACCACATCCCTTTCAAGATCTGCTAGGATACTTAGAAGAGTCCTGGAGACCTGAGAAGACTTGCTCTCACTCAGACTTGAGTGAAAAATCACCAGTTAAAACTGGTGTGGAAAACTTACATAATAATAATATATTGTGCAAAGGAAGAGTTAAAATGTGCTCCATCAAAATATGTATGAGGGTCATTCAATAAATAGAGGGAATTTTATCTGAAGTGTTGGCAATAGGAAACATTGTTTACAGTGGCACCTTTTTTTAAGGGAATTAATTGTGATGGGTCTTTTCATTTCTAAGAAAGATGTCAGCATCACCTTCTTTACGGATTGTTGTGCTCGGAACTTTTTTCTTTATCAGAGAGTCAGTGTTTCCACTTTTCTCAATTTATTGTAGCAAAACCATGTTTAGCCCATTTGTAAAGATTTTCTTAACTAAAATCTGTTTCTTTATGCACATAACACATTCTTCCATTAATTTCTTAGGGTTTGCATTTCTCAGCCAGCAAAAATTTGATAACTGACCTCTGTTCAATCTTGGAACACTCTATCTGATCAGCCGCCATTTTAAATATCCTCAAAACAAATATTTTTGCAAGATTAAAATAATTTTTGCTTTAAACCAGTTCCAAACTATGTGGAGTTGACATTCATGGAAAAAAATTGATTTTGCTTTTTTCAAAAAAATGTCCTTTATTCATTGAATGATCCTTATATATGTATATATATATATATATATATATATATATATATATAGTGGAGTGTGCATGTCTTTACATTAAAAACTGTGAGGTTTTCATATTTAAGTAAGTACTGTAAGGTGCCCAAAATTATCATCAATATGATTAAAGATAGTATAAAAAAGGATTGTTTAGATTTAGCTATTACAACATTAGGAAATTCTTAAACTAAAAGAATTAAAAATAAAACTTAAATTAAATTGCAATAAAAAGTAGCTAAAATTAGTATGAAAGAAATATGTCAAAAAAATTAATAATGGTTGACAGTGCTTCATCTAGTAAAAATTAATGGTTGTCTATGTAACCCCCTCTTGTACTTGAATTTCTCATTTGTGCATTTTTCTCCATTTCCTCAAAGGAAATAGTTGAAATCATCATCTATATTAATGAACAACCTTAATGGATAGCTACTAATGTATGTAAAGCTATAATAGATATGGTACTTGGTAATTGCTGATTAATAAAAAGAGAGAGGGAGAGGGAGGGAGAAAGAGTTTAAAGGTTAGATTTGACCTTCTGCAAATTGGTTGAGCAGCTGACATATGTAGGCAGACTTCCTGGGTTAAAAGGATGTGAATTCAAGTATCACCTGAAACTTATTCTTTAATCATTTTGAAATCTCTACTTTCTGTTCACTGCTATAAACTGATCTGCGTAAGTTATGTGAAAAAGCAATTAAATTAAATTTTGAATTAAGATGAAAGAATTATGAGTCAAAAGTTTAAAAAATGAAGATATTCATCTGAATAATTCATAGAAGGTTATCTCCCTTTGCAAAGGAGGCTAATACCAAGTATCTGCTTTTCAATTATTGTAATTTATTCATAGAATAACCAGCCTATTCTCTATAGGGGTTTGAAGTGTAATGGTTATCTTAGAAGAAAATGGACATGGTGACTCAAGTACAAAGCCTGGTTGCCCAGTCAACTGGGGCTGTTGAATACACTGACTGCTTCTCTACAGAGGGGTAAGACTCCCCCCTCCAACAAGTGCCCGGAATATAACACTAAACAATCTGATGGTGAAGCTCCAGTAATGCTGGAGCTTTGGGGAATGTGAAGTAACCCTTTATTGCCATTGCTCCCAGGTCCCCTCTGGCCTGGAGTGTTAGCACCTAATAGAATCCTATCAAATAGAACTAAACTGTGTACTTAAGCTAAACTGAATTGTTTGAAATAGAACTGTTTTTGTTATTCAACTGTGTACTTATGCTAAACTGAACTGTTTGAAACAGAACTAAATTGTATATTTATGCTAAAATGAATTGTTTCAAATAGAACTGTTTTTGATATTCAACTGTGTACTTATGCTAAACTGAACTGTTTGAAACAGAACTAAACTGTGTATTTATGCTAAAATGAATTGTTTCAAATAGAACTGTTTTGACATTTAACTGCTTGTTAGCAAAAACTATTCTTATACTAAACTAAATTGTCTGAAATTTAATTTGGTGTTAAATGACCCGAAAAGAATGTTATGCCACAAAACAAAACAACCAACCAACAAATCTTTGACAAGGTTATTTGCATTTCATGTTGTACTAATACCCAATGCATCCAATTATTCTCCCTCCTACTATGGGTAAAATAGTTGTATAGTCTTAGCTCCTTTACTTTAATATGGTGACCAATCTAGGAGAAGCAAAGCTCTGAATTCAAACTCTGCTAAAAAATTGACCTTGTGTCGCACCTTGCTCACATGAAGGTGTTGGGTAAATATATATTTTATATGTGAACTTTTGTCAACGGGGGAGTCTGTTTGCTAACATACTGGACTGTGACGACTTAATGAGTGAGTTCAAACTTCAGTTGAACTATTATGTATACTTTACTCTTGGGAAAGGTCTGAACAACCTATTACCCCCACTAGCTATAGGTAGAATAGCACCACTACTGTCCTTCTACAAGGATAGCTTTGGCATTCTGGTTTCTAATTTCTTTGTTTAATGGTATATAAATCTTCATGGGTTATTTAATATCAAAGCCATCCTTATAGAAGAAGAGTATTGGTACTATTTAACCCATAGCTCGTGGGGAGGAGTGATAAGGGGATATACACCTTTCCCCTGGGTATTACTCTGAAAGGTAACAAAATAGTTCAACCAGAGTTTGAATTCATTCATGACAATGTTCCAGTTCAGCATACTAGCCCCTATGTCATGGAGACTTTCCTCACCTGTTTTGGATTTGAATAAGTCACAAAATTTGTTTTGCCATTAAAGAAAGAAATGAAACCAAACTTCGGTAAAAAAAAAAAAAGTTACTCTTTTTACTCTTTAAATATTTTGAAAGGGAAAATTTTCTTTCAATATGATTAAATTTTTGTTTTCTTGAAAGACACTAGTTTTGGTCTACAAATTGGTTTATGGTTTAGTTATGGCAAAAGGTTCCTAAAGTTAAGCATTTGAGCCTCCTCAGTGCTTATGTGAGTGACCCCTTTGTAGCAGGAGGTACTGTAAGTAACCCAAGCTTTGCAAAAATTAAAAACAAGTCATAAGTAGACGAAAACAAAAAGATTTAACAGAATAAATCTTTAGACGAAAATGAAGTCATATTCTCCATGGGCTAAGTTTGTAGTAGAAAACCGAAGATAGTTGTATATTTTACAGAAGGTTAGGTGTGATTATCATTATCATTAAAGTGTGCTAACAGCATAGAACTGATAAATGTAAGTTTTTCTTTATCAGTCACTGTTGGTGTGTCCATGTGTTGGAGTCTATAGAAGAATATCACTTATGAATATGTCCTTACTTTTCCAGCAGTATCCAGCATTTCTTGCTCATCTTATTTTGATGTTTTGTATGATGGGAGGTAAGTGGCCATACAACTGCTGTTTTGATTTGGTTTGGTTTCTTTGTTTAATGGCATATCAACCTTATTCAATGTCATCCTATTTCACCCATGGCAGATGAGGATAATCAATCTGAAAGTGAACATAATAGAGTGATTGGAGTTCAAACTTGCTTACTTTGAGACGGCAGTCCAGCACTTTAACTAGTACGCTAAATTTCCCACTCAGCCAAGGCTGTAGAATACACTGACCGCACCTCTACAGAGGGATAATACCCACCGCAACAAGTGTCCTGGATGTTAACATCCTATCTTGGCTTATGGGACGAGCAATTATCTCCCCCTGGAGGAAGAGGGAGCTGTGAGGAGAGGAAGGAGGAAAAAGAGGGTTGACCACTTTTTAGCGGGATCTCTTCGAGACAAGTCGCACGTGTCAACTCTAAAATAAAATATATATTTATCCTATTCTTGCCTGGACCTTATTTATCTTAATTAACACTAGATATGACACTAACCAAACTGATGGTGAGGTTCCAGTAATGCTGGAGCACCCCTTTATTGCCATCGTTCTCAGGTCCACTCTGACCCGGAGTGATAGCACCTGATAAGGATCCTATCTATGGGTTAAATAGAACTAAACCATGCTTCCTTCACACTGCATATTTTTGCTAAACTGAATTGTTTAAAATAGAACTGTTTTGATATTTAAACTGCTTGCTTATGCTAAACTAAATTGCTCGAAATAGAACTCTTTTGATGTCTAAACTGTGTACTTATGCTAAACTGAATTATCTAAAATAAAATTATTTTGACCTTTAACTCTGTGTATTTCCCAGTCAGCTGGGGCTGTAGAATACACTGACTGCACCTCTGCAGACGGGTAAGACCCCCCCCCCACACACACACACACCACCAATGGTTGTCCTGGATATGACACTAAACAATCTGATGGGGAGGTTCCAGTGATGCTGGGGCTTTGGGGAATGTGGAGTACCCCTTCATTGCCATTGCTCCCAGGTCCACTCTGGCCCGGTGTGGTAGCACCTGATAGGGCCTTATCTATGGGTTAAATAGAACTAAACTGCATACTTGTGCTAAACTGAATTGTTTGAAATAGAACTGTTTGACTAAATTGAATAGCTTTAAATAGAAATGTTTTTGACAATTAAACTGTACTTACATTTAAACTGGGTACTTATCCTAAACTGAATTGTTTGAAATAGAACTATTTTCATAAAAATGGATTTGGCATTAAATAACCTACAAAGGTTGATATACCATAAAACTTAAACAACCAACCAACCAACCATTATGCTAAAGGGACACCTCCCCCAAAGTTTTGTAGGGTGCTGCTTCCAGGATTTATTTGAAACAGCACACAGCATCCCTGTGTTGTTCAACTCTAGCTTTTTCTCCAGACATTTCTTTAAAGTTGAAATTGTGCAACCATACAATAATACTGACATGACTACAGCTTGGAAGAATCCTCATTTTATTTTATCAGATTTCCATATTTTTGTTCATGTTTTTCCAGTGCCTATGTTAACATTTCTTTCAATAAATGAGATATTGCTACCGAGGTATATGAACAAGTCTACTAATTGAAATTAGGCTTACCATTTAATGAGGAGATGGCATCATCTTGATTGAAACACATGATTTCTATTTCATCTGAGTTCATATAGAGACCAATATATTTTGATGCCGGATAAAAACAATTCCTACAACTTAGCAAGTTTCATTGTCAAAGAAACTAAATAGAAAAAGAAATACCAAAAGAGTGAACGAAGGTATGTATGAAGTTAATAAAAATTTACTGAAGTTTATTGAGGGGCTTAGATATTTGAGAAGAGTTCCTTTAGTTTGTTGATTATGTGGAATGATTCTACATGTATGTAAATTTGTGGCATTGTGTACTGTGTATGTATTTATGCAACTCCTTTGCCTCAAGACCCAGTCAGGTGGGGCTATAGAATACACTGACTGCATCTCTGCAGAGGGGTAAGACTCCTCAATTAATGAGTGTCCTGGATATGACACTAAACAATCTGATGGTGAGGCTCCTGTAATGCTGGACTTTGGGGAATGTGATGTACCCCTTCATTGCTATTGCTCCCAGGTCTACTCTGGCCCAGAGTGGTAGCACCTGATAGTGTTCTATCTATGGATCAAACGGAACTAAACCATGTATTTATGCTAAACTGAATTGTTTGACATAGAACTGTTTTCACATTTTACTCTGTGTAAATAAATGACAGATGTGTAATTGAATTGTTAGTGATACATAGACAAACTTGAAACCATTTAACTTTCTTGACTAAACTGAATAGTTTGAAATAGAACTGTTTTTTACATTTAAACTGTGTATTTATGCTAAACTGAATTGTTTGAAATAGAACTGTATATATGTTTAAAAATGAATCTGACATTAAATAACCTACAATGGTTGATATGCCATAAAACCAAACCAAACCAAATCATCTATGTCTAATATATATGTATAAAGAGGATTTGACATTAAATAACCTACAATGGTTGATATGCCATAAAACCAGACCAAACCTTTGCCATAGGCAGAATACAACACTAGGTCAATTTCTAAGCAGCTGTACAGAGTTGATGAACATAAGTTTTTA
>OY757908.1:62549578-62552078 GCA_963585895.1 Sepioteuthis lessoniana
CTATGAAATGGAATCCATAACCAGTGTTCAAATTGGTAACAATGTTATCTTGATTTTTTATTTAATCTTCCTTTCACAATTGCAGTGGGTATGTATTTCTCCAACCCAATTGCCACAGGCAGGATATGATACAAGGTTAGTTTTTTTAACTGGAGTAAATCTGATTTGAATTCAGAGTTTTCCTTCTTTTAGACTGGTTGCCTAACCAAAACTAAAGGACTCAGTCTGTCTTGATATTTTTCCATTGCTGGATGGAGGGAGATAGACAGATTGATGCCTTTCCCACGTGCATTAATGCAAAGCAAAACACAGTTTCATCCAGGTTTTGAACTTAGCTACCTGAGTTCACTTTTGATGACAAAAACCATTATGCTACAAGTGCCTCCAAGTGCAAGTAATAATATGAAGACTACAAATTCAAATTGCCCAGTTGGCCAAGGCTGTAGAAAACACCGACTGCTTCTCTGCAGAGGGGTAAGACCCCCTGCAACTAATGTCCTGGATATGACACTAAACAATCTGATGGGGAGGTTTCAGTGATGCTGGAGCTTTGGGGAATGTAGAGTACCACTTCATTGCAATTTCTCCCAGTTCCACTCTGGCCCGGAATGGTAGCACCTGATAGGGCCCTATCTATGGGTTAAATAGAACTAAACTGCATACTTATGCTAAACGAAATTGTTTGAATTAGAACTGTTTGACTAAACTGAATAGCTTTAAATAGAAATGTTTTTGACAATTAAACTATGTTCTTACATTTAAACTGCATACTTATGTTAAACTGAATTGTTTGAAATGGAACTGTTTTTTACATTGAAACTCCACTTACACTAAACTGAATTGTTTAATATAGAACTGTTTTGACATTTAACTTTGTGTAACAAAATCTATACTTATACTAAACTGAATAGGCTGAGTTAGAAGTTTGACTAAACTGAATAGCTTGAAATAGAAATGTTTTTGTCAATTAAACTGTGTACTCATGCTAAACTGAATTGTTTGAAATAGATCTGACTATTAGCATAAAAATGGATTTAGCTTTAAATAACCTACAAAGGTTGATATACCACAAAACCCAACCAACCAAATTCAAATGTTTCTGAGATTATGTTAATAGAACAATAGAGAGCAAGTATTATTGGTATCATAAGTGATATATTGATCGATTGTGTCTCGTAAATGGTGCTGCTCTATAGACATAAGTAAGGGTTAAAAGATCAAAAATTTTTGGAAATAGCTAATGATTTCAGGATTGAAACTTGCTTGGATAAGTCAGTGGGATGGCACGACTCATTAGATAATTGGTTTGTCACAATCTTCATAAGGTAAAAAGAAAGTGTTTACTTGCCTTAACTTCTCCCAGTCTGCAAAGAGGTACTGAAAAGTTTTAATTTTCACTCTGTGAGTTTTTCACACGAATTTTAACTCGTGTTTGTTTTTTTTTCTCACTGGAATTTGAGTAGCAGCAAGTCTCTTTGGATCTTCTGGACTCTTCTAAGTATTCTTGCTGGGATCTAGATGGTTTGGATCACCTTTTCCCTTCATCTCTTTCCCAGGCTTTTGAGGACTGTTCCAACTACACTTTCTTCTTCCAATTTTTTGCCTCTCTGGTAAGATCCAAGAATTTGTTTATCTTTTTGCTTTCTTCTGTTTTCATTCTATGGTCTGCTAGAATGGCAAATCCATTAGTTGACCAGTTCTTTTTGTCTTGTTAATTAATTCCAGGTCTGATCTTCTGGCAGGGATTGAATGATCCATTTGGATCTCAAAGTCCCAGAGAATGTTATGAGTCTCATTTTCTAGAATAGATTCTGGTTTGTTCATATATGATTTGTCAGCATGACTAAATTTTAATCTATTGCACCCCAGTGGTTCATCTTTCCTACCCAGTTATGTCTAATCTTGTATTCCTTTTGTGCTAGTCTACTTTATCATTATTATTATTATTATTATTTAGAATAATCATAGAAAATGAAGAAATAATGTACAAAGTGCGTTGAACTACTGAAAGAATCTATAGGATAGCATGCATATATCATAGTTCTAGGTCATTTTTTCATGGTTAGGTTGAGAACTTTTCTACTCACCTCATATACCAATAAAAAATACTTTTTTAGACACGCACACATCTGTATATGACATTATATCGATCTAGTTATAGACATCAAATGAGTGACTTTCAAGGTTGATAATAGAGGTAACAGCTTAATTATGAAATATTTTAGCCAACTGCTCATTCATCCTCTTTCTTCACCATCAAACATCGATGAGTCATTTTATCAAGATATTCAATAGTTGGACAGTGTAGGAAGAATTGGTTCATGCGTTTTTCAAGGTCATTAGTATGAAATTAGCATAAACTTCCACTTGGATAGCTTTAGCCTTCTAGTTACTAATTTCTTTGTTTAATGCCATATCAACCTTCATGGGTTACCTAATGTCAAAGCTATCCTTGTGGAATTAATGTAGTGATATTATTTAACCCATAGCTTGTCGGAAT
>OY757908.1:62557078-62794578 GCA_963585895.1 Sepioteuthis lessoniana
ATAGATAGATATGTGTGTGTGTAAACATATATATATAAGTATAAATACTAAAATACAAAAATGTTAATATGTATATATATGTATGTATGCATGTAAGTATTAAATATTACCATACAAAAGTGTTTATATATATATATATATATATATATATATATATATATATATATATATATATATATATATACACACACATGGTGCATTCAATAGGTTTCCAGACTTTGTTTGTACAAGCATTTAAATTGTCATAGACTCTTGAAAATTCAGTATGTTATTGCTATACATCTTATGAGATGACTGACCAGTTTTTATGATTTCAGGTTCAAATCAACAGCTACAGCAGGAATTAGAATGCACCCTACTAAAGCCTGATTGTCACAATTCCCTAAGCTCAGAGGCTGTCATTATGAGACAATTGAGGAGATGAAAGAGGCTGTTTTAGATGCCTGCACAAACAAAGTCTGGAAACTTATTGAATATATATAAATCATCTGGCAATTGTATTTTTAATGTCTGAAATTTCAAGTAATGAAGTTGTCATAAAAAGGTGAGATAGCAGTTTCTTTTAGGTTCTATTTTGCCCTGATGCAAATATTTTTACAAGATTTGTTTATTCACTCTTTTAATGTATGCGTGTGTGTGTGATTAACATATTAACATGTTTGCATTTTAATTTTTAATACTTATACACACATATATATATGTACACATTTATACAATCATTATATTCCTCTCTCTCTCACCCATATGCACTCACTATATATATATATATATATATATATAAGAATGTTGAGAGCAGTATTAAACAAGTCCTGGCGACAACACCCCACGAGACTCCAACTATACGGACACTTGCCCCCCATCACAAAAACTATACAAGTTTGACGAACCAGACACGCAGGACACTGCTGGAGAAGCAAGGACGAGCTCATAAGCGATGTACTCCTGTGGACCCCCACTCATGGATGTGCAAGAGTGGGACGACCAGCACGAACTTACATACAGCAGCTATGTGAGGACACGGGTTGTAATCCTGAAGACCTGCCGGAGGCGATGAATGATAGGGAGAAATGGCGAGAGACGGTCAGGGATATCCGCGCAGGCGGCGCGACATGATGATGATGATATATATATATATATATATATATATATATATATATATATGCGAGTGTATGTATATATCTATAAGCTTATGTTTCTATGCAAGCATATATATGTACACATTTATACAATCATTATGTTCCTCTCTCTCTCTCACCCATATGCACTCACTATATATATATATATATATATATATATATGCGAGTGTATGTATATATCTATAAGCTTATGTTTCTATGCAAGCATATATATGTACACATTTATACAATCATTATATTCCTCTCTCTTTCTCACCCATATGCACTCACTATATATATATATATATATATATGTGTGAGTGTATGTATATATCTATAAGCTTATGTTTCTATGCAAGCATATATATGTACACATTTATACAATCATTATATTCCTCTCTCTCTCTCTCACCCATATGCACTCACTATATATATATATATATATATATATATATATATGCGATTGTATGTATATATCTATAAGCTTATGTTTCTATGCAAGCATATATATGTACACATTTATACAATCATTATATTCCTCTCTCTTTCTCACCCATATGCACTCACTATATATATATATATATATATATATATATATATATGCGAGTGTATGTATATATCTATAAGCTTATGTTTCTATGCAAGCATATATATGTACACATTTATACAATCATTATATTCCTCTCTCTTTCTCACCCATATGCACTCACTATATATATATATATATATATATATGCGAGTGTATGTATATATCTATAAGCTTATGTTTCTATGCAAGCATATATATGTACACATTTATACAATCATTATATTCCTCTCTCTCTCTCTCACCCATATGCACTCACTATATATATATATATATATATATATATATATATATATGTCTGCAAGTGTATGTATATATCTATAAGCTTATGTTTCTATGCAATATATATATAAACTCATCTATACAATTATGTATCTCTCTCTCACTCTCCAATCTATATATTTTAGTTCAAGCCCAATTAAGAGAAATAGAAAATTATTGATTTATTTTCCAAGGTCGATGTGCCATGTATTTTAGTTTTTTGGGGGCCCTATTAAAAGGATTCTCGGAGAATTTAAAGAAAAAATCTTGCTCAAGACTAATATGAAACCATTGTGAATGGTATCACTGATGTTTGAATGTTTGATATGAGTGCTGATGCCATAGGATTACCTTATTTTACATTTTTTTATCTCCATTTCTTTGAAAATTTCCTTCACATGACATAAGTGGTTATATAAGCATAATTATTCTGCCACGACCACTAAAATTTTACATTTTTACTTATTCAAGAAGCATTCTTTTGGTCTCTTTTTTTTTTAAGCATCTGCTCTCACTAGAACCCCTGGATAATTCTATGAACAATCACTGTATCTGAGCAGCAACATAAAGAAATTTTTGTTTTCTGCAAAGAGCTTTTCAATCTGTAAAATTTCAGGGTATTTTTCCTCTTTTGAATCACAAAAATTCTTGCCAGGATTTCTTGAAGTGTCTACAGATTAAAATTATGAAAATCAGAAAATATTTTTGTGAATACCAATTACTTTTCCTACATAATTCTGCAGTTTTTTATTTCATTTTAGTTTGTTTTTTATTATAAAATCAGACCCGAAAGAAAAAATAAAATACTAGACTTCTTTAATGGCATGCTTGTTTGATGATGAAAATATTTCAAACTTTATATTTCAAAACTGGATTATTTTTTTTATTTTTTAGTAATATGGTATATTAATTAATCTATCCATATATCTAACTCAGGCTCTACATATCTATTTATCTTTGTTCCTATATTTCTATCTACCTCAGTCAGTTCCTATCTATTGATTAATCGATCGATTGATCAATCTATCTATCTATCTCAATCTTATCATATATGTATCTGTCTTTTTTCTTATCTTTCTATCTATCTTATTCATTTCTTATCTATCTATCTATCTCTCTTCATATATATCTATCTTTGTTCCTATCTATCTATCTATCTATATATATATATATAAATATATATATATCTTCATCAGTGGCGACTCTAGCCTATTTTTGCTACTCATGCCCCCCCCTCTGTCTACTTCAGTTCCCAACCCATGGTCCTTGAACCCAAAGTAAGTCATCATAGTTGCTATTGCGTGATTCTCCATTGTATAGCACAGATTGACAAACGTACCTTGCATGGTGTTTTTTTGTAAACAATCAAGATACTATATAATTTGTAGTCTTGTTAATACAGTAGATAAGATAATTTTTTTTCCTTTCAAAAGTATAGAAGAAAAGAGAAGATGTTCATTACTATGACGAGAAAAATATGTGTATTAGAATAAAGAAATTGATGACAATATACACAGACACAGCTAGAAGTTTCAATTTCACTTAAAATAAAGATTATTTGTTGAAAATGTATTCAAATAAACAAATTTTAGTTACAGAATGTAATATATGCAACATTCATTAAAGAAATAGAGATCTGTTAGTGAAAAAATGAATTAAAACACGCTGTTTAACCAACATTTACCATAGTGATGATGATGACGTCGGCGACGGCTATAATCTGCTATCCCCTCTCTCTCTCTCTCTCTCTCTCTCGGTCTCTCTCCCTCTTCCCAAGACAGTTGTCAGCAGTCAGATTGTGCTAATTTTTTTGAGCACGGTATTCTGGCTTGCTTTTTCTATTGGCTATAGCCAAAAGCGAGATTTCGCTAACATTACTGTTATTATAAGGGTCTAGTGCCTGGCACGGATTATGCGTGTTCAACATTATAGCCGATTTTATGAGATGTTCAATGGATCTGACGGTGGCCGGACAAAGACCATCCGTTCAAAACAGCATCGTTGTATTATTCCCAGATATATTTATGAACTTTTGGCTACTTAGTTATCGAAACTTGAATAGATACGTAATTTAATTGAGATCAGACTAAGTATGTTTGCTTGAAATTAATGGATGATTTTTAATCCATTTTGAATAACATTGACTGAGTTATTGGTCGTGCCGGGCACGAGTAGCACTAGTCCCATCTCCGCCCCTGATCTTCATATATATCTATCTTTGTTCCTATCTTTCTGTCTATCACAATCATCTATCTATCTATCTATCTATCTATCTCAGTCTCTTCATATATATCTATGTTTGTTCCTATCTTTCAATCTACCTCTGTCAATTCCTATCTTTTCAATTCTGTTCTTGCCTCTCTCTATTTATTCATCTTGCCAGGGTTCCCATTTCCCATTCTTGTCATATCTATTGATATGTCTGTCTTTCAAGCACTGTTGGTTGGGGACAGTAGAACACATCAATTGCACCTCTACAGAGAGGTAAGACATCACCCTCAACGAGTATCCTGTATATGACATTAAACCAACTGATAGTGAGGTTCCGGTCTTAGAGCTTTGGGGAATTTTGAGCACTCTTTCATGACCATTACTCCCAGGTCCACTGTGACTTGGAGTTGTACTAGTGTCTGTTTAGATCACATCTATGGATCCAATAGAACTATTTAATCATTTACTATTCTTGAAGCCATTCAATTGTGTGCAAACAAATATCAAATATTAATTAAATTTTTACTATTTTTATAGTAATACTTAAAACCATTAGACTGTGCAAATGAATGAATAGCAATAATTGTTACTATTTAGTGTCCTAGGTATGATATTAAACTGTATCTGATGGTGAGACTCCAGTCCTGGAACTTTTTGGAATGTTGAGTACCTCTTTGTTATCCTTACTCACAGATCCTTTCTGATCCAGAGTGGATATACTTGCCAGGGTCCAATCTATGAGTCAAATAGAACTGTTCAATATTTTACTAGGGATTATCATCAATATTAAATAGAATTATTAGTGTTAAAAAGCAATACTTGAATCCATTTAACTATGTATAAAAAATAAATAGCAGTACTTGAAACCATTTAACTGTGTGCAAACAAATGATTTGTATTAATAAAAGTATTTTTTTAGTTTGTTTGAAGCATTGCACAAATTATTTTATTTTATTTTATTGAATTAATTTAGAGGGCTATTGCCATGAGAAATAATAATTATTTGATTCTAGTTAATTTCCAAGTAAAACTTCATCGTCAGAGACTTCTTTTTTATAAATGAACACGGTGTTGGATGTTCAAATTTGTTTGGAATGTTAAAAAAAAATTTGAACCTCCAACATCATGTTCATTTATAAAAAAAAGTCTCTAACAATGAAGTTTTGAAATTGATTAGACTCAAATAATTATTATTTCACATTGCAATAGCCCTCTAAATTAATTCAATACAATAAAATAAAAGATTAGTTTTAAATTAGATAGGAATACTTGATAAATAGAACTACTGATATTAAATAGCAGTGGTTGAAACTATTTAATTGTGGACAGATAGAACTATCATGTTTTGATAATGATACTGAAAACCATTTAACTGTGTACAAACAATAAACAGCAGTAATTGAGACTATTTAACCGTGTGCAAACAAATGAGATCTGGCTCATTAAAAATAAAGTTACCAACAAACTATTCCTTTAAAAACTATACATAATATATATATATATATATATATATATATATATAAAGTAAAAGTAAAGTTGGCGACCATAGTTGAGGGCAACCTGCAGGCTCCCTTTTCCTTAGCTACTACACCGAGGTGTAGGGAAGGACACCACTTTACCCTTGATCCCTACCTTATAATGCTAGGTGTTAAGCAAGGTGGCATCAAGTACCATTTTTTTAAAGATTTTTGTATGACTCAACCTGGAATCGAATCCTGGTCTCCCAGGCCATTAGCAAACACTCTACCCACCAGGCCAATGGGCTGGTCAGTATATCTCTCACTCTCACCATTTGTCTCTTTCATCCATTGCTCCAGACTACATCCTGTGTCTGCACAGACCTGCTGTAGGTAAGTTCTTGTTGATCGGCCAACACTGGCACATCCATGTGATCATTACTTATGAGTACATCCTTGCTTCTCCAGTAGTGTCCTGCATCGGTTGTTTGTCTTATTTGGATGGTTTTAGAGATGGGAGGTTAGTGGCCATACAGCTGTTGCTTCTGGGACAAAGAGTAATAATAGAAAAAAATACTGACATAACTATTGTCAACTTTGACTGTATCCATTCAATTATGAATGAGTATATCTTTGTATTCTTATTAAAGTGGGTTTAGTTTGGTTTCTTTGATTACCTGCATATCAACGTTTGGGGATTATTTAAAGCCAAAATCATTCTTGTAGAAGAACAGTACAGGGTGGAACGATAAAATTGTCACCCTAGAAAAGACGACATGATTCCATTTCTATTTAATGAAGACCGTTTTTCTTTTTTGTTGTAGATCATCTACTAGTTGGCCAGTTGTGTACAAATCCTAAGAGTGATAAGAGCCTTCTATCATGTCTTAAAGTGATACAATGTTCAACAAGCGAGATCGGAGATGTGCCACTGTACAACTCATGCTCTCTACCGATCCAAGTTATGATAACAGGACCATTGCCAGCACCCTCAAAATACAAATCTGGATTGCCACGAATAACAGGGACATGCTTAGGGTGATGAAAACAAAGTTTCCGCCTATGGTTATGGTCTTTGGTGTGGTTTCAAGTGAGGGCCACGTCATGCCACCTCACATCTTCGAAGTCGGCTTGAAAGTCAAGACCAAAGTGTACCTGGATGTGCTGAAGAGTGTGGTGATCCCCTGGTACAATCAGGTGGCCGGTGGCAGACCCTGGGTGTGGCAGCAGGACTCAGCGCCAGCCCACAAATCCAAAGAGACCCAGGCTTGGCTTCAGAAGGAGTGCTACAACTTTGTACCCTTCTCTCACTGGCCTCCCTCCTCCCCCAACCTGAACCCGCTGGACTACTTCGTTTGGTCCTACGTCGAGAACATCACCAACATGACCTCCCACAACACCCAAGCCAGCCTGATCGCCGCCATCTGCCACGTATTCGCCGAGCTCCCACCGGCGCTTGTGGAAAAGGCATGCTTCTAGTTCCGGATCCATATCAAGGCGGTGATTGAGGCTGAAGGTAACTACATTGAATAGATGTCAGCTCTACTACATAATCAAGTTACCTGAATTGATTTTTTCAATAAAAGTTTTAAGATAAAGCTGTAGTGTTATTTTAATTTTCGAATGTAAGGCAATGTTTTAATGCCATTTTTTAGGTAATTTGGTTTGGTTTTATGTTATATCAACCATTACAGGTTATTTAATACCAAATCCGGTTTAATAATGTATATTAGATATGATCTGTAAATATAAGTTAACGAAGTTGAAGAGGTCCAAGTATTGCTATGTATCGCTAAAAATTCAATTAAACATCAATCATTTGTTTACACTCAGTTAAATGATCAAACAGTTCTTTTTTTTACAATTCAATTTAGTATAAGACATTTGTTTGCACACAGTTTAAATGTCAAACAGTTCTATTTGACCCATAGAAAGGACCCTATCAGGTGCTACAATTTTATCATTCCACTCTGTAGTTGTACTATTTAACTCATAGCTGAAGGAGTGATAAGGAAGGTTCATACTTTTCACAAGGGTATTAGTCTAAAAGTGAATGTAATAGTACAATTGGAATTTGAACTCATTTTCGATGATGTCACAGTCCAGCCCATTAACCAGGATGTGATAAGAAAATAAGGATATTATTTTATTTTAGTTTCTATATTCTTTCCTTTTTACATCACTAATATTTTATATTGTGTATATAAAATGTTAACCGGACATTGGCATAATGGTTAGAGTGTTCGCCAAAGACTTTAAAAATGGTACTTGATACCTCCTTGCTTAACACTCAGCATTATAAGGTATGGATCAAGGGTAAAGTGGAGCAATCTAGGGAAAGGAGTAGCGCCCTCCCCTACACCTTGGTGTAGTAGCTATCAAAAAGGGAGCCTTCGGGTCACCCTCGAATACGGTCGCCAACAATATAAAATGTTGAATGTTCTTGGTATATACAAATGATTTTATCTTGTTCTGCCTTCAGTTGTGTTCTGTGTTTGCATATCAGCTAATACTGGTCTTTGGATAGTGAGAACTTGACTAAAACATCTTCCCCATCAACATGCATACCATAATATAAACAGATACTGAATACATAAGGATGTAATTAGAAAATAGGTCTATTATTTAATTTTTAAATTGATTAAGAAATGAAAGGAAAACAAATCAAATTAAGAGCTTTTCAGATGATGAGAACAAAAAGGTATCAGCCACAAAAATGGTAATTTTTTTGAATTTTTATTCAAAGAATTAAGAAGAAAAAGGAAATTACAAGTGTAATTCAGCATTAAGTTGACACCTTCCATCTTTTCTGTTGATCTGTTCTCTGTTCTTCCATTATTGAGATCAGCCAAAGTGCTGAGATGTTTTACAAGAAGATGAAGCACGGAAATTAACACTTGCCAAAGTTCAAAATGAGCCTCCTCTGCTTGAATCATAACAGGATCAAATGTGTCATATTTTTCTGTAGATCACCATAATTCCACAACTAAGAAGACCTCATTGCAAACTGCTTTGTAATTACGTTAATATGCCTTTAATCCCATTTGGAACATGAATTAAGTGTGGATATGTTACTTATTTGATTAGCACTAAAAGTTGATTAATTTTGGAAGAACTCATTTAGTGGCATGTTCATCTAAAAATCATCAAACTATTTCATTTTTCAATTTAGCTTTCTTTTAAAGAATAACAGGAATTTCTCTTGTACTGTAATGATTGACAGAAGAAAATTCTGGGAATAAAATATCAGTTATTATTGAGGATATAGAAAAGAAATGAAAACAAATACACAAAAATTGACACTTCAATTGTTACATGAAATTTCATAAAATAACAAAAGAGATTAAATTTCTAACATATTTTTGTTAAGTTGGATTTGTTTGATGGCATATCAACTCCTAATGGGTTATCTAATGTCAAAATTTGGTTTCTTTACTTTTAATCATATCTGTCATTTTTACTGTTCCATTGTATTTTTTTTTGTGAAAAGTTTTTGTCTTTAATTATTTATTTGCACACAGTTATCACATCAAGTATTCCTATCAAATACAAAAGATATTTGCACAGTTGTATGGTTTCAAGTGTCCTATCTAATGATTATAAAGTTGGCAACCATTGTTGAGGGTGACCAGAAGGCTCCCTTTTCAATAGCTACAACACCAAGGTGTAGGGGAGGGTGCTACTCCTTCCCCTGGATTACTCTACTTTACCCTCGATATGCACCTTATATTGCTGAGTGTTAAGCAAGGAGGTATCAAGTACCATTTTTAAAGTCTTTGGTATGACGCGACCTGGGATTGAACCCAGGTCTCCCAGACCATTCGCTAACACTACCCACTAGGCCAATACATAATTATATAGTTTCAAGTAAATACTGCTATTTGATAATCATTCGTTTGTTCACAATTATATGGTTTCAAGTAATCAATAATAATAATCCTTAGGGAATAATTATAACTTCAAGTAACTATTCTTGATACAAATAATTTTTCACTGTTAGATGGTGTCTTTTACAGGGAAGAACAACAAAAATACTTATGTATAAAAATATAATCTGCTTCTTTTCTTGTATGTATGGGTAGAGTAAAAGTGATTCAGAGATGGCTAAAATACATACACACAGGGGTGACGGTGTACTTTTCTGTGAAACTTCTCTACCTTTCTGCTTCATTCTGCCCGAGTGGAAATTCCACACAACCTATGTGGCACTTCCGCTGAAGCACACCTGGGTCCTGTTTACCTTAGGAAGTAAGTGGACATACTGCTATGCCATTCATGCAACCCATACAGATTTTCCACTGAGACATTGTCCTGTTTACTCTAGAAAACAGACACACATCCTGTCATGCCACCCACACAACTTAAGCGACATGTCCAAACAATCATCTTGTCACTATTCAACATATGGTATCAAGTATTCCTATTAAATACAAATAATTTTCAAAGAAAACCCTTTTAACTCAAACAAATCTATTTGACCCATTGATGGGATCCTAACAGGTACTACTACTTTGGGTCAAAGATGACGTGGGAGTAATGGCACTCCTCACACTTCTAGAACTGAAGCCTCATCACTGGCTGCAGTTTAGTGTCTTAGCTATGACACCCCAAAGGATGCAATTGGTGTATTGCAAGCTCCACTGGCAAGGAAGCATTTTTGTCAATTATTCATGTATATTTTCCATAACAAACTTAAAATAAGTGCTCATAACAGTCTAAAGTTTGTGAGTTCAGTAAGTTAAGTAGGAAATATATGGAATGAAATGAAAATATTTGTTTGAGTTACGGCATATCAACCCTTGTTGTTCATTTAATGCCAAATCCTGTTTATATATATATATATTAAATATATAGGATTTGGTTTGGTTGGGTTTTAGGATATATCAACCATTGTTGGTTATTTAATGTCTAATCCTCTTTATACATATATATTAAATATTAATGATTTGATTTGGTTTTATGGCATATCAACCATTGTAGGTTATTTAAAGCCAAATCTCATTTATTTATATATATATATATATATATATGATTTGTAAACAAATAGTGTCTAGGTAACATTTTAAACAAGTCAGGGCTCATTTATTTGCACACAGTTAAGTGGTTTTAAGTATTACTATTTAACACTAATAATTCTATTCAACATTATCCATTCATTTGCTTGCTGTTAAATGGTTCACTGTATTGATATGTAATACCAATAATTTAATTTTGGTATGCAGTTAAAGGATTTTAAGTATTGTTATTCATAATGAATAATTCTATTCAACACTATTCATTTGTTTGCACTCAGTTAAATGGTAAACAGTTCTATTTGACTAATAGATTGGACCCTATCAGGTACAACACCAAGTCTGAGTGGACCAAGGAGTAATGCCAATGAAGGGGTACTCAACATTTCCCAAAGCTTCAGGGCTGGAGCCTCACCATCAAATGCATTTTAGTGTCATACACAGGATACTTTTTGTGGGTGTCTTACCCATCTGCAGAGATGCAATCGGTGTATTCTGCAGCCCTACCTGACTGGTTTCTGAAATTAGAAGGTTTGAGTTTTTGTGAATGTTGGTCAGATAAAAAAATTAAAGAGATAAAATTCACAATATAAAGGAAATTTTTATGGACTAAAATTCAATAAAGTAAAACTTAAGTCATAGGAATGAGACTAAAACCAAATTTAGTATTTAACTGGGTAATGTTTTTAGGGTGCTTTAGTGTGCAATATTAAACAGTAAGTTCAAATGGTAAATTCCGCAGCTTTCTAGTTCGGATACTGATTCAAAAAGATAACACAGACAATAAAGTTTTTAAAAAGGAATTTTATACAAAAGAAACAAGAAAGAAAGGAATAGAAAAGATAAAGTGTTGCAAGTTTTAGTGTAATTTGCTGGAACTTATCTGAGAGAGTGTCTGGAAAACAAAGTTCTTTGAATTTGAGTATTTTTCTTTTTTTTTTTTGTTTTGCAGAAATGTTTCAGAGTTCATTAAATTGTAAGTCTTCTTTAAAGTTCTTTTCAGCAGAATTCTCGGTTGAATTCTATTTCAGTTGTTTAACTTAGTAGAATTTCAATAGTCGACTTTTGTTTAATTTTACTTTTATTTCTTGGAAGCTTCAGCCTGTTTAAAATATGTACCAGCTATTCAAGAAGCGAGTAACAAAACCCATCTGCTGGCTAATTTTTCCTGCCCTCAGTTCAGTCCCCAAATTCGTACTGAGGGTCTCAATAGTAGTTCTCCACAAAAAGAGGATGTAGCTTTTTGGTGCTGTATTGTCTGGGATTCCTTCTCCCTTTTCCACTCTGGTCAAATCAAGTGCCGCATGTGGTCAGCCAGATTTTTTTCTTAGAAATAAATTTTTATACTGAGCAAGATAGAGTCAGATAGCAAATTAAGTGAGTGACTAAAAATTCAAACTAAGTAGGATCCTGTTGGATCAAGATGGTTGATTTTCCAAGTTATTAAATTTAAGTGGTAAGACTTTTGATTAGTCAGAAACTGAATTTTAATTCTTGAATTACAATCAATTTTCCCATCATAAAATGACAGTTTTGTTAAAGGGCTTGTGATGATCATGATTTTAAACATTTTAAAAAATAATTTTAATCATCAATATACAGTCAACTAATATATATATATATATATATATCGAGAAATGTTAGATTTCATAAATCCGACAAAATGTGAAGAAATAAGTGGAAAAGTGGATAAACCGAAACACTGAAAAAAGATTTAAGAATGATATTTTTAAAAATCTATTTCCTCCTCTGCTGAACTTTAGAAAAACTCTTCATTCTAATGAAGTCATTTTGAAATAAAGATGAAATATCATTTTTTAATCCATTTTCAGTGTTTAGGCTTATCCACTTTTCCACTTATTTTTCACACATATATATATATATATATATATGTTGGAATTCTATTGTAAGGCTCAGTAGCAATGAGTCAGTGCTCACCTGTGTAATGAATTATGAGTTGAAGTGAGATTATATGGATATTGGGATGTTCCACTTTTCAAAGGTGGCCAAGTCCATTCCCTGCACAGTGATTAGTTGCTGGCCCAGTGAGTGGGTATATTAGTGTATATATATACCGGCTTGCTTCAGTCATGTTTCAGGTGTTATGGGTTCAGTACTGAGTTACTGCTCATTCTACGTTTTGTCTGCCAGCCGGATGCTAGCTGGGGCCACGAAGTCGGTAAGTGTTGTTATTCTTGTTTATTCCGCACATTAGAGCTGTGACTTCTGCATATATATATATATATCAGAAATTGTGGCATGTAAATTGATCTTGCATATAAGTCAACCTCAATATTTTTCACAGAAAAGTTCCGAGTTAGACCTCTGTCTGCTGGATAGATTGACTCCCAAGAACACAGTAGGCTACTGGTAGGCCAAAATGGGTGATATAAATTCATAATTTTTTGTGCATGAAATTACATAGGTAAATACCATCCTGTAGTTGTCTGACTAGCTGCCTGGGTGCTGTGATATTCTGGTTAGTGTTTACAGTTAGTGCCTCTGCTGTTAGAAACAACGTGATGTAGTGTTAATATAATACTTAATCTATATTACAATTTTATTGTTTCATATTAATCTCTTTGGTTTGGTTGGTTTTTATGGCATATCAACTATTCTACCTTATTTAATGCCAGTTCTAATTTATACCTATTATAGGAAATGATGCAATTTCCTCGTCAAAGAAAGTTTTAGGAAAAACAACGGATCAATTTTAGCACAATTGTAAACCTAAAAAAGACTCACGTATGTGTTTCAGAAAATTTAAGAATTTGGGGGAAAAAACAACTAAAAAAAACTATATCCTTGACTATATTTTTTGACCAATCGGGGGTGCTAAAAAGATATGCAGTCACTTTCTTCATTTGGAATTTGTGGAGCTAACGCGTGTTTATATGATCCTCTCAAAATATCTTCAAAGGTATTTGTGAACATTCACTTGTCACCCAGGCAAGACTGATACAACTGTGTCTCAAAGTCTCATAGCTGCCTCCTGGCTTTGAACACCAGATAACCTGTCTCTCTTTACGACTGTCGACTGAGATGATAGCATATCAACTCCACATACTGGCTAAGAATTTACTACTGCCCATAGTGACTTACCACAAGAACAGTATTATTTTTTTTGTTTTCAGATCTATCCAAGAATAAAGTTTCTTTATTGTTGTAGCACTCATGTTAATTGTGTTATTTTCATTAACCTTTGTCCATTACACATATATATACTAGATATATGGGATTTGTGAACACATTTTGTTGAGAAAAATTTAAATGAGGCTGCGCTCAATTTTCTTTTTTGAACACAATTAAATGATATTAAGTATTTCTATCTAACATAACTCTATTTACTATTAATCATTTGTTTGTTCCAAGTTAATTGTTTTCAAGTATTGCCATGTAACAGTAACAATTTTAAAATCAGTCATTTGTTTGCGCACAGTTAAATAGATTGACATATGATTTGTAACTAAATAGTTTGTAGGTAATTTTATTCATAAATGAGTTAAAACTAATTAGTTTGCACACTAGTATTGCTATTATTTCTACACAATTAAATGCTTTCAATTATTGCTATCTAACACTAATAATTCTATTCATTATTAATCATTTGTTTGCGCACAGTGAAGTGTTCACAAGTATTGCTATTAACACTAATTCTATTCAACACTATACATTTTTTTTACACATAGTCAAATGGTTCCAAGTATTGCTATGTTATACCAATAATTCAATTTAGGTACACAGTAAAAGAGGAGGGGTCCCTGTGGTGTAATGGTTAAAGCGCTGGACTGTGCAATTATGGTACGAGAGTTCAAACTCCAGTCGTGCTACTACGTTCATTTTCAGACAAATACCTTTGGGAAAGGTATGAACCCCTTTATCCTTCTATTTAAATAGTACCACTACTGTCCTTCTAAAAAAAAGGATGGATTTGGCATTAAATAACCCAAGTAGGTTGATATGCCATTAAAAATAACAAACTAACAAACAGTTAAAGAGTTTCAAGTATTGCTATTTAACACTAAGAATTCTATTCAACATTATTCATTCATTTGAAAACATAAGTCATTTATTTACACATAGTTGAAATATCAAACAGTTCTATTTGACCCATAGATAGGATCCTATCAGGTGCAGCCACTTATTAGTGAAATTTGTTCATCAAATATGAGTTTAAGTTGGAAATGTTTGTGGCTGTCTACTAGAGTAATGGTATATCAATTGTAAAGAGTATTTTTCCACTGGTTGACCACTCAGTGTTAAAAGATTTGGATTTGAGCCTTGCCATATATATCACCCCCGCCCCAATTTATAGAAATTTTTTCAAGCTTAAAAAGTATGTATGGATTTTTTCAGACTTATGCTTCAATTTACAGTACTTTATGTACATATGTATGCATATATATGTATATATGTGGTCTGTACATATGCTTATAAATATACACATGCACCAACACACTTATATTCATCCTTTTCTCAAAGGATATTAGTACCAAGTGAAACACAAACAGCCTTATCCAAGGATTGAACTTGGCTCTCTGAGTTCATTTTTTACAACAATAATTATTCAGCCCTCAAATTTTGAATCATTAGTAGATATATTGCAGATAGTATATTACATACATACATGTTTATGTAAACATAGAAACTTGTATTAACATAATCCACACACACACACACACACACACACACACACACACATATATATATATATATATATACACACACACACACATACATTTTCATATAGATTTTAGATTTATTTTTGGTTACCTTTTGTATTCTAAGCAATAATGGCTTTAAGGCATCTATTTCAATTCCTTTTTAAATTCTTGGGGCTTTAAATTATCCAAACAATTTTAATTCCATTTTCCACTTACTTTTTAAAAGCCTGAATAATTATCTAATAAGTATATATGTGTTGTGTTTGTGTATTTATGTGTTTATGTATTTATGTGTGTGTGTATTTATGTGTGTGTGTGTGTATATATATAAAGTAAAAAGTAAAGTAGGCGACCATAGTCGAGGGTGACCCGAAGGCTCCCTTTTCGATAGCTTACTACACCAAGGTGTAGGGGAGGGCGCTACTCCTTTCCCTGGATTGCTCCACTTTACCCTTGATCTGTACCTTATAATGCTGAGTGTTAAGCAAGGAGGCATCAAGTACCATTTTTTGAGTCTTTGGTATGACTCGACCTAGGATTGAACCCAGGTCTCCCGGGCGATTGGCGAACACTCTAACCACTAGGCCAATATTGTATATAGATATATGTTTGGATAGAGTAGACACAGAATCAACAGCCCTTGGTGACTAACAGTTTCTTGGTTATGCAAGTATCAGACCAAGCTGATGTTCGTGATCTTATGATCACATCAAGGTAAAACTGACAGACCCCAGCTGCTGTTGATTCAGTGTCTATGCTATTCAAACTTAGATCTACACATGCTTTGTTATTAATATTTAGCACTCTTTCTTTATAAATATAACAAAACATATATATATATATATTTATATTACATATCCATGCTTGGCCCTGTTCACTGGGGCTGTAGAATACATAGACTGCATCACTGCTGAGGGGTAAGTATCCTGATAATGACACTAAACAATCTGATGGTGAAGCTCCAATAATGCTGGAGCTTTGGAGAATGTGGAGTACCCTTTATTGCCATCCCTTGCAGGTCCGCAATGTCACAGAGTGGTAGCACCTGATAGGTTCCTACCTATGGGTCAAATAGAACTAAACTGTGCACTTATGCTAAACTGAATTATTAGAAATAGAACTGTTTTTACTTTTAACTGGGTGTAAACAGAAAACTGTACTTACATTAAACTGAAATATTTGAAATAGAGCTGGTTTGGTTTGGTTTGGTTTGGTTTCTTTGTTTAATAGCATATCAACTCTTTTTAGGTTATTTAATGCCAAAGCCATTCTCCTAGAAGAACCGTAGTGGTACTATTTAACCCATAGCTGGGAGGATAATGGGGTTCATACCTTTCCCAAGGGTATTTGCCCGAAAGTGAACATAATAGCGCGACTGGAGTACGAACTCACATACTATGATTCCGCAGTCCATCGCTTTAACCATTACACCACGAGGACACCCGCTGAAATAGAGCTGTTTATATTCATAAAAATTGATTTGGCATTAAATAACCTACAACGGTTGATATGCCATAAAACCAAACCCAAACCAAACATATCCCTGCTGCAGCAAAAACAACAGTTGTGCAACCAACAAAACTGCCATCAGATAATGACTTTGCAGTCAGACATAGTTTTGAGGGCAGTTATCATTACTAGGGAAGGAGTAGCGCCCTCCCCTACACCTTGGTGTAGTAGCTATCGAAAAGGGAGCTTTCGGGTTACCCTCAACTATGGTCGCCAACTTACTTACTTATCATTACTTTTAACAGACAGAACCCAAGAAGTATCTTACAATACCACCAGATTTTGTTGGTTTTCTATCACATTGCAGGAATTTTATATATATATATATATATATAGTATTCTTTGGTCCAGTTAAACCGGAGTTGGGAGTAATTCCATCAGGACAAGAAATTATTCATGAGTGAAGAAGTCCTGTTAATTTTTTTTCGTGTTTTTGGAAATTTCAAAAATGCGTAACAGGATGGAAATAAATTTATAATCCTATGTGACTGGTTTTGTTGTTTTTCTTAATATACATATATATATATATATATATATATATATATATATATGATGGTATGTGGCATATTTTTCTGTTTCTTTATTTCCCACTCTATAACTTCTCTCTCTCTCTCTATATATATATATATATATATATATATATATATATATATATATTCTTATATGATCCAAAGAAGAAATCCAAGGGATAGGAGCATTCAATTTGAGTGTTCAGTACCAACAGCTATTGATGTATAATTAATTTGGCATTAATGATACATCATGCTCTTATATATATATATATATATATATATATAACTTTATTTCTATGTCTGTAACTTCAACTCTAATTCAAGTTTCAAATTTGCCTTGAATCAAAGTGACACACCTTGGCATCTATATCTAGGATCAAAGTGTAGTATCTGGGTAGAAAACTAAATTAGATATCATAAAAGATAATCAAAATTTAAAAAATTAGAACGATCATCAATATATGTATACATCTGCTTTTAAAACTTACTTTGTATATATTTTTAAGGAAGTATTATATTTTATACGAGACAAAATAATTATTTTCATGTATGTATAAAGTATCCTATATATGTATCAGATAGTTTTTTTTAAAATGAATGCAGGATTTCTCTTTGTGCAGACACTGCACTCTCTTTTCTAGGAAAAAGTGCTAGAAGGTGACATAATAACATTATTTTAAGTATCTTTGAACTCTAGTCATGCTATTATGTTCACTTTTTAGTTTGATGACTGGAAAAAGGAGTCCTAATGGTGGACTGGCTAATGTGTGCTGAATTGTGACATTATTTTAAGTATCTTTGAACTCGATTCCCACCATTATGTCCACTTTTTAGTTTGATGACTGGAAAAAAAAAAAACAGAAGGAAAGAAATCCCTTACAACAACAACAATATAAGCTTTGGTTTCTGAAAAATAAATTTTTAGTTTGATGGCTACTTTATATAGTTAATGAAAATTATATAGTTAATTTGATTGAACACCTCACAAGAAACAAAGAAAAAAGATCATAAACTTTGGTTTCTGACTAAGAATCTTTTTAGTTAGATGTCTATTTTATAGAGTTAACCAAAATGTTAAGATTTGCTTTAGTAAGTCTGATGGAAACAGTTTAACTAAAGGTCAAGTTACATTATTATTGAATTGAATGCCAAAATAAAAAGACAAAAAATAAAATAAAGTAAAATAAAAAAGTAAGATAAAACGTCTGAAAATTAAAAAAACTAATAAAAAAAAACTGTGGTGTTGAAAACATGCTCCATTATCTTATTCATAATCATGGAAACATTGAATCATGTGATGAGGAACAAGAGGCTAAAAATGTTTTAAAAAATAAGATATGGAATTTGATATGCCATTAAATAAAGAAACTAAACTAAACCAATTATGTAGGTAGGTAAACCAATCCATTGAAGCCTCATGTCTGTTATTTCCTAAATAACAGAGTACAACTATAATTGCCATTGGCATAATGGTTAGGGTGTCTGCCAGTGGCCCAAGAGACCTGAGTTCAATCCCAAGTCAAGTCATACCAAAGACTCAAAAAATGGTACTTGATGCTACCTTGCTTAACACACAGCATTATAAGGTAAAGATCAAGGATAAAGTGGAACAATCCAGGGAAAGAAGTAACATCCTCCCCTAAACCTTGGTGTAGTAGCTATCGAAAAGGGAGCCTTCGGATCAACCTCGACTACAGGCGCCAACTACAATAGTGTGACAATTACCAAAAATAGAACCCCAGTTCAACTAGGTAGTGAGGAGCTCTCATAGTGTAGTGGCTAACATGCTGGTCTGCAACATTATCATAATCAGATTCAAACCTTCATCATGCAATTATGTTCACTTTTGAGCTAATACCCTTGAGAAAGTTCAGAACTCCTTTATCCCTCCCACCAGCTATGGGTTAAATAGTACCACTACTGCCCTTCTACAAGGATGGCTTTGGTATTACATAACCAATGAAGGTTGATATGCTATTAAACAAAGAAACCAAAACCAAACTGAAACAATTTCATTTACATTCATTTTTATCTTTTAATGTTTAAAATAAAACTCTTTACTTTAAAGAGATAATTAGAATGAATTTTTTTTTAATGGACAAAAAAATGAAATTCTGGGAAGGAAGTAATTTTATTGTCCTCACATTAAATCTCTACCCTCCTCCACCAAATTCTTTCACTCTTCAATTCATTTACCCACCTACCTTATCCGTCTGCCTTCAAAAATGATGCAATAAATGAATTCAATTAGAGTTAATTGCCTAATTAATTAAAACTTTAACTTTAATAGAAAAAAAAACACAATGAAGCCATAAAACTTGTAACAATTATCACAAAACACAGGAGGTGACCGTGGTGTAATGGTTATCGTTGCAGGATATGGACACGGCAACACAAGTTCAAATCCTGGACCTGACTGATTGCATTTCACATAGCATGGAGGGAGACTAATTGGATTCATACCTTTCCCAAGGGTATTAGACCCTTGGGAAAGGTATGAATCCAATTAGTCTCCCTCCACCTATGGGTAAATAGTAGGGCAGACTAGGTTCTTCAGCCTTGGTGAGGCAATTAGTCTAGGAGAAGGAAAACTCTGAATTCAAACCTGTTAAACTCTACTTAAAAATTGACCTTGTGTCATATCCTTCCCGAGCGGAGGGGTTTGTAAATATGATTATCACAAAACACAAAAAAGATTATTGCCCAGTCAGCTGGGGCTGTAGAATACAACGACTACTTCTCTGCAGAGGGGTAAGACACTTTCCCCTCCCCCGAATGTCCTAGTTATGACACTAAACAATCTGATTGTGAGGCTTCAGTAATGCTAAAGCTTTGGGGAATGTGGAACACCCCTTCATTGCTATTGCTCCCGGGTCCACTCTGGCCTGGAGTAGTAGCACCTGATAGGGCCCTATCTATGGGTCAAATAGAACTAAACCATGTAGTTATGTGAAAGTGAATTTCTTGAAATAGAACTGTTTTAATATTTAAACTGCATACTTATGCTAAACTGAATTGTTTAAAGTAGAAGAGTTTTCACATTTAACTGTGTGTGAAGGAAAACTTTATTTATACTAAACTGAATTGTTTCAAGTATTTGACTAAATTGAATAGCTTGAAATAGAAATGTTTTTGACAATTAACTGTACTCATGTTAAACTGAATTGTTTGAAATAGAACTGTTTATTTGTATAAAAATGGATTTGGCATTAAATAACCTACAAAGTTTGATATGCCTTAAAACCCAAACAAACAAAAATTTTAATGACTTTCTTTACTTTTGTGTTACATTTGGTTTTCTTCTTTGTCTTCAATTTGTTGTATTATGTAAAATGTTTCTTGATAAATGTATAAAAGGAAACAGATATATTGGTGAATCTAACTTATTTGGCAATGACAACATTTATTGCAATTTTTTTCTATGAAATTTTTAATATTATTTAACATATTTAGAATGAGGAATTCTGTATGTATTATGTTACTACATATCATATTCTTGCAGTTTTATACAAAGTTGAGTATTTCTTGGAAACTTTATTTAGTTGTTCCTGAGAGTCAGAAACTCTCAGAAATTTTAATGCTAATGAATCTTTAACAATAACTATTATTTTCATGAAACCTTTTTTGGTTCAGTAAAAATGTTAATGAAAAAAACGTTAATTTGATGTTTAAAATAAATGTTAAATTTCTTTTAGTTTTCCTTTGAATAAACAACAGATGAAGGAAATGCATGTTTTTCCTCATTATTTTTTGTACTCCTATCATTTTAATATTGTAATTATTCAGTCGTATTTTAGGACTTGCATAAGTTATTGTGTTCTGTTGACAATGCTTAGAATATAAGTAAGTAAGTAAGTTAGCGACCATAGTCGAGGGTGACCCGAAGACTCCCTTTTCGATAGCTACTACACCAAGGTGTAGGGGAGGGCGCTACTCCATTCCCTGGATTGCTCCACTTTACCCTTGAACCGTACCTTATAATGCTGAGTGTTAAGCAAGGTGGTATCAAGTTCCATTTTTAAAGTCTTTGGTATGACTCGACCTGGGATTGAACCCAGGTCTCCCGGGCCATTGGCGAACACTCTAACCGCTGGGCCAATGTCCCGGTTAATATACTGACTATTTACTGAAGAGGAGTAAGACCTCCCCTCAAAAAAGAGGGGGGGCCTGGGAATGACACTAAACTACATCTGATGATGAGGTTCCAGTTCTGGAGATCTTGAAAGTGTGGAATATACTTTTATTGCCATTACTTCCTGGTCCATTCTGACCTGGAGGGTAGTATCTGATAGAGTACCATCTTTTGGTCAAATTGAACTATTAGATTATTAGTATTAAAGAGCAATACTTGCAACCATGTGTGCAATTGAATAAATCATGTTGAATAGAATTATTAGTATTTGGAATACATAACTATTTAGTATCCTGGTTTGACATTAACCTGCATCTGATGGTGAGGCTCCAGTCCAGAGTTTGGAGAGTATGAAGTACCCCTTCAGTGCTATTTCTCCCAGTTCCACACTGATACAGAGTTATAATACCTGTTAGGGTTCCATCTATGTGTCAAATAGATCTGTATAAAAATTATATTTTACTGTGGCAAAAATTTGAATATGCAGCTATCAGAAAATAAGTAATCCCCTACCACACACACACACACACATATATATATATATATATATATATATATATATAACTAAAACCTTATATAAGTAAAAACTACACAACAAATGTAGATATAAACAAACAATGAATGCAATTCCCTAACCTCTTGGCAGGAAATAATCCTAGATAGGTTGATGTGCTGTTAAAATCAATCAGTCTGTCAATAAACTATCATAACCATATGATTTTTCATCTAATATAACTAACGTACAAAGACTGGAGCCTCACCATCAGATTGTTTAGTATTATATCCAGGACACTCATTCAGGGGAGGTGCAGCCAGTTTATTTTACAGCCCCAGTCAACTGGGTTAGAAATATAAATAGAACTTAATATTATTATATGCATACTCAAAAGTACACACACTTGCATGGTGCACCTGACACAATGGGTATGGTAATGGTAATAGGAAATGGAATTGGCAACTCATGTCCAAAAAGTTATTTGCATTTTGATCTGTTCTCCCTCCAGTTACAAGTAAATTGTAGGGTAGACTGGGTTCTTTTGCCTTGATAAAGCAAACTGTCTAAGAGAAGGAAAACTTCAAACTGGTTTTATTCCATTTAAAATTGACCTTGTGTCACCTTCTGCTCATTGTGAAATGGCTGAGTAAATCCATACATGTGTAGTCTTTTTTAAGGGGTTCTTGAAGGTTTTTTTTTTAAAGAAACGTTGTAGGGACAAAGAGATTGTCACTTTTTCTCCATCTTAGAATGGAAAAGACAAACACAAAGTGATAAAAAAAAATGACCAAACAAAAAAATGCTAATGTTCATCTCAATTCTTCAAACCAGTTAGAAGAATATTTTAGTGGTTTTCTTAATCAATACAGGAAAAGCCTTTGTTTATTCATAATGCATGCCCTCCACCCACTATCAGGGAGGCAGTTTCAATGAATCCTAAAATATAGGTCTTAACTTATTGCTACCCTGGTAACCAACTCACTGTTTTCAAATTTCCCCAAGTCTAAAGTTTGACTGCCTTTAGCTCCTGAAATTCAATTTACTTTTTGACCTCTTCCAGTCAGTTGAGTCCAACATAATTAGGCACTGAGGTTTTTGGTGAGATGGGGTCCCACATTCCTCATGCATGCACACACATACACACATGATTCAAGTACCTTCAAAACACCTTACATATGTAAAAAAAATACTTGGTTTGTTTGGTTTGATTTTATGTCATATCAACCATTGTAGGTTATTTAATGCCAAATCCTCTTTTTATTTTTATTTTTTATTTATTTATTTATTTATTTCCAAGTCTCACTTGTCAGAAGGATATTACCTGTTACCTTAATCCAAACCTGGCTCAGTGCAAGTGAGTGTACTCATACAAGATATAGAATAAAGACAGTTTGCAGTATGTTTACCTTTATAATTCGCCGTGACTCGGAGGGAAGTGACGTAGGTCATTTCTCATTGGCCAATACAATTTTAAAAACTCATTAGCAGTAGCATTTAATTTTTCTTTTGTGTGTACTGTGTGTTTTTGCATGCTGGGCGTATTTTTTACTGCAGGATCGCCGGCTGGAACAAAAGTTTCGGTAGGGTCACTTGGGAGAGCAAGTATGATGTTGGAAGACCCGAAACTTGTAAGGACCCCAAGAACATCACTGACAAGGCAATGCTGTGCACTTTTTTAAGTGTTTGACTACAATATATATTAAATCTATATATGATCTGTAGATAACATTCTTAAATGAACCCAAGTTCTTTTTTGCACTCAGTTAAATGGTTCCAATTATTGCTATATAACAGTCACACTCAAGGGTAAAGTGGAGCAATCAAGGGAAAGGAGTAGCGCCCTCCCCTACACCTTGGTGTAGTAGCTATCAAAAAGGGAGCCTTCGGGTCACCCTCGACTATGGTCGCCAACTTTACTTACTTATATGTTTACACACAGTTTGTTCTATTCGATGCATAGATAGGACCGTATCAGGTGCTACGACTCCAATTTTGAGTGGAGTTGGGAGTAATGGCAATGAAGAGGTATTCAGCATTCCCAAAACCTCACCATCAGACTGTTTAGTGTCATATACAGTATACTCATTGAAATGGTTTTACTCGTCTGCAGAGATGTAGTCGGAGTATTTTACAGCCCTAGCCGATTGGATTTAAAAATTCTAGGCAAGTTTTTAAAAGATGGTCTCTACAAAGCATTAATAAAAAGTAAGTAGTTATTTACTATGATTAAACTTAGTTTGACTCTTAGTAAGTGTTGTATAGCAGCATAAGGAAGAGGCATGACACTTTTCTTTATAAAAATATAACCTGCCCAGTCAACTGGGGCTATAGAATACACTGACTGCTTCTCTGCAGAGGGGTATGACCCCCACCAACGAGTGATCTGGATATGACACTAAACAATCTGATGGTGAGGTTCCAGTGCTGCTGGAGCTTGGGGAATGTGGAGCACTTCTTCATTGCCATTGCTCCCAGGTCCACTCTGGCACAGAATGGTAGCACCTAATAGGGCCCTATCTATGGGTTAAATAGAACTGCATACTCATGCTAAACTGAATTGTTTGAAATAGAACTGTGTGACTAAACTGAATAGCTTTAAATAGAAATGTTTTTGACAATCAAACTGTATTTATATTTAAGCTGCGTGCTTATGCTAAACTGAATTGATTGAAATGGAACTGTTTTTGACATTGAAACTGTACTTACACTAAACTGAATTATCTAATATAGAACTGTTTTGACATTTAACTGTGTGTAAACAAAATCTATACTTATACTAAACTGAATTAGCTGAATTAGAACTGTTTAACTAAACTGAATAGCTTGAAATAGAAATGTTTTTGACAATTAAACTGTGTACCCATGCTGAACTGAACTGTTTGATATAGAACTGATTATTTGCATAAAAACAGATTTGGCATTAAATAACCTTTAAAGGTTGATATGCCATAAAATCCAACCAACCAACCATAAGAATATAACTCTCACTTTATTACTCTAAAGAGTCTAAGCTCTGTAAGTGAGAGAGAGAGAGAAACGAACAGGGAGATGAATGATGCTGCCACAGACTGGCAGAGAATTGCTATAATGAACTTTTTTTAACCCACGTTGTGTTTCCTTATTCAGGGTCCCACTTTGCACTTCTTTTGCTTCTTGGCTAGGAAGCTACTGCATCCTCACCACAGGTAATTCCCTGCATGGCTGACCATGACTCCATGACTCTCTAACTATGTAACTGATCATTTTGTTTGTGGGTACTTGTGTATAAATAATTTTATAACGCCTACGCATTCTTCTGACCTGTGATTCATGTGATCTGCTTCAGCTTGCCAACCCACATGAGCTGTCTTCCTGTTTACACAGCTGGAACATCCTATCCTAGAAGTCTCTGATTGATGTCTCTGTCAAAGGTCAATATGCAATCTAAGAATCAAACTCACTGACAATGGTCCACTAGTTTAGCTTACTAACTATTATATTAAGCAAAATCCCACAAAACATTTTGTTCGTATAAAGTATATTATCGTGAAAAGAAGCCATTAAAGACATTTTTTTAAGCTCTGCAAATAATGATAATAATTTTGAGATACCAATGGATCACCCAATCCTGGCCTGAAGACCAGACCTAGTGCTAATTAACAAGATGAAAAGATAGACAAATACTTGGACCTTGCCAGAGAGCTGAAAAGGCAGTGAAAAATAAAAGTAATGGTGATACTAATTATAGTTTGTGCCCAAAGTCCTGCAAAAGAGACCAGAAAAAGAATCAAGACTATCCAGACAGCACTGTTAAAATCAGCTAGAAAACTTAAAAGAGTCCTGGAGACTTGAGATCACTCAGATTTCAATGAAAAACCACCATTTAAAATTGGTGTGTAAAACTTTCAAGAAGAAAAATAATAATTGTCATTATTTGCAAAACATCAAGTAACTATTCTTAATACAAGTAATTTACACAGTTTTGTAATTATACGAGGATCATTAAATAAGTTTCCAGACTTTTTTCAAAAGGGCTCTTTTATTGATAGTACTCACATGAATCTAGTCCCCTTCGAAGTAATCTCCTCCGGCTGCAATGCACTTGTACCATTCCAACAACTTCTGGAAGGCCCCATGGAAGTCCTCTTGTGTGAGTGTGTCAATAACCTTCGTCACAGCCTCTTTCATCTCTTCAATTGTCTCATAATGACAACCTCTGAGCTTAGGGAATAACCAAAAGTCACAGGAAGCAAGGTCTGGACTATAGGGATGGAGAGGAACTGTGTTGATGCCCATCTTGGTCAAATAGTCTGTGACAATGATGGAATTGTTGACTAGTGCATTGTCCTGGTGGAAATGCCACTGACTCGATTTCAAGAGTGCTGGCCTCTTCTGACAGAATCTCTTCCTGAACTCCCTTAAAACGTCAACATAGTAACCCTAACCCTAACCCTTTGGCCAATCAACTCTGGTGTATTGACTTCCTTACTCCTCCCATACCTCTCATCATCTCTCACAGACTCCTTGCCTTCCTTAAATCTCTTATGCCACACAAAAACTGATGCTCGATTCATGCAAGATGCTCAAAAAACAGCCTGAAGCATTCCATACATTTCTGTGGCATTTTTTCCAAGTTTAAAACACAATTTTATTGCATATCATTCTTCTAAAGTGTCCTCACGTCCAGATTGAAATTCACCAGCTGTGACAATCAGGCTTTAGTAGGGTGTATTCCAATTGCTGCTGTAGGTGTTCGTTTGAACCTGAAATCATAAAAATTTGTCACTCATCTCATAAGATATATAGCAATAGCATAGTGAATTTTCAAGAGTCTATGACAATTTTAAATGTCGGTACAAAAATAGGCTGGAAACTTATTGAATTCACCCTGTATGATTGGTTTGTTTAATGACATGTCATCCTTTGTTTGGTTATTTAACACCCAAATCAGTTTGATAATTATAATCTAAAGTCAAATTAATGAATCTCCACAATCATTTTAAACAGGTAAACACTTTATATTTGTTGCACTATCAATATTTTTCATAATAATGATTATAATAATTACTTGGACCTTGTCTGAGAGCTAAAAACCTGTGGAACATGAGGGTGATAGTGATACCAGTTGTTGCTGTTGCATTTGGAATGGTTCCCAAAGGCTTGGAAAAGAAACTGGAAGAATTGAAATTCAGAGGGAAAAGACCATACAGATCACAGTATTGTTTAGATCAGTTAGAATACTCAGAAGAGTCCTGGAGATCTGAAGAGACTTGCTGTCACTGAGACTCCAGTGAAAGATCAACAATTAAAACTAGAGCAAAAAAACTTGCTTTGATTGAAATAATCATAATAATGTTTCCAAATTTTTTCACTTAATAATAACAAAAAAGTCTTCTCACAGTTAATGATAGCGAAAAACATGACTTTTCTCTTTATTTAGCAATAATAAAAAAAAGAAAAAACAGAAGAAAATCTTCTTTAAACATTCTTTTTTTTTTTTCTTTTCAGGGAAAGCTGAGATCTTTGTTTATTCTGTTTGAACAAGAACAGGTTATTATTATTTGCCTCTACTCCCAGCACCAACCACAGTCATGTTTGCTTACTTGAGTCTCTTTATATCAACTGTGCACGTGTGTCATTGTGTGGATCTCACTTACTATGTGGAGGAAGGAAAGAACCCCGACACTTACATTGGTGACATAGCATCCGACACACACTTGCTGGACAGTGTCCTGCCATTTAAAGATCGAGACCTTATTAGATTCACTCAGCTCCAACAGGATCTAACTGGCGGTTCTCAGCTATTCAGAGTGGCTAAAAAGACAGGAAGGTTGTACACAGCACAAACATTAGATGCAGAGTCACTATGTGTGCAGAGTGTCGAGTGTTCAAAAATGGTTGATGTGGCTGTTCGCAAAGGGACATCATTCATTACTCTATTAGAAATCAAAGTAGTTATACAAGACATCAATGATCACCAACCCGGGTTTCCGGACAAACAGGTCAATATTGAGTTTTCTGAATTGGATGTGATGGGGACCAAAAGGAAGATTCCCAATGCCAAGGACAGGGATGTAGGAATGGTCAATTCTCAAATTACTTATCAGCTAAAAAAAAAAATAAACGAACCCTTTTCATTGTTCATATCCCAAAATGTAGCAGGAACATCGGATTTGAGTATCACACTGGAAGAGAGGCTTGATCGTGAGGTTAAGGATTCTTACAGGATTCAAGTAATTGCCAAAGATGGTGGATCCCCACCCAAACAAGACATTTTAAATGTTTTCATCTCTGTTGCAGATGTCAATGACAATGTCCCAGTCTTCTCACAGAAGGTTTATAATGTTTCCGTTGGAAATGAACATAGCAAAAACAGTCCCGTAATTATTTTGTCTGCAAAAGATTCTGATTCAGGTGACAATGGAAAGATTTTATATCACTTTAGCTCTGAAACATCAGATATTTCGAAATCTATGTTTGATCTGAATGAAGACACCGGTGAGGTGTTTCTCCGTAAGACATTAACACTTGGGCAAACATTGACGTACAAACTCTTTATCAAAGCGACGGATCAGGGAAATCCGTCTCTTAGTTCATTGGCAAAAGTTCTGGTTAATGTGATTAGCCAGCAAAATAATCCCCCAACCATCGATGTAAACTTTGTCTTTGAGTCTGCTAAAAACATGGTCACCATTTCTGAAGATATTGAAGTGGGTAGTTTTATCGCCTATGTGAAAGTCACTGACCATGATGCTGGACAAAATGGAGAGGTCAGTTGTGACCTTCACCATGATAAATTTCAACTGCAGAATCTCAGCACAAAAAAGTATAAAGTAGTGGTCAAGAATTTACTGGACAGAGAGACAGAAGATCACCATGAACTGACTATCAACTGTCAGGACCGAGGCTCGCCACCCTTGCATAGTGAGAGCAAGTTTTCCATCCAAGTGATGGATATCAATGATGTTCAACCGCAATTCTTTAAAGAGACATATACATTCAGGATTTACGAAAATCAGAGATCAAACTTTCCAGTTGGATTCATCAATGCCACTGATCCAGATAAAGGATCTGGGGGTCAACTAATGTATTCACTTCTGACTGATAATAAACATTTCCTTCCTTTCCAGATAAGGGATGACGGTTTCATTTCAACAATTATGTCCCTAGATCACGAGTTTAAAGATATGTATGAATTTCAAGTTCTTGTCAAAGACAAAGGGACTCCTTCTTTAAACAATACAGTAAATGTTGTTGTTGAAATAAGAGACCAGAATGACAATGCTCCTTATTTCACATTTCCCAGTGTTAACCCCTTCACAATGAACATCCTTTACTATCCTCATTATACAAAAAAGATTACTGTTCTTAAGGCCTCGGACAGTGATAGCCGAGAGAATGCCTTTCTCAAATATGAAATAACTTCAGGTAATGATAAGCAATTATTTACTATTAATCATTACACAGGCTCACTCTCCTTTACTCGTGTGGTCACGCAGCAAGATGCTGGATCTTATGAGCTAGATTTTGTGGTCAAGGATAGTGGAACCCCGGTCCTTTCAGCAACAACAATCATGACCTTGTCTCTCACTGTCAGCAACAAGACATCTGAAATGTCTAATGCTGTGCACATAAAGGCCGAAGATAAAATCCATCTCAACTTAGCTGTTGTCATTGTCCTGGTGGCTGTATCAGTGTCTGTGGTCACCACAGCATTCATTTCCATCTGCATCATTCGCTGTAATGAACGACAGAATGCACTACAGAAAGAAGAGGTGAACCCTTTTCACCGATGTGTGAGTGAACAAAGGCATTTGATGTGCCCTTCTTATCATGGAGATTCCTGGGCTGATGCGCCAGTTGCTGTGGCAACTGACACAGACAAGACTAAGGATGCTCATTTGAGAGGAGCAAGGACTGAATTACAACCTGCAGATGACTCGGGTGATGGACTCAAAAACCTACCGGCAGCACTAAATCCCTGGACATCTATTGAAAAACTACGCCAGGTAAGTGTTCTTGTGTATATTCAAGCATGCATTTATGCTTATACAATCTGCAAACATTTTGGCTCAAAAACCATGTTTCAAAGTTTCTCTTTATTATCATTCATTTTGACTTGATTTTTTTTTTTCTATAATTTTTTGATTTTAGTTGCTTTTTTATTGCAATTCACATGAGTCATCATTTCCACAAAAGTGAGCAATGTCATCTATTAGAAACAATAATAAAATATAAGCTCTTGGTAACAAACTCATGATCTTCTACCTTGAAGAAGTATGTTTATTCATATCAACTGTTTTACTAAGCTACAAGAGCCATAAGTGTTAATGAAGCATAAATCTCACTTATAACCCTTATGCCTATTATAATGGTCATCATTGTTGGAAATGGAATCAAGTGTCCTAAGTTCAATCCTGGACAGAGCTGTTTGCATTTCCCTTTACACTAATGACCAATTTAGCCATGATTAGGCAACCAGTCTATTAGAAGGAAAACAGTGAATTCATATCAGCTTTACACTGTCTAAAAATTGACCTTGTGTCACATCCTGTCCATCATAGCAAGGTTGGGTAATATATATATATATATATATATATATATATATATATATATATATATATATACTCTCTAAATCTTTTCATACCATGTTTGTTGTTATGTTTTTTTTTCTCTTGCCATCTGTCCCTATCAGTTTGTCTTCTTGCTGGCATCCAGTGTCTGCATAGAACTGATGAATATATCTTTGTTGGTCATCTAACACTGGGTCTGTTGAAGAACATCATTTATGAGTTTGTTCCTGCTACTCCAGCAATGCTCAGCAGGACTTGTTCGTTTTACTTATTTGTTAAATGAGAAACAAGTGGCCATACAGCTGCTGTTTTGTGGGATGTTGCTTCCAGGATTTGTTCAAAACAGCATACAGCATTCTTGTGTAGTTCCTATGTAGCATTTTCTTTAGGTGCATCATTAAAGTCCAGGTAGTGCAGCCATGCAATAGTACTGATATGTATACAGCTTGGAAGAATTCCCATTTTCTTTTATCAGCGGGATCAGATTTCCATATGGTCAATAATCAGTCAATAGCAGTTCATGCCTTTACTATGCATGTATTAATATCACTTTCAGCAGATGAGATGTTGCTACTGAAGTATGTGAAATGATCTCCAAATTTCAAAAGCTTGTCATTTAATGAGAAGATGACGTGATCTTGTTTGAAGCGCATGAACTCTGTTTTATCTTGAGTTCACATAGAGACCAATGCTTCTCCCTAACTGCTCCGGACTATGTAGCAAAGATTTAGCTCATGCAGGTGTATTTGCAAGAAGCACTTGATCATCTGCATAGTTTGCATCGAAGATAGTTTCTGTGAGATATCTTTAGACACTTACCTTTTTTAGAATATGTTATTCATTCTGGGGGGGGTTAGTTCATTTTTTAATTATAACTCACTAATTTCATTTCTATGACTGCAAGAAACATTTTGAAGATAACCAGTTTTTCTTGAAGTGGATGTGAGTCCAAGAATTTATCCTTTATTGTTGTCTCTCATATGCACTATTCTTTGCCACACAATCCTGCCTTGTGCTAAAAATAGCTGATTTAAAAAATAATAATTGTCACTGACTTGTTTAAACTTGCACATATTCTTATTTAAATTTCAAGTTTTGAAATTAAAAAAGAGTGAAAGCTTTTTGATCATACTTCATATATATATATGAACAGAATCAGGGCGCTTATGGTGTAATGATTATTGTCTTAGGAAATAGATTCAGAGACCCGTGTTCAAATCCTGGACTAGGTTGTTTGCATTTCACATAGTGCTAATACACTTGGGAAAGGTATACCTCCAAGTATTCTCTCTCCATCTATGTGTAAATAGGGGAGCAGACTAAACACTTTAACTTTGACCTTGTGTCATATCTTGTTTATGCAGAGGAGTTAGTAAATACATAAATATATATATATGAACGGGGTGAAATGGAGATAGCTAAGAATGTTGTCTGTAGTTTTTAATGGAACATGCTTTAGAGATAAATCAATATAGACATGTATACAAAGGTTGCTTGCAGAACTGACTGTATGATATTATAATTTGCTGTCTCAATGCATAATTATTGAAATAGCTGTGAGATAACTCTTGTCCAAGTTTGGTCACCAAAGATTCCAACTATTTTCCTGTTAATCGTTTCAAAATATCAAGTTGTGTTATTACTACCAATAACCCTATAGACAAATTGTTAAATCTTTCTTCTAAGTAGATTCCAAGTAAAAGGTGTATGGAAATCTGTCAGTCTGTCTTTCTTTCTTTCTCTCTTAAAAAAAAACTAAATTAAATTAAGTGTTAATACGCACTACATAAATCATCCCTCTTCTCTCTCTTGCCAATTAAATCTATTGTTGGTGATAACTTTATCTGTATTCTGATGACACTAGACCTTTAGTGAAACATGTCAAAAGGATTTTCTAAATTGTTTTTCATTTCTCATTTCATTAGATTACATTCCAAGCTTTACTTATATATATATATATATATATAAGTAAAGCTTGGAATGTAATCTGTAATATATATATATATATATAGGCAATAACCCTCTAAAATTAGTACATAATTTCTTATACCTCAGCAGTAATGTCTGATCCATTGAAAGTGAAGACAACACACACATATGAAAAACATGACAAATTATTGGCAATATTGAAGTCTAAACTATCTGAGGATATAAATGGAAATTCTTCTAAGCTGCAGCCATGTTAATACTATTGTATGGTTGCACCGCCTGGACTTTAACAAAGACCTTGGAGAAAAAGCTATATGACATCTACATCTGAATGCTATGTACCATTTTGAACAAATCCTGGAAGCAGCATTTCCAAAACAACAGCAGTACGGCCACTTACCTCCTATCTAACAAACCATCCAAGTAAAGTGCATCTGATGGTGAGGTTCCAGTTCTGAAGCTCTGGAAAGTCTGGCATTTTCCTTCTTCGCCTTTACTCCCAGGTCAACTCTGACCTGGAGTGGTAATACCTGTAAGGGTCTTATCTATGGTCCAAATAGATCTGTTAGCAAATTATTAGTAATAGATAGGAAAACTTGATGTAAAATAGGAAATTCCCTAATTTTTAGACATGAAGTAACCCCAGATGGGTTGACATGATGTTTAAATCAATCAATCAAGTAACTTAGAGAGAAATAAACTTAAAGATTATGAGTTAAATGATAATTTATGAATTTTAAAATATGAATAAACTTCAGCTGAAGAGGTTTACTTAAAAAGCTAGAAATCAGATTATTGTGAAGTCTTCAGTGATGATAGACTTTGTTTTTATGGCTCTTTCAGCACTTGGAATGAAACAAATTTATTGTGAAATTGACATCTATTACTTTTGGAAGGAGTTCATTTTTATTGAACAGAAGGAGAATTTGTGAATTTGGCAAAGAAGAAATATAGTTAGATAAAAATCAGAAAAACATAGACCATTTTAGTAAGTTTAGATTTGATGAGGTGTGACATACTTGTAACATTGTGCAAGGCTGATCTAAACATGAAAAATATCTGTAAAATATGTAACTTCCAGTTTGGTATCAAAAAATATAGTTAGAAGATTGAGAAAAATCACACTTTATGAATAAACTATGGCTGCAGAAGGTGTCTTAAAAAGCTAGTAGGTAGGTTATTGGTCTGTAGATGCTTTTATAGCCCTCTCATGATTTTTAATGAGACAAATTTATTGTGATATTGACATGGATTACTTTTTGAAGGAGTTCTTTTTAAATTAGGCAAAATGAGGAATCAGAAGGTTGAAGGGACAGAATTTGAGACTAATTAACAAAGATTCTAATGTTTTTAAATTAGTTCCTCAACTGCTTTGAGAAAAGTTGATCTTTTTTATCAAGTTATATATTTTTTACTTCTGTTTGATAAGTTTCATATGATATTATTAGGTCTCAATAGATATTATTATAATCAATATCATATGATATTATTAGGTTTCATATGACATTAATATTTTTCCAATATTCTGGTTTTTACTGAATTTTATGTTCATTCTTATGGGATGATTAAGCATCTCCAGAATATCTTTTCATTTTTTTCATACATTTATGTTTAAAAAAATTTTATGATTGAATTTTATCAATAATATCAAATATGGTTATTTTCAATATTTACTATATGAGGTCTGTCTAAAAAGTAATGGGACTGGGTGTACTGTGTGACTTATAGACAAGAGAAGGATATGTAAATTTTGTTATAATCTAACATGATATCTTAGTAGTATATGACTGTACCCTTAGCATTCTGCAACCACTGGATGTTTCTGTATACCTTTCTACATATACATTATCAGCTACCTGAAATCCTCAATTCTACTGAAGGTAAACGAGCAAAATGTTTTAACTCGGAAAGAGAAGACAAAAAGAACGAGCAAATAGAATGTCATAAAACTGATGTTGTAATGTATTTATCTCTCTATTTATTTTAAGCAAGTATGCATAATCTATCTATCTATATATCTATCTATGTCAGTATATTCATATCTATCTATTTATCAATCTATCTATCTATGTCAGTCTATTCATATCTACCTATTCATCAATCTATTTATGTCAGTCTATTTATCTCTCTTGTTATTTTAAGCATGTATTCACAAGCCAATCTATCAATCTAGTTCTCTATCTATCTATCTATTTCCCTTTTTGCTTGGTTACGGTTGGGCTCTTCTTGAAGTTGTGACTAAAATGCAGAACTGCGACCTCAACAGAGAATGAAAATATTTGAAAATAGGTAGGTCCACGAAGAGATTTGTATTTATTTGAATTTAATTATTTATTTATATTGCTCTTACATACGTGTATGTTTCCAGTATGTTGCTTTCATCAGAGAACATATATGGCACTATTGCATTTCTGCATATGTGGCAGCCAGCATTTGAGTGTTCAATATGCTGTACTTTGATGAAACATGCATATATACAATATCTGAAAAGTAATAGGACACTGTGTTCTATGTGAGCAATGGGTAATGGATAAAAGAGGGATAAGCAAATTGTGTTATCATCTAACATGATATTTTGGGAGTATACAATTTTAGCTTTCTGCAACCATCGCATTTTTTTTCACTTGCTTCTCTTTACATCTCTTCTTTTTTAGGTCGTTTAGATATGAGCACTGAGGAATGAATAAAACTGAAATTTTTGGTCTGATTGGGGGAAATTTTATTTCAAGCACTTGAAATGCTTCAGAAAGTGTATGGAGATATGTACACATATGCACATATATTTTTGAGTTGCATAAGACCTTCAAAGAGAGGTGCAAGTAGGTGAAAGATGACTCAAGGAGTGGGAGGCCTTCAACAGGTAGGACTAAGGTCAATGTCAAAAGAGTAAAACAGATGGTCTGATTGGGGAAAACTCTGTTCTAAGCACTTGAAATGCTTCTGCAAGTGTATGGAGATAACACCATATCACACACACGTTTTTGAGTGGTACAGGATCCTATTTACCAACCCCTCCGCTCGGGCAGGATATGACACAAGGTCAATTTTTAAGCGGAGTTTTACAGGTTTGAATTCAGAGTTTTCCTTCTCCTAGACTAGTTGCCTTACCAAGGCTGAAGAACCTAGTCTGTCCTACTGTTTACCCATAGCTGGAGGGAGAATAATTGGATTCATACCTTTCCCAAGGGTATTAGTGCTATGTGAAATGCAATGAGTTTCGTCCAGGATTTGAACTCGTGTCGCCGTGTTCATTTCCTACGACGATAACAATTACACCAAATTACAGGATGTTCAAAGATGGATGTGAGGAGGTGAAAGATAATTCTAGTAGGGGAGTCCCTATGATGTAGTGGTTAAAGTGCTGGATTGCAGCCTTCAAGTAAGCGAGTTCAAACTCTGTTACATTTCTTTTCGGACTAATACTCTTGGGAAAGGTCTGAACCCTCTAATCCCCTCAGTTATTGGTTAGATAGCAACACTGCTGTTCTATAAGGATCACTTTAGCATTAAGTAACCTACAAAGGTATCATTAAACAAAACAAAAAAACAAACCAATATGAATCCAGGAGTGGGAGGCCTTCAACAAGTAGGACTATGGTCATAGATTAGTGGATAACGCAGGTGGTGTGTGGCAATTCTCAGTTGACAGTTCAAATGATTCCAAGTCGGCTGGACATGAAAAAGAACTGTGTTTGGAAAATTCTTACCAAAGATTTGGGCATGTCTAGGAATGCTGAGCATCCAGCAGTTCCTGGCCGAGAGGAGCATCACCATACTGGAATAAACTCCCTATGGGAGGTGCCCGTGGTGTAATGGTTATCGTCGTAGGAATTGGACACGGCAACACGAGTTCAAGTCCTGGACTGATTGCATTTCACATAGCACTAATACCCTTGGGAAAGGTATGAATCCAATTATTCTCCCTCCAGTTATGGGTAAATAGTAGGACAGACTAGGTTCTTCAGCCTTGGTGAGACAACTAGTCTAGGAGAAGGAAAACTCTGAATTCAAACCTGTTAAACTCTGCTTAAAAAATTGACCTTGTGTCATATCCTGCCTGAACGGAGGGGTTGGGTAAATATGAAAAAAACCCTATTCACATGAACTTGGTCTGTTTGACTTTTTCTTCTTCCCAAGCTCGAAGGCGATCATCAAGGAGACTCATTTTGAAGATATAAAGACCATTAAGAAGACCATAACAATGAAGCCAAGACGGCATCCCAGAAAAATAATTCCAGCAATGCATAGAAGCATGGCAGAGAAGGATAGGAAAGTGTATTATACTTGAGGAGGATTACTTTAAAAAGGAAACCATGTTGTTTGGAATTGAAAAAATTATTTGTGATACCAGTCCCATTACTTTTCAGAAATACTTTGTAGTACCAATATAGTTGGTTCATCAGCCAAATACTTTTATATATTAAGTATTCTCACAATTTTTTAAAAGTTAGTTGGCATAACAGTTGAAAATAGCATTTTCCTATTCTCTATACCAACTGTTCAAATTGATATAAACTATGCATGTTAAATTTTAATTAGTCGTGTATAATACACATTCATGTATAATACGCACCTCTATCTTTCAGCTGCAAAATTCTGAAAAAAAATCATCTCTTTGGTATAATGCACATTGACTTTTTAGAATTTGTAGCAGCTAAATTTAAACTAAATTTGCTCAACTTTATAGTTGATAGTATATAGTATAAGGTTTACTTATAGTATATAGTATAAGGTTTCAACAAGGTGTTAATTTGTGGATAACATCCCATTTCTTATAATGCATTAGGTTATCCCAAAGAAAGTATCCTAAGAGAATATTCAGTAGGAAACAGAACAAGTCAGTTAATATAATAAGACATTTAACTGTACACAATACGAGTAAGGAACACAGTTCCCTCCCTTGAATATATAAAAGTCACAAGCATTTAAGGAACAAACAGAAAAGTCCATACTGCAAAAAGGTAGAAACCACCTACTCTTCTCAGGTCTGGAATATAAAGGAGGGGGGCCCCATGAGCTTACCACTGAGGAGAAAACCTCCATGTCTGCTCTTCTCAAGTCCTGTTTGTAAAATAGGTGGATTTCTGGTTCACTTTGTCATGTAACCAAAAAGGACTCATGACATGGGAGAGTTCCTCAAACACTGTGACAAAGGACACCACCCCATTAAATCTACCAGCAATAGTTTATATAATGGTTTGAACCCTCATGCTTATGTTGTAATGGTTACCATTAGAGGAAATGGACTTGGCAACCTGAGTTCAAACTCTGGACTCAGCTATTTGCATTTCAAATAGCACTAATTCCCTAATAGAAAGGTATGCACCCAACTATTTTCCCTCAAGCTATGAGTAAATAGTAGGGCAAACTCAGCTTTTTAATTTTTATATGGCAACGAGCCTAGGAGAATGAATATCTCAATTTAAACTTACTAAACTCAGCCTAAATAACTGACCTTGTGTCACATCCTGCTTATATGAAGGTGTTTGTAAATACATATACAACAGTCCTTGTCTAGTCATATGTTCCAACGAGTTTAAGACATCAAAAATATTTTGTAAAATTCAATAAAGGAAAATTGTATTTTTTCTTTTTATGATAGAATACACAATTTAGATCAAAGGTCATATAGAGTTATTGAAAGTTAGAAAAAATATTTTGATGACTGAATTTATATGAAAAAACATTTTAAAAAAATAAAAAGTCAAAATTTTTGCATTGCGAACTGGTTTATAGTAACACCAGATGTCAATGGGAATCTCTTCATTTTCCAGCTGAAAACCAGGAATCAATAGTGATGTTGACCATAGACTCATAGGCTCAGCCATTTATGCAAAATGAAAAGAAAAAGCGAGCTTTTCACAGAAATGTATAATGTTATATCACTGTAATTAGTCCTGTTTAATGTACATTTGTTTATTATACACATCTTTAACTTTTGGCCATGAAATTCTGAAAAAAAAACATCTCCTATGTATAATATGCATTGACTTTTTGGAAACTGTTGTAAGTAAATTAAATATTTGTTTGACTAAAAAGTAAGATTTGTGTACTTTATATAATGTTTCAAAACACAAAATGTACACAGTATTTAGGACAAAGGCAAGGACATGTTTACACGAAAATATAACAAACTTTTCATGTTGTTTGTTGTTTGGAATTGAAAAAAATTATTTGTGATACCATCCCATTACTTTTCAGAAATACTTTGTAGTACCAATATAGTTGGTTCATCAGCCAAATACTTTTATATATTAAGTATTTTCACAATTTTTTAAAAGTTAGTTGGCATAACAGTTGAAAATAGCATTTTCCTATTCTCTATACTGACTGTTCAAAGATAACTTTACAATAGAATAAATAAATTATAGACAACCACACATGTCAGTGTCTAATTTCTCTATTGCTGTATGAAACAGAAGTGTTTGTAAAACATTTTGTTAGTTTGGACGATAGATGTAACTTACTTTTGTTCAGGCCATCTCAAATATGGCAATGCACCTGGCCAGACAAAAAAATGAATATTTAGTTCTCATGTATGATATACTCCCCTAACATTTGAGCTGAACAATCTAGAAAAATAATGTCTTAAACACAAATAATTATCGTATTAATTATAGTATTAAAATTATAGCAGATAATTATTATTGATGGATTTTTTTTTATTCCTTATGATTTGGAAGAAATAAAATTAGAAAGATCATGGAGACAGAGATTGGAAGAAAATAGAATTTAAAAAAAAAAAAAATGGAATTTATTAGAATAATGAGGCAGAAATTCCCATGGCAAAATGGCTAATGTGCTTAACTGTGACATTGGAACAAGCAAATTTGAATTACCGTCATTCTATTACAGTCACCTTTGGACTAATACCCTTGGGAAAAGTATGAACTCTATTATCCCTCACCACTCCGGTTATAGTTTAAGTAGTACCATTATCATTATTCGACAAGGATGGCTTTGGCATTAAATAACCATCAAGGTTGATATGCCATTAAACAAAAAAGTAAATCTACAACGAAGATGCTGCAGAAAGATTAAATCAGCTATCAGCTATTTTCTCCTTTTTGTTTCTTGAGGAACAGTCATCAATGGCTGGCCTATCACAGCTGATTTAGAATCAGAGTTTTCCTTCTCCTAGAGTAGCTGACTATCAAGGCTAAAGAGCCCTCTCTATCTTACTATTTATAAAACAGAGTTAATTTGTTTTAATCAAGATGGTGCCACCTCCTCTTTAAATAGCAAGCCTCTGAAATTGGTTGATCAGTTCATATATCTCTGTAGTAATATCTTATCTACTAAAAGCAATGTGAACACATTGATAAGGCATGGACACACCAACACGAGTTCAAATCCTGGACCAAGCTAATTGCATTTCACATAACACTAATACCTTTGGGAAATGTATGAATCCAATTATTCTCCCTCCAGCTATGGGTAAATAGTAGGACAGACTGGGTTCTTCAGCCTTGGTGAGGTAACTAGTCTAGGAGAAGGAAAACTCTGAATTCAAACCTGTTAAACTCCGCTTAAAAAATTGACCTTGTGTCATATCCTGCCCGAGCAGAGGGGTTAGTAAATATGGATAAGGCATAGACTGCTGTTCAGAGGTTATTCAACATATAGAAATCTGATCTCTCTGTAGGTGTGTCAGTACTACTGTATGGCAGCACTACTTAGATTCTAGCAAAACACTTGAAGAAAAAGCTTGATACAAGAATACTGCATGCTGTTTTGAACAAATTCTATACACAGCATCCGACAAAAGATCAGCTATACGGCCACTTACCTCCAATTTTATAAACCATTGAACAAAGGCAAACAAAAGAGGCTGAGCACAGATGGAGAAGTAAGGCTGAACTTATAAGCAATGTTCTCTTATAGACTTCTACACAAGATTAGCTGAGCAGCAAAATCAAACATTCATCAGCTCTATGTATCATGGAGGGGACTTACCAAGAGTGATGGACAAAAGGGACAGAAATTTCATTAATCTTTCCAACAAAAGTTGAATAAAGATTAATTAAAAAAAACGATTTGAATTTTCTTTTTGGTTGGGCTGAGAACTTTTCAGCACAGCCTCATTCCCCCTTCAGGCAGCACCTACCCTCTCATCTGAGTAGAAGTGCTCCAAAAGAAGAATGCAAAGGAAGCCAAGCTAGTTTTGGCACCACCCTTTGGGATGCTTGCTCCCTGCTGGGTCACCTCATTGCCACCCCAAACTGTTGGAGTTGGTTAAATCCTACCTCATATATAGTGGGACATTATGACATAGACTAGTTTTATGCATCCTGACCCTATAATATACACTGCACTTTTTATGTATCCTGACCCTATAATATATACTACAGTGTTTGTGTATCATGACCCTATAATATATACTGGACTTTTTAATCTATTATGACCCTATAATATATACTGCAGTGTTTCTGTATAATGACACTGTTCTATACACTGCACTTTTTTATGTATCATGGTCCTCTAAAGCCAGCTTTTAATGAAGCCAGACATGCTCCTGAACTTTAACTGGGAGAATATTCATCCCAGAGCACGTTCTTCCCAGTCTAACATTTTGGCAGTCAGACTGACATTCGACACTCTGTTGTATTATACTTTCGTTAATATACTTTGTTCCACATAAACCCAAGTTGTGTTATTCTTCCAGACCCTTTACTGGTCCGCAACACTTTTCTTGAGAGTAATTTAAGATATTATTAACTGTGCCAAGAGAGTTATTGTATGTCACAGTAAAAAAAAAACAATTGTAAGAGTTTGATTAGATGGCTCACTTCTGCATATGAAAAAGAATTTGATTACAAAATTAATATACTACCTTAATTTTAGAGACAAGTTGTTATCATTATACAGTGATTCCTTTCGGACAAGTTTCCTCATCTTCGTAATATACAGATTATTAGTATTGGATAAGAATACTTGAAACCATATGTGCAAATTATTGTTAAAGCTGTCCAGTCTGCTGGGGCTGTAGAATTCAAAGACTACATTTCTGCAGAAGGGTAACCCTCTCCCCATGCAACAAGTGTCCTGGATACAGCACTAAACTATCTGATAGTGAGGCTATATTTCTGGACTTTTGGGGATGGGGAGTACCTCTTCATTGCCATTACTCCTATGTTCACTCTTTTTTTTTTAGTTGTAATACCTGTTGTAGATCAACAATAAGTAGAATTATTAGTGTTAGATAGCAATACATAAAACTACTTAACAGTGTGCCAACAATACCAATACTTGAAACCATTTAACTGAGTGCAAACAAATTAGCTCTGGCTTGTTTAAAAATAATGTTACCTGCAAACTATTCACTTACAAATCATATGAATAAACGGGATTTAGTATTAAATAAACCTCAAGTGTTGATATACAATAAAATCAAACTGAATATGAAACATATTGTTAAATAATATATTAACTGTATCTTTTATTTGAAATGTAGATTAGATGAGGTTTAAAAGATTTTAACTTGTAATATCAACTCAGTGAGATTAACAGTTTAAGGTCAGTTGAAAGTTTGGCTTTCGTTGGTGGAAGTAAAGTCAGGTGACTAAAATTATTGAGGTATGTGTGTAACTTTGATTTAGTCAGCCGAGACCAGTTGAATTGATAGAACTTAATTTTTTATCTATGGTCCAGGTGTTCCTGACTTGAGTACAGTCATTAATATACATAATGTGAACAAATAATGAGCAAAAAAAAGGAGATTTGGTCTTATTGTCCATATGATATAGCACTTCTGGCAAATACACCTGCCCAGGCTGAATCCCTGCTGCATAGCTTGGTGAAGGCAGCAGGCAGAATAGGCCTGTATGTCTATGCGGACAAAACATAGTACTTGTGTTTTAATTAAAATCAAACTAGACTAACAGGTGGTAACTTAAAACTAGTGGACGAATTCACCTACTTCTAAAGCAGCATCTCATCTACAGAAAATGACATCAATATGCAACTGGCAAAGGCATTCTCAAATATCAATAGGTTATCCATCAAATGGAAGTCACACCCATCTGATAAAATAAATCGCAATTTTTTCCAATCAGCGGCTGTGTCTGTACTACTATATCAGTACATCTCATGAATGCTGACTAAGCATATGGAGAAAAAGCTCGACGGCAACTGTGCAAGAATGCTACGAGCTATATTGAACAAATCTTGGAAGCAACACCCCACAAAACTGCTGCCATACAGCCACCTATATCCCATCTCTAAAACCATTCAAATCAGACGAATAAGACATACGGGACACTGCTGGAGAAGTAAGGGCAAACTCATAAGCAACATTCTCCTGTGGACCCCTTCACATGGATGAGCAGGTGTTGGACGACCAGCTAGAACTCATCTACAACAGCTCTGTACAGATGCAGGATGTAGTCTAGAGGACCTGCCAGATGTGATAGACGTTTAGCAAGGGAGAATAAGGTTGGTTTGTTGGGTTTTATGACATATCAACCTTTGTAGGTTATTTAACGCCAAATCCATTTTTATGTAAATAATCAGTTCTATTTCAAACAGTTCACTTTAGCATGAGTACACAATTTAATTGTCAAAAACATTTCTATTTAAACTATTCAAGCAGTTATATATAACAATTCAATTTAGTGTAAGTACAGTTTCAATGTCAAAAATAGTTCAATTTAAAACAATTCAGTTTAGCATAAGCACGCAGTTTAAATGTAAGTAGAGTTTAATTGTAAAAAACATTTCTATTTCAAGCTATTCTGTTTAGTCAAGCAGTTCTAATTCAGCTAATTCAGTTTAGTAAAAGTACAGATTTTGTTTACACACAGTTACATGTCAGAACAGTTCTATGTTAAACAATTCATTTTAGTGGAAATACAGTTTCAATGTCAAAAAACAGTTCTATTTGAAATAATTCAGTTTAGCACAAGCACGCAGTTCAAATGTAAGCACGGTTCAATTGTCAAAAAAATTTCTATTTCAAGATATTCAGTTTAGCATAAGTATGCCATTAGTTCTATTAAACCTATAGATAAGGCCCTATCAGGTGCTACCACACCGGGCCAGAGTGGACCTGGGAGCAATGGCAATGAAGGGGTGCTCTGTATTCCCCAAGGCCCCAGCATTACTGGGACCTCACCATCAGATTGTTTAGTGTCATATCCTGGACACTCGTTGGGGTGGGGGGAAGTTTTACCTCTCTGCAGAGGTGCAGTCAATGTATTCTAGTCCCAGCCGACTGGGCAAGGAGAATAAGGGAAATCCATGTTAGCAGCAGCAGCAGCAGCAGCAGCATGATGATGATGATGATGATGATGATGATGATGATGATGATGATGATGATGATGATGAAGAAGAAGAAGAAGAAGAAGAAGAAGAAGAAGAAGAAGAAGAAGAAGAAGAAGAGTTATTATATTGAACAAAACAAGGAACAGGGACTGAAAAAGCTGAATTAATTTTTATTATTACCACAAATTTTAATGAAATTTCAATGGTTATGACATTCATTAGAAGTAATTTGCTTCTTTAATGATTTTTTAAAAGTTTTCTTAACTGTTGCTAAAAGTCATAATTTTTTATAAGAAAAATTCTCAGAAATACCAAAAAATGGGCAGCCCAGTGAGCTACATCTCTGCAGAGGGGTAAGACCCCCACTTCCCATAAGTGTCCTGATATATGTGGTACATACAATAAGTTTTCAGACTTTTGTACAGGCATTTAAAATGACTGACCAATTTTTATGATTTCACATTCAAATGAACAGCTACATAAGGAATTTGAATACATCCAACTAAAGCCTGATTGTCACAGCTGGTGAATTTCAAAAACACAATCTGGAATTTAGAAGAATGATATGCTATAAAATTCTGTATTAAACTTGGAAAAAATGCCATGCGATGAAAGCTGGATCTACTGCTATGACCCAGAGACCAAGAGACAGAGTTCCCAGTGGAAGCATGCTGGCTCTCCCAGACCCAAGAAGGCTAGACAGTGCAAATCCACCCACAAACTTTTAATGATCCCTTTTTTTGACAGCACTGATATGATCTAAATGCACTGGATTCCCACTGGACAAACAGTCAACAAGGAATACTATGTTGAGGTTTAAGGGAGTTCAGGAAGAGATTCCGTCAAAGAGGCCAGCACTCTTCAAATCGGGTCTGTGGCATTTCCACCTGGACAATGCACCTGACCACAACTTCATCCTGGTCACAGACTATTTGACCAAGATGGGCATCAAGACAGTTCCTCACCATCCCTATAGTCCAGACCTTGCTTCCTGTGACTTTTGCTTATTTCCTAAGCTCATAGGCTGTTGTTATGAGACAATTAAGGAGATGAAAGAGGCTGTGACGAAGGTCATGCTCACACAAGAGGACTTTGATGGGGCCTTCCAGAAGTTGTTGGAACGGTACAAGTGCCTTGCAGCCGGAGGAGATTACTTCGAAGGAGAGTAGAGTTTCATGTGTGTACTATTAATAAAAGTGCCCATACGAAAAAAGTCTGGAAACCTACTTAATGATCCTCATAAACAGTTTGATGGTAAGGCTCTTGTAATGCTGAAGCTTTGGAAAATCCAGAATACCTCTTCATTGCCATTGCTCTCAGGTCCACTCTGGGCTGGAGTGGTCACACCTGACAGGGTCCTATCAATGAGTCAAATAGAACTGTTTGATATTTACACTGAGAGCAAACAAATGACATGCTTAATTGAATTGTTTGAAATAGATCTGTTTGATCATTTAACTATGTGGAAACAAAGGACTGATGTTTAATTGTTAGTGATACATAGCAATACTTGGAACCATTTAACTTTGTTGACTTATACTAAATTGAATTGTTAGAAATAGAACTGTTTGATCATTGATTTGTATGTATCTACAAAATGTGTTTACAAATCATATATCTAATATATATGTAAAAACAGAATTTGGCATTAAATAACCAACAATGCTGATATGCTATAAAACGAAGTAAACCCCCCACCAAACAAAGATATGAATTTTCTTAGAATTTTCTTCTCCTTGATTTGATATCCTGATGTATTATTAGTCCTTTGCAAATAGCTAGTAAGCAGTAGTCTTATTTTGAAAATGGTCAGAATAATAACTTTCAATGTGAGTCTAAGCTCTTGAAGTTTCGTTAAAATTGTGGCAATAATAAAAATGGTTCAGTTTTTTCACTGTTTTTTACCCCTCATACTGTATTTGAAGCTATAATTGTTTACAGATTATTATGGTCACTTCGGTTTCTTTGATTAATGGCATATCAACTTTTGTAGGTTATTCAATGCCAAACCCATCCTTCTAGAAGAACAGCAGTGTTGCTATTTAACCCATAGCTGGGAGGATAAGGGGGTTCATAGCTTTCCCAAGGGTATCTGTCCGAAAGTGAACGTAATAGCATAACTGGAATTTGAACTCACTTACTACTATTCCACAGTCCATCGCTTTAACCATTACACCACGAGGACGCTCCCAGATTATTATGATAATTATTATTATCAAATAAGAATAGTTACTGAAAACCATATAATCACTTGCAAAAAAAAATGATTTTACTTGAGCATAGAATTTACCCAACTAGTGTTGGTATGCCATATAAACCAACCAATCTACCAACCATTTAAATGACAACATTTTCCACAAAATTTTGGGTAACTCTACAAAGAATAGCTGGAACTCAGTATTCCATTGAAATAGCAGGTAGGGCAGAAATAATTTGCCAATCAATAATGACAGTATTATTGACTTCTCTATTCCTTATAACATAAGAAGTTCTTCAAATTCACTGACTTTTCAACTGAAGGCAATGTTTCCAATAAGGAATTAACATGGTATTTACCAAGTTTAGATTATTATGGCATAAGACCAAATAAGGGAAAATTCGTGTAGGAAAAGTATGTCATACCAATCTTTTAAATCACGAGGGGTACCAGCTTAGAAAATCAGCATTTAAAAACCATAGCTTTTTAGGCACAAGCAGAAAGTACAAAACTTTTCAACAACAAAAATCATTTACTAAGTTTACTTTAGTTTGGTACAAAGCTACTAATGTAAACAATCTAATGAGGATGAAAATCAACAATTGTTTAGCAAGATAACCAAGGCAGCCAAATAAATATACTCATTACTCTATGTTACAGAATTTTTACTTTTTCCTATCTAATACTAATAGTTTGCAAACAATTATTTGGTTTCCAGCATGGTTAGTTGGTTGGTTGTTTTTTTGCCATGTTAACATTTGTCAGGTTATTAATTGCTAAACCCCCATCCTGCCAGCTGAGGCTCCCCATCTATGAGGTTACCTGTTGGCCATAGGTGGCAATCCACAATGCATGAGGATGGGACTCTGGTAGCTGAGCAGTCTGTGACCTGCCCACCAAAGTGGTCATGTGAATTGCTAAACTCCACTTTGGCTTCCCACATGGCTAGACAGGCAGTCAAAGAGGTCCGATCCAATCAATAGGCTGTTGATGTTAATCCCTAGCACCTATATGATTGTCCTGACTGTATTTTTCAAATTGCTATACAAGTAAAGTAAAAAAAGTAAAGTTGGCAACCATAGTTGAGGGTGAATTGAAGGCTCTCTTTTCAATAGCTACTACACCAACATGTAGGGAAGGGCGCTACTCCATTCCCTGGATTCCTCCACTTTACCCTTAGTCCGGACCTTTTAATGCTGAGTGTTAAGCAAGGAGGCATCAAGTACCATTTTTTGAGTCTTTGGTATGACTTGACCTTGGGATTGAACCCCTGTCTCCCAGGCTTTTAGCAAACACTCTAACCAATGGACCAGTCAAGTACTTAACCCTATTTTATCTTAAAAGTGCTAGAAGGCAGTGGCTGAGATTCACTTACAATGAAATACCAATACTTGAACCCATTTAACTGTGTGCAAACAAAGGAATGATATTAGATAGAATTAAATATGAACATGATTCACTCACCTCTAAGTAAGGCGCCTGTGGTGGTGTAATGGTTAGCAAGCTGCACTAGCAAACCTACACGAGTGAGTTCGAGTCTCATTGGGTGCCTCTTTCATATGGCCTTGTGCCACATCTAAGCAAAAAGCTTAGTAAATTACCACCAACCTCTAGGAATTAAATAATGTACAATGTTTGAAACTTTAACTATGTACAAACAAATGATTAATACTAAATAGAATTAATAGGCAAGAAAAAGATTGAATGTTGAATAAAATTATTGGTATTTTATAGCAATAATTAAAACCATTGAATAAATAGAATTATTACTGTTAAGTTACAATATTTGAAACCATTTCACATTTTTAATACATGAAAGGGATTTTCCTTAAAGTATCAAATCTCAAAAAAGATTACTCGCTTCTCAACATATTTGTTAATTTTTGAATAACTTTGATATGAATAAATGTAAATTTTGATTCATGTATTCCCTTTTTACAAGAAAATGTGCAAAATTGCCCATTTTTACATAGAAGAAAAAGTTAATTTCTGAAATTTAATTCTCCAGGGCAGAAATTAAAGATGGAAAGAAGTAATAGTATTTTCTATAATTTTGCAACATAAGCAATAAAGAAATAATAAATATGACCCAAGAATAAAATTTGTTACATGGTGAAAGAAATATTTTTTCTTTCTTAGAACAGTCGCAAAAAATATTTTCATGATGATAAAAAGTTTAAACAGATTTACAGTGTGATCTAAAATGAATAATGAAACCGAGAATGGCATACGGTTATTGTTGGAGAAAATAAAATTTGGTATAGAATTGGAATTACATTGTGTTATGCATTACAAAAAGGCAAAGTTTGGCCATTTTTAAAACTTTTACATCCTTTGGCCTAGTAGGTAGAGTGTTTACCAATGGTCCGGGAGACCTCGGTTCAATTTCAGGTCGCCTCATACCAAAGACTTTAAAAATGGTACTTGATACCTCTTTGCTTAACACTCAGCAATACAAGGAATGTATCAAGGGTAAAGTGGAGCAATAATGGGAAAGGAGTAGCACCCTCCCCTACACCACAGTGTAGTAATAATTTACAAAACTCTTTGCTTCGATTTGGCACAAGGCCGAATGAATGAGGCACCCAATGAGACTCGAACTCACTCGTGTAGGTTTGCTAAACTAGCTTGCTAACCATTACACCACCAGAGGTGCCCAAATAACACATGCTATCCAGGAACAAAATTTGAAATATATAGTCTTATCTATAACAGAAAAGCAACATTTGAAGAGAATAATGGCCATTTTCTAGACTTTTACATCCTTTGACCTAGTGGGTAGAGTGTTTACCAATGGTCCGGGAGACCTCGGTTCAATTTCAGGTCGTGTCATACCAAAGACTTTAAAAATGGTACTTGATACCTCCTTGCTTAACACTCAGCAATACAAGGAATGTATCAAGGGTAAAGTGGAGCAATAATGGGAAAGGAGTAGCACCCTCCCCTACACCTCAGTGTAGTAGCTAGTGAAAAGGGTGCTTTCTAGTTACCCTCAACTATGGTCGCCAACTTAACATCCTTAGCAATTAGGAAATAACACATGCTATCCAGGAACAAAATTTGAAATATATAGTCTTATCCATAACAGAAAAGCAACATTTGAAGAGAATAATGGCCATTTTCTAGACTTTTACATCCTTTGGGCTAGTGGGTAGAGTGTTCACCAATGGTCCGGGAGACCAAGGTTCACTTTCAGGTCGTGTCATACCAAAGACTTTAAAAATGGTACTTGATACCGCCTTACTTAACACTCAGCAATACAAGGAACGTATCAAGGGTAAAGTGGAGTAATCAAGGGAAAGGAGTAGAACCCTCCCCTACACTGCGGTGTAGTAGCTATTGAAAAGGATACCTTCTAGGTGGCCTCGACTACGGTCGCCAACTTAACATCCTGAGCAATTAGGAAATAACACATGCTATCCAGGAACAAAATTTGAAATATATAGTCTTATCCATATCAGAAAAGCAACATTTGAAGAGAATAATGGCCATTTTCTAGACTTTTAAATCCTTAGCAATTAGGAAATAACATGCTATCCAGGAACAAAATTTGAAAAATATAGTCTTATCCAGGGCACAAAGTAAATGTTTGAAGAGAATAATGGCCATTAAATAACATATGTTATATAGGAACAAAATTTGTGTTACATAGTGTTATCAATGACTTATGAAATGAAGTGGAAGTTCCCATGACATAGTGGCTAAGAATATGGATTGCCACATTGTAGTAAGCAAGTTTGAACACCAGCTACACTATTGCATTCACTTTCAGACTAATGCCCTCAGGAAAGGTACAAATCTTCTTAATCTCCCAGCTATGGGTTAAATAGTATCACTACTGGTCTTCTCCAAGAATAGTATTAAATAACCTACAAAGGTTGATATCCCATTAAACAAATAAAGCAGGCCTCGTGAAATGAACAAACTAATAACTGATCTATGGCAGGTCTTTCTTCTATGACTTAATACATGCAAATGAACATTTAGAAGAGGAAATATTTCAAATAATGTTTAGAATTTCAGAATGGTTTCTTATAACAAAGATTTTAGTAGCTGTTGTCCTTCTGCAATTTTAACTTTTTGCCATTCTTTTTTTTTTTCTGATCAAATCATGAAATCTGTGTGGGCTTCTTATCAAGTCAAAAATCTCTTGTTTACAAAATACAGCAGGCAGGATTAGCATTCTTGATATTTTCTATAATTTTGTTTAGGTGTTTGAACATTTTCCAAATGTCTTCTAATCAATTGTGATTAAACATAATTAAACAAGTCTGTCTGTATATTTTGAAAACAGTCATTATTTTCCAAGAGTTTTTCCGCATATTGAACTCATTTTTTTGTGTTGATTTTCTTGATATAACAAGATTTCAGTCTATATATTCTACAGCCTTCATCAGGTGTACAAAGATACCTTCTTTAATTTTGAGAAGGTTCATTAATATTTCTAGGGTAGTTCAAGCTACTATTGTTTTCTTGTTATCACAACATATTGGCCAACCCATTCTATAGCCTTCCACAGAAATTTTTGTTAGTTTTGAGAATCATTAACCCCCTGAGAGTGTTTTAAACTGATGAACTCATTTTATATGTGCATTTTGTATTTTACTAGAACGTTTTGGCCTTCCCCTTGAACTGCCTTTTTCATATATATGCAGTGCATTCAATAAGTTTTCAGACTTTTTTGTACAGGCATTTAAAATTGGTGTAGACTCTTAAAAATTCAGTATGTTATTGCTATACATCTTATGAGATGACTGACCAATTTTAATGATTTCAGCTTCTAATGAACAGCTACAGCAGCAATTGGAATACACACAACTAAAGTCTGATTGTCACAGCTGGGGAATGTAAAAAAATGCAATCTGGACTTTAGAAGAACGATATGCAATAAAATTCTGTTTTAAACTTGGAAAAAATGCTTCAGACTGCTTTTCGACCATCTTGCATGAATCAAGCATCAGTTTTTGAGTGGCATAAGAGATTTAAGGAAGGTAAGGAGTCTGTGAGGGACGATGAGAGGTGTGGGAGGAGTAAGTTAATTGTCTAAAGGGTTAGGGTTAGGGTTACTATGTTGAGGTTTTAAGGGAGTTCAGGAAGAGATTCCTTGGGAAGAGGTCAGCACTCTTCAAATCAGGTCAGTGGCATTTCCACGAGGTCAGTGCGCCAGTTCACAACTCTATCCTTGTCACAGACTATTTAACTAAGATGGGCATCAAGACAGTTTCTCACCATCCCTATAGTCCAGACGTTGCTCCCTGTGACTTTTGCTTATTCCCTAAGCTCAGAGGCTGTCATTATGAGACAATTGAGGAGATGAAAGAGGCTGTGACGAAGGTCATTGACATGCTCACACAAGAGAACTTCGATGGGGCCTTCCAGAAGTTATTGGAACGGTACAAGCGCATTGCAGCCGGAGGAGATTACTTCGAAGGGGACTAGAGTTTCATATGTGTACTATCAATAAAAGTGCCCATACAAAAAAAGTCTGGAAACTTATTTAATGATCCTCGTACCATCAATGAAAGAAGAGGACAGGACTCTATCTCTCTCTCTCCTTCTCTCTTTTTTACAGAAAGAATTGGGTAACTAAAAAAAGTTAGATATCAAGTTAAGCTTGAAAGACACAGGAAAGCCATATTTAGGATAATAGTTTAAAAAAATTGAGTATGGCAAACCATATCTGAAGAAAGAAGGACTCATATTATATTCTCTGGGATTAGATCCAAATAATAGACAGAGAGCATTGCAGGAGAGTAGAAATATTGAAGAATGTATCATTTATTAACTTGTCTGACATAAACTATTTTAAATCAAGCTTTTGTGTATTTCAGTACAGTGCACATGTCTGATAAGCAACAGCCTTGTCAGTGAAGTTTAGAATAGGCTGCATCTGATGGTGAGACTCCAATGGTGAGTGTGGAGTACTCCTTCATTGCCATTACTCCCAGGTCCACTCTGACTCAGTATCTGTTGAGGTTTCATCTATGGTTCAAACAGATCTGTTTAAAGATTATTAGATAAGAATACTTGATAACAAGTGACTGTATTTGTATTAAGAATATTTACTTGAAGCTATAATTGTTTACTCAGGATTATAATTATCAAATACCTGAAACCATATAAGTATTTACCAACCCTTCTGCACACGTAGGATGTGACAAAAGGTTAGTATTTAAGTGGAGTTTAACAGGTTTGAATTCAGAGTTTTCTTTCTCCTAAGCTGGTTGATATATTAAGATTAAAAACTGTCTGCCCTACTATTCGCCGACAGAACAGTTGGATGCATGACCTTTTGTCTGCCCTACTATTCACCAACAGAACAGTTGGATGCATGACCTTTTTCAAGAGTATTAGTGCTATGTGAAATGCAAACAGCCTTGTCTAGGATTTGAACTCATGCGGCCATGTTCATTTCCTACTACAATAATCATTATACCATGAGCATCTCAATTGAAATGATATTGCTATTTGTACACAAATATTTATCATTTAATAGAAATCATATGTTTCTCTATTGATTATTTGTGATTGAGAGGAATATTTGAAACCATTGGCCTAATGTGTAGAGTGTTCGCTAATGGTCCGGAAGACTGGGGTTCAATCCCAGGTTGAGTTATACCAAAGACTAAAAAAAATGGTACTTGATGCCTCCTTGCTTAATACTCATCATTATAAGGTAAGGATCAAGGGTAAAGTGAAGCAATCCAGGGAAAGGAGAGGCACCCTCCTCTACACCTTGTTGTAGTAGCTATAGAAAAAGGAGCCTTTAGGTCACCCTTGACTATGGTTGCCAACTTTACTTTTTTACTTTACTCGTTCACCACAATAGCAATTTGAAAAATACAGTCATTTGTATTAGATATGAATACTTGATATCATATAAGTGTGTGTAAAAGACTCTTAAGAAACAACCATACAAAAAATGTAAATATGAATACACACAAGATGCAATTCCCTTACTTCTTGGGATAAAATAATCCTTGAAGGGTTGACATGCCATAATAATCAATCAATCAATTTGATCAGCAAGGAAAGAAATAGAGAGATTTCCCCTGTGCAAATATGGAATTACTTGTATTACATGAGTTGCTAAGAAGGGTATCATCTTTGTGGCTCAAATGGATTGGAATGAACTTAACCAATTAATATATTTGTTATAATTTCTTTTCTGTCTAAATTTCTAAGATGAAATTTGATAATTTTAGAATAACTTAGAATATTTGAACTATTGTCTTCATCTTCATTGTTATACTCACAACACGTTTTCAGGTGTTTCATGTCAAACTCAGGATCTTATACAAAACCTCGACCAGAACCTTTTATTTAATCCACAGAGGTAGATAGTTCTAGTTCTGTTAACCATGACCAGGTACATGTGTAAAGTAATAATAAGTATTCCTTGTTATTTACCAGCAGTTGGGATTGAACCTGCAGCCTCCAGATAATTTCACTTACCTGTAGTTGGGATTGAACCTGCAACCTCGAGATGATTTCACTTACATGCATTTTTCAACCAATTGCCTATATCCAAGGTGCAACGGATATAGGTGTTTGGTTGAAAAGTGCTTGTAAGTGAAGTCATCTGGAGGTTTCAGGTTCAATCCCAACTACAGGTAAGTGAAATCATTTCTAGGTTGCAGGTTTGGGAATCACATTGTATGTTCATTTTTACATTTTTGTGTTGTTATTTCTTAAGAGGATTTTTCTTTGCACAAAGTCTTATAAAATACAAATAATTTTTAAAACAGGCTTCTTTGGCCCATAGATGAGTTCCTAACAATTACGACCACTCTTGGTTCGAGCGGACTTCTGAGTGATGGTAATGAAGAAGTACTCCACACTTTCAAGAGCTCCAGAACTGGAGTCTCACCATTAGATGGTATAATGTCATACTCAGGGGACCCCATTTGGAACAGTTATTACCTCTTTGCAGAGGATAAAGTCAGCATCTTCTAAGCCCTAGTGACTGGTCAGGTTGTCGTTGCACTTAATTCAACTCTTCTTCATAAACCTTTTACAATGAACATTATTAATAATAACTAATAATTATTATAGTTTACTCCTTGAGAGTTTTTCAAATCAGCATTAGCTGGTGGTCTTTTGCTGGGGATTGAGTGACAGCAAGTCTCCTCAAGTCTCCAGGACTCTTCTAAGTATTCTGGCTGTTCTCAATAATGTAAGTAGTTTGGATGGTCTCCCTCATCCTCTTACTTCCAAATCCTCCAGTCCCTTTAATAATCCTTCGGTGACTGTACCAAGAGCATCAATCACCACTGGTATAATTGTCACTTTCATGTTCCACAGTTTTTTCAATTCCCTAGCAAAGTCCAGGTACTTATCCTTCTTTTCATTTTCTTTCAATTTTATTTTGTGGTCGGCCAGGACAGCAAAGCCCACAATTTTGTAAGTTTTCTTTTTTTTTATTGATTATTATGAGGTCTGGTCTTCTGGGCAAGATTAGGTGATCTGTTTGTATGTCAAAATCCCATGGGAGTTTTTATTATTATTATTATTTTTTATTATTATCATTATTATTCTGCTTTAAAATTACCTGAAAAGTAATCTCAGACCTCTTACAGTTCAGTCCATATCCTTTACCAATAGACTCAAACTGCAAGTGCTTTAAACTTGATGCAGAATAAGCTTCCAAATATCTGATACACATTCGGCAGTCGCACTACCCCCAAATTGCATTGTGTGAAACCTGAATAAACATAAAATGCTCTGATCGAGGAATAAGTTGCATTTAATTTTGCCTGGCAACCAATTCATGATCTCTCTCTCTCTCTCTCTCTCTCTCCTTTTTTTTTCCGTTTTTATGGAAAGACCAATCTCGTAAATGCAAAGAAGCCTTACAATTTGCCTTTTTTTTCTTCTTCCTCTGTCTCTTTCTTTGTAATAAGGTTAAGGAAAGTAATTGGAAAAACAAATAAAATAAAAATGAAATAAAGTCTCATCTGATGTATTTTATGTCCTGCTTTGGGAAAATATGGAAAACATTTGGTGGGTCGATTTAAAAACTGGAATCTTTTTCTTTAACTGGTAATATGAAGGTTTTTAAATTAAGGTGTAGTCCCCCGTGTATAATATTTAAGTCAAAGAACAGATACTACAATTGGTAACTGGCAAAAGGTCTATAAAAGAACAGATTTTGAATTAGACTTTTTACTTCTCCGCTTTGTTCACGAATTGAAATAGACGTCTTTTTTTTATTTCGAGATTATCTTTTAAATGGTTATAAAAATGAATATCATGTCATGTATTTATTTATCTAACCCCTCCACCATGAGCAGGATGAGATACAAGGTCAATTTTTTCTGAGTAATATGGCAACTGTTCTAGGATAAGGAAAACTCTAAATTCAAACAAATTATACTTTTATCATATTTACCCAACTCCTCCGCTCGGGCAGGATATGACACAAGGTCGACTTTTAAGCGGAGTTTAACAGGTTTGAATTCAGAGTTTTCCCTCTCCTAGACTTGTTGCTTCACCAAGGCTGAAGAACCTAGTTTGCCCTACTATTTACCCATAGGTGGAGGGAGAATAATTGGATTCATACCTTTCCCAAGGGTATTAGTGCTATGTGAAATGCAATCAGTCTCGTCCAGGATTTGAACTCGTGTCATTGTGTCCATTTCTTATGACAATAACCATTACACCACGGGCACCTTCACAAATTATACTTTTATTAGTAGAGATGTCCTTAGCATAGTAGTTATCATCATAGGAGATGGAATTGATCACCCAAGTTCAAATCTGGCATTAATGGTTTTAGGAAAAGTATGAATCTATCTGCTTCCAATCTATGGGTAAATAGTAGAACAGACTGTGTTCTTTAGCTTTGACCTTGTATTACATCCTGCCTATGGGGGAGAGGTTAGGTTAATACATACATGCTACTCCTTTCCCTGGATTACTCCACTTTCCCTTGATCCATACCTTCTAATGCTGAGTGTTAAGCAAGGAGGCATCAAGTATAATTTTTTTGAGTCTTTGATATGACTTGACCTGGGATTGAACCCCAGTCTCCCGGACCATTGGTGAACACTCTAAGTAATAAGAGGCTTCATATTTAATGAATATAAGAATACAAATGAAGTTCGAACTCACTTCCTATGATGTTACAGTCCAGTACATTAGCCACTGCAGCATAGTGATTCCTCCAACACTTTTGGTTATCATTTTGTTCAGCCTTTTAAATAAATTAATTCATGTTTAATATAAAGCATTTGATTAATTTTTTTTTTTTTTTTTTTAAATGCTGAAGTGAATCTTTGGTTTGTGGTCTTTGACAGGGCAAAGAAGAGAGAAGAGCTATTTATTCAGATAGGAAAGAAGAGAAATAGAGAGACACAGAATTATATCCACCCAATGCTAAGCTTCTAATTTAAGCATTTTTTTTTTTACTGTTCTCCACAGTGTCCTTTCATGTTTTGAAAATAAGGGAACTTATTAAATGTGAGATTTTTTTTTCTCTATATTGTATTTGCTTTGTTATTCCAGTCGTGGTATATGTCAGGTTGCATACCTGGCTTCACAATATTCATTTTAATCTACAACCCCATTTCTCAGGTGTACTTGTCTCTCTACATGTTAACTTCTGAAGATTCACTACTGTTTGGCACCACCAAAATTCACAGCCATATTTGATCTGATAATTTTTATTTAGTTTGTTCATGTTTTATGGCATATCAACCCTTGAGGATAATTTAAGGCCAAATCCTGTTTATATATATATATATATATATATATATATATATATATATATATATATATATATATCATTTGTTAAAAAATTGCTTGCTCACAACAATTTTGAACAGGTCCTGGAATCAACACCCCATGAAGCAGCAGCTGTACGGCCACCTACCTCCCATCATGAAAACTATCAAAGTTAGACAAACCAGACATGCAGGACACTGTTGGAGAAGCAGGGATGAGCTCATAAGTGATGTACTCCTATGGAACCCCACATATGGCCGAGAAAAAGCAGGGCAACCAGCTCGAACCTACATACAGCAGCTCTGTGAGGATATGGGATGTAGCCCTGAGGACCTACCAGAAGTGATGAACAATAGGGAGGAGTGGCGAGAGAGGCTCAGGGATATCTGTGCTGGTGGCACGACAAGATGATGAGATGATGATGATATCATTTGTAAGCAAATAGTTTGTTGGTAACGTTATCTTTAAACGAGACAGAGCTCATTCGTTTGCACACAGCTATCTAACATTAATAATTCTATTTGATATTGATGATTTGTTTGCATACAGTTAGATGGTTACAAGTATCAATATTTAACATTTGTTATTCTATTTGTTTAGTATTCCCATCTACTTTAATATTAATCATATGTTTACACACAGTTAAATGACTTCAAGTAAAATATCGCTATCTAATGGTAATAATTCTAAATCATCCTCCAGGACTGAAGCCTCACCATCAGGTATTTTCATGTCATAAACAGGACATTCAATGTAAGGTGTGTGTGTGGGGGGGGGGGGCTTACACCTCAGCAGAGGTTCAGATGGCATATTCTACAGCCCCATCTGACCTGGCTGATTGACATTTTTCAATCTTCCTAAGTCAGTATGTCAATACAACACATAATAAAAAAAAAGAGACAAAAAACATAGACAAATAAAAGTGTATATGAAATCAGAGACAAGACTTTTTAAAGTTGACAGATCTTAAATTATACAAAAATCAAAAGCCACTTGACCTCATGATAATGGGATTGCAATAAATGTCAAGAAGTGCAGTTGATGTTTTCATTTATGATCAAAGAGAAAATAATTTTTTATGAAAATTTTTCCTAATGTCAATGCCTGAAAAATTAGCTTTACAAAATTTCATCTTGGATAAATAAATGCCAATTTGGTAAATCGAAACATACTTGAACCAGCAAGATATAACAGGGATTAATATCTCAGTTTCTTACATTTACAATAATTTATGGCTTTTGACTCTCAAGAAAAAAAAAACAGACTGATTCTCCTCGATTTATAAAACCTGGTGGAATGTATAGTTCAATGATTTTGAGAAATCACATAATATTTTAAAATCTTGTTTTTAAATGACACATTTGAATGATGCATTTTCAATATTACTTTTATTTTTTTGTTTTATTTTCTAAATTTAATTTTTGCATTTTATTTTTTACTTTTTTTTTTATAAATTTCATTATATATTTATTTACATTTTAATTTTTATATTAAGATTCCTTAGTATCATTAATTTATTCCATTTAGATTTTTTTAGATTTTTAATTTTTCTAAAATTTGATATATTTTTCATGTAATATTTCAGATGTTGCTACTTTTCATCATAACATTGTAAGTTAATAAATTTTACAAGAGTTAAGAGCAAAACATAATTTTATCATTTCTTGGTAACAAATAATTATATTCTAATGAAAATATAATGAATCTACCATCACTTGGTAAAAATTAATTTTCATGAAAAACAATAACCAGACCACTGCTTGCTTGAAAATAACTCTAATAAGAATATTTAAGTCAACTCTTCCTTAGTAGCAAATAACTTTAATTAAAAAAAAAAATAATAATGCTACTATTCCTTAGTTGGAAATGACTCTAATCAAAAACTAACTACCATTTCTAAGTAGCAAATTACTAGACTCTAATAACAAATAAATGAATAACTCACTCTACAGAGGAAATAATTTGATTCTAATAAAAGATTTAAACAAATAAATCTATCTTTGTTAGGTAGCAAATAACTTGTCTCTAATTACAAATAAATAAGTCTATCATTCCTAGGTAGCAACTAATTTGATTCTAATAAAAAATAACTTGCCTCAAATAACAAATGAATGAATAGCTCTATCATTCCTTGGTAGCAAATAAGTCTAATAAAAAAAATAAGAATCATTTCAAGGTAAGAAAACCAACATTCCAGAGAATCTTAGAGGAAAGTTTGTTTTGTTGGTTAAACTGTCTATCAATCTAAAGTGTTGATCTTATTTTATTTCCTTAGATGAGACATTTTTTTCTGTTTCTGTTGTGTCTTTCTCTTGTTTTATTTAGATAGTTAATCTAGCAAAATGAAATTGTCTTTTTTTGAAGATTTTTTTTTTTTTCTCTCTTGTATATCTTAAAAGTGGAATAAGAATTGCTAACTGGTAATTGCACCATGTCTTAAAATTGCCACTGTGAACCAATAACATTAATAGAATTTACTGAAATAAACAAGCTGATTAAAAAGTAATTAAATTGATTAGTGATCAGGTTCACCTTTTCCTTCAGCAAAAAAAAACAAAACAAAACAAAACAAAAAAAAAACTGATACATGAACCCGGAAATGTTTAAGATTACAAGTGTGAACCAATAAATCAATAATCTGATTTGTATTCAGTTAAATTTTGATCTGAAAATTTCACTGTATTATATATAATATATTAAATGCATATGTATGTATAAAGTAGATTTGATTTATGTACCATGATAAAAGACAACTTTTTAAGCCTGAAAAAAACTCTAAAGTTGACTTATACAGTAGGGCTAATATCCAAACCTTTACTACAGAATGGCCAACCAGTAAGCAGTACTCCTTACAATCAATATACACCATTTATCATGGGACTCCCCATGGCACAATCACTAAAATGTTAAACTGTGACCTCAAAGTAAGCAAGTTAAACTCCAGTTTCATTATTATGTTCACTTTCAGACTAATACCCCCAGGAAAAGTATCCTCCCAGCTATATTTACCAACTCCTCCACTCGGGCAGGATATGACACATGGTCAATTTTTTAAGCGGAGTTTAACAGGTTTGAATTCAGAGTTTTCCTTCTCCTAGACTAGTTGCCTCACCAAGGCTGAAGAACCTAGTCTGTCCTACTATTTGCCCATAGCTGGAGGGAGAATAATTGGATTCATACCTTTCCCAAGGGTATTAGTGCTATGTGAAATGCAATCAGTCTCGTCCAGAATTTGAACTCATGTCGCCTAGTCTATTTCCTGCGAGGATAGCCATTACACCACGGGCACCTCCTAAAGTATCCTCCCTGCTATAGGGCTGAATAGTATCTTCTATATGGATGGGTTTGGCATTGAATAACCCACAAAGGTTCATATACCATTAAATAAAGAAACCAAACCAAATTAAACCACTTACCATAACTCCAGCAGACTACCATAAATATTTTCTACTTAAACTTTATGTTTGGTGAACATATTTAACAAATTAACATAGAGATTTATATAAAATAATACAAATTAAGTATTATATTAATGCTATATGGTACACCATTTCCAACAGCTGATGCACTGACTGTAAACACCAACTGGAATTTGAGAATTAATTTTTATTTATTGCGGACTTTTTGTCCTCATCTTGGTAGTTTTTTGTGTTGTTTCTTCTTTCACTACATTTCAGCCAAATTTCACCTCTGGCCTGGTCGTAGTGAAAGAAGAAACAACACAAAAAACTACCAAGATGAGGACAAAAAGTCCACAATAAATAAAAATTAATTCTCAGATTAAGAAGCCTCATCTCAAAATGATTCCAATTAAAGACAATTATAAAAATTCGGTACGGACCCGATTATGGAAGACCAGATAAGGATCTATAAGACCAAAAAATCCATCCTTGATTGCCCCTCGTGGATAGAGGCGTTGAGTCTCTACGGTTCCAGGTGAGCATTGTCAGAAGATAGCAGTTTCAAATCCTACCCAAGCCGGCCAGAGGTTTACTTGGTCAAAAATGTGGTGCGATAGACAACAACTATGGAAGGCAGTAATTACTGGGGATACAGTTACAAGACTCAGCATTCCTATCCGAGTTCGCGGTAAATCACCTAAAGAAGGCCAGAGGTGAAATTTGGCCGAAACATAGAGAAATGTTCCAATTAAAGACAATTACCAACTGGAATGTCACAGTGCTAAGGCATCCAGTCAGAAAACTACAATATGTTCTTTATTCGCATAATTTCTTGATAGCACAATAGATTGTGAATTCATAGGAATATAAAGTCTACTGTGTAATATTTGCATGTTTCATATAATCTACCAATAGCCAATTGTATGTTTGCAGGTTGACCTATACAACAGTATAGGTATAATCCAGAACTTTGAGCTAAAAATTGTGTTATCGACTTATATACTAGATCAACATAAACCATAATTTATGGTATATACAAGGGTCAGCAGAACATTCCATTGGCTACTCAAGATACTTTCATGGAATGTGACCAATTGAAGTTTGTTTTTTTTTCAGTATAGGCCACTTAACACTCCACACACTCCAGAATTGGCATAGACTCTTGAAAATTGAGTATGTTATTGCTATACATCTTATGAGATGACTGAACAGTTTTTATGATTGCAGCTGGAGGAGATTACTTCAAAGGGGACTAGAGTTTCATGTGTGTACTATCAATAAAAGTGCCCATGCAAAAAAAGTCTGGAAACTTATTTAATGATCCTCGTATATATATATATATATATATATATATATATATAGTAAGAGAAAGGGTTATGACGGGTTACTGAAAATATTTTGGCCTGACTAAGAATGAAATGAATTGTTTGTTTTTTTAATTTTCATTGAATTTCTTGATATATTTTAATTACTAAAATATCATTTGTTATCATATGCATTTAATTTTGCAATTTATGCCTTTTATTCATGAATAATATTGAAATATGCACATACATATGTAATATAGTTATTTACTAAGCTTTGATTAGTTGTGTTATTAGGCCACATGTATGAGGTACCCAGTGAGAATCAAACTCATTAGTAATCACTTGCTAGTCTACTTTACTAACTATCATACCATGCAAGGCACTCTCACAGGAATAGTATAGTATAATATCACTTCCTTTCCAAGACACATGTACCAAATTATTAATTAAACAGAATTCTTCTGATCCCATTCAAAATATCTGACAGAGCCAGATAGGTCATTTTTAGATTAATTTTTAAACTTTATATTTGTTACAATAAAAAAAACAATCTTTTACATTGCTTATTTGGCTCTGAAGAGATTTTTATAAACTAAATAAGTCAGGTGGGTTTAAAAAGTCTTTAATTAAATCCTTTTGTTGCTGTATATTTCAATTTTTGGTAGATTACAGTGTTGTATATTCTGGTAAAACCCTGCTCAGTAAGAAATAACTGATATTATTTAATCCCAGAAGTTTCCATGGCAATGATCTGAATGAAAAATATGGTAAACATAGTTCAATTTTATATCTGTACAGAATGATAAGATTTTTAGGAAATATTCCTCAAAGAGAGGAAAATATGGACCCTCAGAGATAACATAGTATAGAATTTGACTATATTTACAGAAGGCATGGCATGAGGTATTCAACTATAGTCACATGTGACCAGATATTAGGAATTTCAATGTAGTTGAATATGGCACAGTTTTAGGAATTGGACATACACAGAAGCAAAAAGGTTAAAATTTAATATTTTCATTTTACTCTAAGAAATGTGCAATAGTAAGCCAAATTGATTGAAGCATCAAAATACAAAACTGACCTCTCAGCTAAAAAACCTGCTTCTTTACCATTGGGCTAAGTTCTGCAGAGAAAAAAAAAATGTTGCTATCAGCACTTTGTTTGCCAGCTGAAGTTTTTGCTTGTCTTCAAATGACACAACTACAAATTAGATTGGTAGAGGTGTACTCATTCATAGATACATATCTCCAAAAATAATTACTTCCTCCTGAGAGTCTCTACCTATGTACAACATTTTTACCTCCTCACATTTATTGAGAATTTCTTTACCTAAACACTAACTCAAAGAAAATTTGCACGATTAAATGCTTAATTATTAGTTTTTTCATGTATCCCTAAAGATATTTAGTTTTTACTGCTGCAAATGGTAGTTTGATTATCAAACAATCTTTAAGAAAAAGCCCCCCCCCCACCTGTCAGTGGAACTTAGAATATGCTGAATCTTTTGTAGAGGGGTAAGACTCCCCCACCACTACCACCACAAAAAAGGGTGTGTTCTGGGTATGATATTAAATTACATCTCATGGTGAGGCTCCATTTCTGAATCTTGAAGAGTGTGGAGTACTCCTTCATTGCTATTATTCTGACCAAAAGTGGTAGTACTTGCTAGAGTCCCATCTATGGGTCTAATAAGTATGTTTGAAAATCATTTGTATAATATAGGAATACATAGAACCATAGAATTCTGTGCAAACAAATGATTATTATTAAATAGAATTGTTAATGTTAACATTAAAAATGATTTAAAACCATTAAATTATATGCAACCTATTTGTATTAGGAATAGTTACTTGAAACTATGTATCTGTGTAGAAACATGATTATTATCAAATAAAGATATTTATTTTGTGACTGTATAGAAAATGGGGGTTTTATTATAAGGCACTCTTTAAGATAAAGGTTGTATCTGTGACGGCAAATTGGCTAAAATCCCAAAACGGGACTTTGTTTTCGCACGTGTGAAGACAGGGCAGGTTGGCACTTGATCCCCTATAGAATATGTCCTCGTTCAGAGTTTTTCTCTCGGGCATATAAGAACTGGCATATTACGTGAGGGATCAATTTAGAGCCAGACTGACTGCCGCTGGCAAAGGGGTTCCAAATTTCACACTATCACACACCCACCAGGCTGCTAAACTTCCTTCCCCTCGACAATGGAAGATAATGAGCCTATAGGTTTTAGTCGTAATAATATTATATAGTAGTAGTCGGCAACTCCGGTTTCCCGCGTGATATTTTAAAGGAATTAATAGGACAATTCTAAGCAAGATAACATAAGGCGAATAGAAGCTAAAAAGGAAATGTGACAACAACAAATTCGTAGTAGAATGGCAAAGAACAACATAGACCACATGGTAACATAAAAATACATGAATTCCTTTACTACAGTTATATACACTTTTAAAGTGTCAAAACATATAATAATTGGACAGTCCACAAATATAATTGTCTTTTCTTGACTTTTGTTTTTCTTCAAATTGAGAGAGAGAGAGAGTGGTATACAAAGTTTGGGTATAAAGGAAAATGTCCCCAAAGTTACTTATCTTATCTTTCGACAGGGTTCCACTGGAGAATCTTTCTTCTTTCACGGGCTAATAGACTTTGTTCTATTTTTTACATTGGCTTGAAGAACCTGGGGTCCCTCTTATCTCAGTTTTTTCTTTTGTCTTCAACCTGGAGTAAAATGGCTATGGTTCGTCTGCCCGCTAAGGACTCTGCTCAAAAACTAATTTTCTTATTATTTACTTCAGCTGAGGGGAGGGAGTCCCCACTTCCGTTTTGGGGTCCCGGCCAATCATTTGGCTTCTCTCTTCTTCCTCTTGGTGTCCTGCGACCTGGGTAAGGTCACCAAGTACCAACATCTGTTTATCCCCTCTGTGACCCACATTCTTCCTTAACAGTCACTTTTTTTGATGGCTAGATAGTAATTTTACCTCCCTCCTCCCAGTGGGATATCACGTGACATATCAGAATCAATTATTTTGACTTGTTAATTCATCAAAATTTATATCTTAGGTTGGTTGGGTTTAATGGCATATCAAACCTTGTAGGTTATTTCATGCTAAATTCTCTTTATATATGTATTTGTATATATATATATATATATATATATATATATATATATATATATATATATATATTTGATTTGTAAATGCATAGTTTGTAAGTGACCTTTTAAACAACCCAGAGCCCATTTGTTTACCCATGGTTGAATGGTTTAAAGTATTGCTATTTAACACTAATAATTTTATTTATTATCAATCAGTGGTTTATGCTGAGTTAAATGCTGTCTAGTATAGTAAATGAATTAACAGTTCTATTTGACCCATAGATTGGGCCCTAAAAGGTACTACCACTGCTGGTCAGAGTGAACCTTGGAGTAATTGCAATGAATGAGTTCAACACATTTTTCAAAACCCAAGGACTGAAGCCTCACCATCAAAAGTTTTACTGTCATATCCAGGATACCTATTGATGTGGGGAGGTCTTACCCCTTTGCAGAGATGCATTTAGCATATTCTACTGTTGTAACCGACTTCTTAGATTATCTGTAAATTTTCACAAGTTTTACCTGACAAAAAAAAGTGTTTAGTGCGAAATTAATTTTTAGAATTATTTAATCTCCATCTAAAAATTGGAGAAAAAAGATTCTGACACTTATTTCTCAGCTGGAAAGGAAGATTTTACTTATGAAAGAAAGAAAAGAGGCAAGTCTAAGAAAGAAGGCAAAAGTGTTGAAGAAAGAAAGAATAATAGTTTTAAAAAAAAGATGAGTCTAAAAAATAAAGAATGGAAGTCAGGGAAAAAGATTGAAAAAAGATGAATTTAAGAAAGAAAGGAAGGAAGGAAAAGAGACACATTTATAAAAGAAAGAAGGCACTAGTTAAGAGTTGAGGAAAGAAAGAAAAACAGCCAAGAAAGAAAGAAAAAGAGACAAGTTTATGAAAAAAAGGGAAAAGATGATAAGTTTAAGAAAAACAGAAAGAAGGAAAAAAAGAGACAAGTTTAAGAAAGACAGAATGAAGGAAAAAGAGATGAAAGAAAGAAAGAAAAAACAGCTAAAACTGATGTGTCTATAAAAGAAGGAAATTTTCAGAATCATCAAATTTGTTTGTTTTTTCATTTTAGGGAGTCACATACATTGTACGTTTATATCTAAAAATTTTATGCAGTTATTTAAGAGATTTTTTTTAAATTTTATACTCATACTTTATACACAATTATATGGTTTCTTGTTACTATTTCTATTTAGAAATAATAAATGTTTGTAAAAGTTATATAGCATTCCTTTTTCTATTTCTTTGTTGTTTCTTATAAACAACTGTATATCTTAATTATTCCTAGCAACATCTCAGCCACTCGTTTACTTACTAACAGTTTGTCCACCCATAGTCTAATCATTGTCCTCTTGCTTCAAGGGCTGAATTTGCTTAAAACCCTAACAAAAGATCAATTCACTTCATCAGCCAACATCAACAGGGAATCAAGTCTGATCATATATTAAGAAATAGACAAGTAGCTTTCTTTTAACTGACAAAAAAGACCCAATTACTCTCCTCCTGATCCACAGCCTTGCTCTCCATCAGTATGCTCTCATTGTTTCTTTGTATAAGGACATCTCTAAACAACCACAAATCATGGACATTACCATATATTTGCAAAATTTAGTGCTTCATCATTGTTTTTTTTTTTAGGGGGGGTCTGTATCACTTAGGATTCTTAGTGTTTTTAGTGCAGAAGATGGCAGTTTGATTATCAGGTACTCTTTCTGACAAAGGCAGCCATGTTGGCAGGCCTTGGAATATACTGACTGTATCCCCCTGCAGAGAGGTAAAACCAGCAAACTCGAAAATAAACGTGTGTCTTGACTATGAGACTGCATCTGGTGGTGAGGCTCAAGTTTTTGAGATCTGGGGAATGTGGAGTAAACTCTTTATTGCCATTACTTCCCGGTCCACTTTGACCTGAGTGGTAGTCCCTGCTAGAATCTTATCTGTGAATCAAATAGATCTGTTTGAAAATTATTTATATAAGTATTCCTGAAACCATATAACTTTGCAAACGAAGAATAATTAATGTTAGAACTGCAACATTGTAGTAGGTACTATTTACCAACCCCTCCGCTCGGGCAGGATATGACACAAGGTCAATTTTTAAGCGGAGTTTAACAGGTTTGAATTCAGAGTTTTCCTTCTCCTAGACTAGTTGCCTCAACAAGGCTGAAGAACCTAGTCCGTCCAACTATTTACCCATAGCTGGAGGGAGAATAAGGGGGTTCATACCTTTCCCAAGGGTATTTGCCCGAAAGTGAACATAATAGCGCGACTGGAGTACGAACTCGCGTACTACGATTCCGCAGTTCATCGCTTTAACCATTACACCACAAGGACACCCACATTGTAGTAGGTGAGTTTGAACTTCAATCATGCTATAACTTTCAGACTTGATAAAGATATTAATTCTCTTATTTCCCCCAGCTATGGTTAAATAGTACCACTACTGTTCTTTTTCACAGATAGCTTTAGCATTAAATAATCCTCAAAGTTTTAACAAAGAAACCATATCAAACGTGTCAATGTTAGGAAGACTTGAAATCATTTAACTATTTGCAAATACTGTATTACTAATAATAATTACTGTATTAAGAATCATCAAAATTTCTTTGTTTTTTTTTTTATTTTAGGGAGTCACATACACTGTATGTTTATATCTAAAATTTTTATGTAGTTATTTCTTAAGAGATTATTTTTTATTAATTTATACGCACACTTTATACACAATTATATGGTTTCTTGTTACTATATCTATTTAAAAATAATAAATGTTTGTAAAAGTTATATAGCATTCCTTTTTCTATTTTGTTGTTTTTTCTTATAAACGACTGTATATCTTCTTAAGGATTATTATTAGTTACGAGAAACCATATTGTGTGCAAACAAATGATTATTATCAAATAGAAAAAGTCACTTCACGCCATATAATTGCTTATGAATTATTAGTATTAGAAAGGAATAATTGACACCCTACAACTGTGTGTAAATTATTTGTATTTGATAGAAATACTTAGTATCTGCAAAACAATCTAATAAAAACAACTATGCAAAAAATGTAAATATGAACATACAATGTGTATGATTCTCTAACCTCAAGGCATAAAATAACCCCAGACAGGTTGAAATTCAATTAAAATCAATCAATCATTTAAGATAAAAACTTACCTCTCAGCACAAAACCTTCTTCTGTACCACTGGGCTAAATTCTGCAAAGAGCAAAAATCTTGCTATCGGTACCTTGCTCAGTGGTTTTCTGTTTGTATTCAAATGACACAGCCACAAATTTGATTCTTCCAGGAGAAAGACAAGAAGAAAATGCCATTAAAAGATTAACTTTTCATTTTCTCCTCTTTTCTTTGCATGTATTCTCTTTATTTAACAGAGTCCTTTATCTCTTTCAAGGGAAACTTCAAGACTTACTCTATCTTGTCTATTGTAATTGAATCACAGTGAAGAAACAAAAAAATCTGATAAAAGATTTCGTTTGATTATTTACTTTATAATTTGACAGCTGAATCCTTTCACAGTAACCTGGTCCACACACACACACACACACACATATGTATACAGATATATATTATATTGCATCAACAGTAGCTATTTTAGGTCCACCGTCGGATAAAAGCCTTTTTAATTCCCTTTATGACAACTTTCCTCATATCAACTTCTGCCATATCTTCACAACAATCTTCACTTTTTTATGTCTCAATCTTTTGTCAGGTTTTTCCCCTATATTCTTGTTATTTCTTGGGCAACATTCTACTAACTACATACACTAGCTCTTATCCTTCCTCAGATATGTCCTGAAGAATACTTGAAAGCAATGATTAACTTTTTGTTTTGCTTTTGGTAGAATTATTTATATTCGAAAGACATTTTTGGCCCAGTCAGTAGGGGCTGTAGAATACACTGACTACATCTCTGCAGAAATGTAAGACTTCCCCAGTAAACTTAGTAAATTCTCCACTAATCTCTTTTGGGGGGTGTCCTCGTGGTGTAATGGTTAAAGCGATGGACTGCGGAATCGTAGTACGCGAGTTAATACTCCAGTCGCGCTATTATGTTCACTTTCGGGCAAATACCCTTGGGAAAGGTATGAACCCCCTTATCCTCCCAGCTATGGGTTAAATAGTACCACTACTGTTCTTCTAGGAGAATGGCTTTGGATTTAAATAACCTAAAAAGAGTTGATATGCCATTAAACAAAGAAACCAAACCAAACCAAACCAAACTAATCTCTTAATGATTTTATTCCTAATAATTTTTTAAATGTTCACATCCACATATATCTACCATGATAAAATTATTGTAAACTTTATGTGCACGCACGCACGCACAAGCACACACAGACACACACTCACACACACACACACACACATATATATATATATATATATATATATATATATATATATACCTAACTCCTCCCCACTAAGGTTGATATGCCATTAAACAAAGAAACCAAACCAAACCAACCCCTTTACATAAGCCGGATGTGACATAAGGTCAATTTTTAAGCAGAGTTTAACAGGTTCGAATTTAAAGTTTTCCTTCTAGATCAGTTGCCATATTAAAGTTAAAAAGCAGAGTCTGCCCTACATTTTTTACTCAGAGCTGGAGGTGGGATATAGTTGGATGTAAACTTTTTCCAAAGGTATTAGCATTATGTGAAATGCTAACAGCCTCATCCAAGATTTGAACCCACTTCGCTGTGCCCATTTCCTACATAATAACCCCTACACCATAAGTGCCTCCAGTATATATATATATATATATATATATATATAGTCATCCACAGACAGATCTGTTTCGTTCTATCAGAACTCATCAGTGTGACTAGCCATTAGCTTCCCTTAGCTGGGATTGAAACCCGGTTGACTCAAACGTCAAGCCAAACTTCTAACCATTCATATATATATATATATATATATATATATATATATATAAAAGTTATAATCAAAGTTTTCTGGTATATATATATATAAGTTATTATTAAAGTTTTCTGGTAAAACTATTTTAAATCAGTAAAATATACTGCTCTGTGCACATAAATGCAGAGAAATATCCAGATATTTTCAACTATAAAATAGAATGAAAATAGTAAAAATTCACAACTTTAAGTTTAACATAGTTGATCTTTTGGTGAGCTTGTATTGAGGCATGTTAATCTGAAGATCTGATTATTTTGTTGTTGAAATATTGTTTGTGTGTATATATATATATATATACACACAAGACTACCTCCCAAAATTTTCCATCACCTGATCATTTTAGTTTTCTCTTTGTACTACATATAGGGAAAATTTTCACAGTGAATTTCTGCATTCCACATATGTTCAATGATATTTAAGTTAGAGCTCTGAACTAATCTTTCAATAAGTTGATAACTTGATAAACTGGAGATTTCAGACTGAATCATACTCCACAGTCAGGTAGACTAGTTGAGGTTGGTAGTAATGTTGGATACTCATCGATTAATGGTACACCTTGGTTTGGTTAAAAAAAGGAAACAATTATTTTTTGAGGAAAATAATTTCTTCTTTTATTTTGTGTGGATTATCTTTGAGCGTAGAATTTCACATGAAAACTCAGAGAGTAAAAATGGATACATCTGTTCATTACCAGTGCTGAAGAGAGAGAGAGAGAGAGAGAGAGAGAGAGAGAGAACCTTTTTTGACTTGTCTATGACATCATCCTTGAGATTTTTCCTGTGCATCACATGTGTATGTCATTTTAGTGTGCTCATGTGCAATCATTTTTGATGATCCATCAAGTTTGTCTGCCAGTGACTTTCCGTCTTTGTACTTTGAACCTGCACTCTGATAACCTTTCTACCTTTGTGCTTCAAATTTGCACTCGCTTCACCTCTGTTCAAGGTTGGTCACTGCTCAAAGTTTGGCACAAGGCCCTCTGCTGCAAGTGTTTCTGTCAGCGCACACATTATATAACAGTAATCATATCGGAACATTATTTGAGAATAAGGAATATTGTATGAGCTAGAAGGCAGGTAATATACTCAAAACATTCACTTCAAACAATGACTATCATTTAGAACAGCTTGGTTTTATTAGTTGCTTTGATGAGTGGTTTTCAGATAATTTAAGCAAAAATACCTAATGGAACATAAGTTTATGTGCAATTCATTACTTAACATTACCAAGTTGGCTGGGGCTGTGGAATGCACCGACTGCTTCTCTGCAGAGGGGTAAGACCCCTTAATGAGTGTTTTGGATATGACTCTAAACAATCTGGTGGAGAGGCTTCAGTGATGCTAGAGCATTGGGGAATGCGGAGTACCCCTTTATTGCTATCCCAGGTTAACTCTGGCCCAGAGTGGTTGCACCTGATAGGGCCCTATCTATGGGTAAAATAGAACTAAACTGTGTACTTATACTAAACTGAATTGCTTGAAATAGAGCTGTTTTTGTATGCTAAGCTGAATTGTTTGAAATAGAACTGTTTTTGATATTGAAACTGAACTTATGCTCAACAGAATTGTTTGAATTAGAACTGACTAAACTGAATAGCTTGAAATAGAAATGTTTTTGATAACTAAACTATGTACTTATGCTTAACTGAATTGTATTTGTATAAAAATGGATTTGGTATCAAATAACCTGCAAAGGTTGATATGCTATAAAACCCAAACAAACAAACATTACTTGACATTTTATGCTTTTAAAATAATTGAGCTCTATCAAGAGAAAAAAATAATTTATTTGGACAATGCAGCTCACAATTAGAATGACTGAAGAATAGAAATCAATGAAAAGTACCCAGAATGATTGAATGTTATAATCTGGAAAAAAGAAGAAAAGACAATAACGCTTATATAAAAAGATATAATCTCTTCATTTTAATTACAAAATAGTGGAAATGGTTCATGTGAGGGAGAATCAGGATAGACAGGGAATTGCTAAGATTTACACCTGGTTGAGATACAATATCTTCCGAGAGCCTTACTTCTTCACTCTGCCTCCACAAGGCTGAAAAAAGGCTGACTTAAAACACTTAATCATCTTTGTTTCTTCTTTGTTCTGCCTCCACAAAGCTGGTAAAGATCAATTCACAACAGAGGCCTCCACTAGTTTATCCTCTTTTCTTCCAGGAACACACTTGCTTTCGACATTAGAGAATCTTGTACCTTTAGACTTTTCTCTATCTCTTAACCTGCTGCTGTCTGCAACCCACCCGGTCTAGTACCCAGAACAGTGAGACATCTACTCTCTCTCTCTCTCTCTCTCTCTCTCTCTCTCTCTCTCTCTCTCTCTCTGCTCACTGCCACTGGGTCAAAAACTTCTGTCATTATATATTTTTCGGACACCCATTACATCTCATGATTACTCTTCTGGCATCCCACCCACGTAATTCACATGACATTTCTTCTGTCTTTTATTTACCTTAAGACATAGGTGCATTCTGTTTTTGAAATCTATGAACTTACATGACCTATCAAAGGTCAAATATGTAACATGGAGAGAAAGAGTGTAATCTTGCACATTTTTGGGTGATCAAATTTTGATGACAAAATATCCACTAAAATCAACTGATTCTGTCCCATGGAATTAACTATTTATTTATTATTTTTGATAGATTCTTTTTTAATGATAATTCCTTTTTTTTTCTTTAATTCTATAAAAGCTGCAAAATGCATCTTTGCTGAAAAAGATTAAAAGTTTTGAGGTGATAGAATTAGGAAGTTGCCTGAAAATGGCAGAAGATACAAGGATTAAAAAAGCAACAACTGTAAATATGTTGTCTGATAAAGTTAACATCAAAAAACAATTTTTTTTTTTAATGATACACTAGCAGAGTTCCTGTCATAAATGATAAGAATATTTACAAATGGACTACTACTTCTACTTTGCCCAGTCGGCTGGGGCTGAAGAATGCACCACCTCTTTCTCTGCAGAGGGATAAGACCACCCCCCAATGTGTGTCCTGGATATGTCACTAAACAATCTGATGGTGAAGTTCCAGTGTTGCTGAAGCTTTGGAGAATGTGGAGTACCCTTTCATTACCATCGCTCCCAGGTAAATTCTGGCCCGGAGTGGTAGCACCTGATAAGGGTCCTATCTATGGGTTAAGTAGAACTAAACCATGCCTCCTTCACTATACTGATTTTTGCATTTAAACTGTGTATTTATATTAAACTGAATAGTTTAAAATAGAACTGTTTTGACATATAAACTGCATATTCATGCTAAACTGAATTACTCGAAATTGAACTGTTTTGACATCTAAAGTGTGTACTTATGCTAAACTAAATTATCTGAAATAAAACTGTTTTGACATTAACACTGTGTATGACACAATCTGATGGTGAGATTCCAATGATGCTGTAGATTTGGGGAATGTGGGGCACCCCTATATTGCCATTGCTCCCAGGTCTTCTCTGGCCCAGAATAGTCGCAGCTGGTAGGGCCCTATCTATGGGTTAAAGAGAACTAACTGCATACTTATGCTAAACTGAATTGTTTGAATTAGAACTGTTTGTCTAAACTGAATAGCTTTAAATAGAAATGTTTTTGACAATTAAACTGTGTACTTACATTTAACTGCATACTTATACTAGACTAGATTGTTTAAAAGTGGATTTGGCATTAAAAGTGGATTTGGCATTAAATAACTTACAAAGGTTGATACGCCATAAAACCCAAACAACCAATGATCAACCAACCACTTCTACTTGTCCATAGGTTCAAATTGGTATCATTAGTTGTGTTGGTTAGTTGAGAATGCAGGAACACTTGTCTACTGAAATCATTTCAAATCCCTTAGGTAAACAGAAATAAAGGAAGAATCCTGCGTATGATACTAAACTGAATCTGATGGTGAGGCTACAGTTTTAAATCTCTGGGGAGTGAGGAACATCCATTCATTGCTATTAACTCCTGGTTCACTCTGACCCTAAGTGGTAATACCTGTTAGGTTTCCATCTATGAGTCAAATTGCTATGCTTAAGAATTATTTGTATTCTATAGTACCACATGCAAAAAAAAAACCTTAAGCAACAACTACAAGAAAATGTATATATGAACATGATTCCCTAATCCCTAGGTATGAAATAACCCTAGATGGGTTGCAATGACATTAAATCAATTATAATGTTTGGAAATAGAGAAATAAAAAAACAAACAAAGTAAAGAGAAAAATGTTGTAAAGAAGAAAGAAATTAAAAAAAAACATGAAATAGCAGAGAGAAATAAAAAACAAAGAGGAAAAAGAAAGTGAAAGAGTAAAATAAACCATATAAACTACATAGTCTCTTTCTTTCTCTCTCTCTCTCTCTCTCTCTCTCTCTTGAAATATTAAGTAATGCATTGTGTTACTATAACAATGGAAATCCATCATTACTTAATAGCAAGACTAGGTTGTACAATCAATAAATACATGCATCCATATATATGTGGTGCATTCAATAAGTTTCCAGACTTTTTTGTGCAGGCATTCAAAATTGTCGTAGACTCTTGAAAATTCAGTATGTTATTGCTATACATTTTATGAGACAACTGACCAATTTTTATGATTTCACATTCAAATGAACAGCTACAGCAGAAATTTGAATACACCCTACTAAAGCCTGATTGTCACAGCTGGTGAATTTCAAAAATGCAATCTGGACTTGAGGACACTTTAGAAGAACGATATGCAATAAAATTCTGTTTTAAACTTGGAAAAAATGCCAGAGAAATGTATGGAATGCTTCAGACTGCTTTTTGACCATCTTGCATGAATCGAACATCAGTTTTTGAGTGGCATAAGAGATTCAAGGAAGGCAAGGAGTCTGTGAGGAATGATGAGAGGTGTGGGAGGAGTAAGGAAGTCAATACACCAGAGTTGATTGGCCAAAGGGTTAGGGTTAGGATTACTATGTTGAGGTTTTAAGGGAGTTCAGGAAGAGATTCCTAGGGAAGAGGCCAGCACTCTTCAAATCGGGTCTGTGGCATTTCTACCAGGACAATACACCAGTCCACAAGTCCATCCTTGTCACAGACTATTTGACCAAGATGAGCATGAAGACAGTTTGTCACCCTCCCTATAGTCCAGACCTTGCTTCCTGTGACTTTTGGTTATTCCCTAAGCTCAGAGGCTATCGTTATGAGATAATTAAGGAGATGAAAGAGGCTGTGACGAAGGTCATTGACATGCTCACACAAGAGGACTTCCATGGGGGCCTTTCAGAAGTTGTTGGAACAGTACAAGAAGTGCATTGCAGCTGGGGGAGATTACTTCGAAGGGGACTAGAGTGCCCATACGAAAAAAGTCCGGAAACTTATTTAATGATCCTCATATATATATATATGTGTGTGTGTGTGTGTGTGTGTGTGTCTGTGTAAGGGTCATTCAGTAAATATGGGGGATTTTTTTGAAGAGGAAAATTAATTTGTTCGTTTTCAGAAGTTTTCTCATAAATGTAAACTCTGCTTTGTTTTTGAATTGGTTTGTAGAAAAAGTTATTTTAATCTCACAAAAATATTTTTTTGAATCTATTCCAAGAGGTTAACTCACAAATGTTCATATGGCATTGAATAAAGAGACTAAACCATACTTAAGCTAAACTGCCTTACTATTTATATATTGTGGGAGGAAAATAGATGGGTTCATACCTTTCCTCAATAACATTAGGATGAAGTAAAATGCTAACAATCCCTGTCCAGAATTTGAACTCAGCTTATTGACTCCATTTCCTTGTGCACTTCATATGTATATATATATATATATATATATATATAATAATCAAAGGATTATAACCGAGAACTTTAAAGTAAAAGTAAAGTTGGCAACCTTAGTAGAGGGCGAACTGAAGGCTCCCTTTTCAATAGCTACTACACCGATGTGTAGGGAAGGGTGCTACTCCTTTCCCTGAATTGCTCCACTTTACCCTTGATCCATACCTTATAATGCTGAGTGTAAAGCAAGGCAGCATCAAGTACCATTTTTTGCATCTTTGTTATGACTCAACCTGGGATTGAACCCTGGTCTCCTGGACCATTAGCGAACACTCTATTCATTAGACTAATGACCCAGCATACTTTTACCAGTACAATATTTCATATACTTATTTCTACATTTCCCCAATGTTCTTCCTTCATCTTCCTGAATATATGTTAATAGATTCCTTTTTGCTTTATAAAGTAATTATCACTGACTTTTTACATTGCTTTCACCATCATATTGAATTTTCCTCGGCAGTAATAGCTGACATTACACCTCAGCCAATCTCTATGTAGCCCAGTTGGCTGGGGCTGTAGAATACATTGACTGCATCTCTGCAGAGTGAGTAAGATCCCTACCCCAATGAGTATCCTGTGTATCACTAAACTATCTAATAGTGAGGCTGCAGTCATGGAGATCTGGCAAGTAAGGAGTACCCCTTCATTGTCATTAATCCCAGCTTGACTCAGACCCAGAGTGGTAGTACCTTTTAGGATCCATCTATAAGGTAAACAGAACTGTTTAAGCATTTAGCTGAATGCAAGCGAATGACTGATGTCTAATTGAATTGTTTGTATTCAACAGCAATACTTGAAACCATTTAATTGTATGCCAGAAAATGATTAATTGATATTAAATGGAATTATTTGTGTTAGGAATGCTTGAAACCATTTAACTGTGTGCAAACAAAAGAGTTCTGGCTCATTTAAAATTTTTTACATACAAACTATTAATTTACAAATGATTTAATATATATATATATATATATATATATATATATATATATATATATATATATATAATTATTTAACTGGGCCATTGGCATAACTGGTAGATTGTTTGGCAATGGTCCGGGAGACAGGGATTCAATTCCAAGTCAAGTCTTACCAAAGACTCAAAAAAATGGTACTTGATGCCACTTTGCTAAACGCTCAGCATTAAGGCATGGATCAAGGGTAAAATGGAGCAATCCAGAGAATTGAGTAGTTCCCAGTTGTGTGACTGACAACAAAGGTCAATCATTGGAACTCTCACCATAGGTACAACACTTGGGAACTTTAGAATGCAGTTAATTACTAGCTGAGTGACAAGTAACAACCTACATTTTGAGGTTAGCAAAATCACTCATCATCTCATTGGTCAAACAACAGATCTTTCCTTCAGGAACTTTAAAATACCAGTTCCCTTCTTCCTGTTTTAGAGACCAGTCCAAATAGAAGTTGCCACATCAATAACAAATTGAGTGACCACATGTCAGACATTTTCTTTCTTTTGTTATCTCTTCATTTTACCTTTGTCTCTGTCAACAAGACTAGTCGATGTACTGTTAAAAATCAGTCTATTTGACAAGTTTTATCTTTTATCTTTCTAACTCTAGTTGTATTTTATCAGATCATCACATCAAAAACAAAAAGTACTCATGGGTTAATAGTTATCAACATTTGAAATGGATACTATGACCCAAGTTCAAATCCCAGATGAGGTTGTTTACATTTCACATTGTGCTAATAAAAAAAAAAGTAAAGTTGGTGACCACAGTCGAGGGTGACCTGAAGGTTCCCTTTTTGATACCTACTACACCAAAGTGTTGGGGAAGGCACTACTCCTAAGGTACAGATCAAGGGTAAAGTGGAGCAATCTAGGGAGATTGCTCCACTTTACTCTTGATATGTACCTTCTAAAGCTGAGAGTTAGGCAAAGAGGCATCAAGTACCATTTTTTGAGTCTTTGGTATGACTGGACCTGGGATTGAACCCAGGTCTCCCTGGACCATTGGCGGACACTCTAACCATTATACCAATGTCCAGTACCCTTGGGAAAAGTATGAATCCATCTATTCTCCCTCTAGCTATGGGTAAATAGTAGGGTAGACTGGCTCTTTAACCTTGTTATTACAACTGTTCTAGGAGGAGAACTCCAAATTCAAACCTGTTAAACTCTGCTTAAAATTGACTTTCTGTCACATCCTGCTCAGAAACAAAAAATAGAAAATAAGCTTTCAGTGAGACTTGAACTCACATCTCCTTCTGCTATAATTAGGAAGATGATGGTTTGACTTCTTTTTTTGATATCATATCAACCTTCATTTGGAAAATAAAGACCGATACGAGTTAAATTATTTACTATAATGATTCACTAATCACTTTGGTTAGATTTGTTTGTTTAAGAATATATACACTTTCCTGCCAAAGCCATCTTTGTAGAAGAACAGCAGTGGTACTATTTGACCCATCATCATCAAATCAAATGTACAGAGTTCTCTGATTATATCTCACTGTATGTCCCTATGGTCGATCATTCTAGGCAAGTCCTCTAGACTGCATCCAATGTTCACACCGAGCTGGCATATGTAAGACCTTGTTTGTTAACCAACACTGACACATCAGTGTGTAGGAGTCAATAAGAGAAAATTGTTTGTAAGTTCATCCTTACTTCCCTAATACTGCCCACCATGTCATATTTGTCTTACTTGGATAGTTTATGACATGGGAGGTAGGCGACCGTACAGCTGCTGTCTAAGATTTGTTCAAAACAATACATAGCATTCTTGTGTAGTTCCCCTCTAGTTTTTTCTCCATGCTTTTCATTAGAGTCCAGGTGGTGTATCCATACAATAATACTGACACAGTCACGCTTGGAAGAAATCCCGTTTTATTTTATCAGAGAGATCAGATTTCCATATGATCAATAAACTGTCAATAGCAGGCTATGCCTTCACTATGCATATATTGATGTTGTTTTCAGTAGATGAGATATTTCTGCCAAGGTATGTGGACTGGTCAACTAATTTCAGAGGCTTGCCACCTAAAGTAGACATAGCTCATTCTTGTTAAAAAACATGAACTGTGTTTTATTTGTTGATAAGGGGTTCATGCCTTTCCTTAAGGAAAGTGAGCATAATAGTGTAAGTGAAGTTTGAATTCATTTACTACAATGTCACAGTCTAACATGTTAGCTCCTACGCTTTTGTGTTATATAATTAAGGTAATGATTTTTTTATATCAATCATTTTTCATTAATTATATTTTATTAACTAGTTTGGTAAGGCTTTGAACCACTCGGTGTCTCTGAGTTCAAGTGCAATAGTCAGATGGTGCAGTCTTACATCCGCGCAGAAAGAATATGACAATCATCATCTGTCTTAATAAAACCCCAGACAGAAAGCAGCCATTAGAGTGAATTGAGTGGGCTGTTGACTTCATACCCAGAAGAGATGATCCTGAGAATTTGAGGATTTAGTTTCTACCATTAAAGCGTGCAGTTAAGTTTTTCAGATCTGATCAAATCATATTTTTTGGGTCTTGACCGACAAAGATGAGTTGAGATCTTAGACACCACAAGATTTGCCATGCATAGGGAGGGGTCGGCATAATATGGTTTGCAAAGGCTTTTATGATTTGTGTCTCCCTCCTTGTGTCACCAACGACTGAAGGTAGAAAGGAATAAACTCATTTGTACCACCTGTATTTGTATTATCATGGTTGTTATGGGAATCATAATGGCTATACAACATGGGAAACTTCCCCCTTTCTTTGATTTGATTTGGTTTAGTTTGATGGCATATCAACCTTTGTAAGTTATTTAATTCCAAATATTGTTTATGCATATATATCAAATATATGTGAATTGTAAACACATTTTGTAGATAATATTCTTAAATGAGCCTGATGTCTTTTTTGCACACAGTTAAATGGCTTCAAGTATTGCTATATAACAGTCATAATTTAGCATCAATCATTTGTTTGCAAACGATTTGTTTGATTTGGTTTAGTTTGATGGCATATCAACCTTTGTAAGTTATTTAATTCCAAATATTGTTTATACATATATATCAAATATATGTGAATTGTAAACACATTTTGTAGATAATATTCTTAAATGAGCCTGATGTCTTTTTTGCACACAGTTAAATGGCTTCAAGTATTGCTATATAACAGTCATAATTTAGCATCAATCATTTGTTTGCAAACGATTTGTTTGATTTGGTTTAGTTTGATGGCATATCAACCTTTGTAAGTTATTTAATTCCAAATATTGTTTATACATATATATCAAATATATGTGAATTGTAAACACATTTTGTAGATAATATTCTTAAATGAGCCTGATGTCTTTTTTGCACACTGTTAAATGGCTTCAAGTATTGCTATATAACAGTCATAATTTAGCATCAATCATTTGTTTGCACACAATTTTTTCTATTTAACCTATAAATAGGACCCTATTAGATGCTACCACTCCAGGTCAAAGTGGACCTGGGAGCAATGGCAATAAAAGGTTACTCTGCATTCCTCAAAGCTCCAGCCTTACTGGAACCTCACCATCAGATTGTTTAGTGATATATCAAGGACACTTGTTCAGGGGAGGGGTCTTACCCCTCTGCAGGGAAGCAATTGGTGTATTCTATGGCCCCAGTTGACTGGGCTACCCTTTCTTTGAGATTCTGCAATTCTACAAGACACCTTAACATGTCTAATGTATTAATTCAATCAATATTTGATTATTTAAATAGCCATATGCAAAAGTATAGTGAATTTTTGATGATTAACAACTAGTATCATAGCCGAACCATTGGAGGTGCCTTGAACATTTATTAGAACTATAAGAATATGACATGCTGTTGTGTTTATCTTTGTTGTTGAATTTATATGCAAGAAATTATTTATAGGCTATAGATTTCAGTTAATTGCTCCATGAGATAAGAACTCGGATTGGATCCAAAATTTTAGCTGGAGATCTGGACTCATAAACTGGACACTGGTCATTTTGTTTGTTGCTGCAATAATAATAATAATAATAAAACTCTTTTTTTAATTATTATTATTATTATGAAGCTTAATCAAGTGTTTAAAAGCAATGCAATATTGGTAGGAAAAAAATTTCAGCACAAATTTGATTTGGTTTGGTTTGGTTTATTCAGTGGCATATCAACTCCTTATGGTTCATTCAATCCCAACATCTGATTTATTTATGTTACAATCAGAACCATATTTTCAATGTTCTATTGAATTTTTCTCTAATCACTTGTTTACACACAGTCTTATGGTTTTTCGTATTCCTGCTTAACTTGAAAATAATTCTCAAAGAATAAAGGTTTCAAATAACTATTAATCATAATCTCTCATAAGCAATTATAGTTTCAAGTATGTTTTTACCCAACCCCTCAATCATGGGACACAAGTTCAATTTTTAAGCAGAGCAAAGCTGGTTTAAGTTCAGAATTTTCATTCTAGATTGATTGTCTAAACAAGGCTAAAGAACCCAGTTTGCTCTACTATTTATCCATAGCTGGAAGGAGAGCAGATGAATTCAAGTTTTTTCCATTAGCCTTAAATGAAATGCAGATAGCCTCTTCCAAAATTTGAACTTGGGTTGCTGATTCCATTTCCACAACGATATCTATTACACAAAGTACACCAGCATCATAACTTCAAATAACTATTCTTACTACAAATAATTTGTTATATGATATCACGTATTCCTATCTAATACAAATAATTTTAAAACAGATCTCTTTGACCTTAACAAGTACTACCAGTGGACCTGAGAGTAATGGCAATGAAAAAACACTCCACACTCCCCAGAACTCCAAAACTGGTATCTCACCACTGGATACAGTTTAGTGCCATACCCGAGACACTTTAGCGCAAGACTATATCTATTGAATTATAATTATGAAACAAAATATAATCTATACTGCTTTTGCAAAGCTGTTTTTTTACATGGATACTTTGACTTAATCTCAGGTTCCAACAGAGATTATTTAAGGTCATTTATGGCTATTTGAGATCATCTTGTGTAAAGTGAGATAGAGTCTTTGATATGAAGTTCAGAAATGATTTTTGACCTCGTCAATGCCAAGATACATTAAGTCAGATCCACATTTTTCCCATGCCCAGATATATGCTAGAAGTTTAGTATTAAAGATATAATGAAGTTAGATGGGGTTGCCAAGAAGATAAGATAGAAATAGTTGCTAATCCAGTATGTTTATTCTTATACAGGGTGTGAAAGCAAAATTAGGAATATTCTAGTATAATAATAAACAACTTTATAATAGAATAAGGTTAATTTTGATTTTAAAAAAATAAACAGCAAAATAAGAAGATAGACACAAAACAGTAAATTTACTCAGTATGGCTGCCATTTTTTTTCAATCATTGTATCAACATGCCTTTGAAACAACTTACATGCCTTCAAAATAAATTCTTCAGACATTTTATTCCATTCCTCCTCAATAGCAGTCTTAAGTGAACCAATATTTGGATGGGAAGTTTCATTTGTTTTGTTTTCTAAAATGCCCATATAGCATAATCGAAGGGGTTAAGGTCTGGGTTTGAGGGAAACCATAAAGAAACTCTAATTATTTGGGAAATTGTTTTTGGTTTGGTTTCAGTGTTAAGCAAATCATAGATTCTTTGTCGTTTTTTTTTCTTGCTCACTCAAATTAGGCTGAATTTTAATGAAGGAGTGCTTAAATAAGAGAGCTAATCATGAAAATTTAAATTTATTATATTTTTTTTTCAAAAATTGGACTAATCAGACTAAAAATAACGTTTTAAAAATCATTCCATATTTTGCTTCTGCTCCCATTACCAAAAAAACATTGTGCATATGTAACCAGTACTACTATGCTACTATCCCATTCAGTCACCATTGTGTTAGATGCACTTGTTCCATTGGTGCATGAGTCTACAAATACCTCTCCTGAAAGAATGTGGCATCCAGCCAATTGTTCTTCAATCAATTGTTTTGAGGCCCAACAAAATGACATTTTCTAATATCCTAATTTATAGATAATTCTGTGGCCCACTGATTTCAGGAGAAGATGTTTCACAGCCTTATTATAGAATTGTGCAAAATATCATCATGAATCAAAGCTTCTGAGTATGCAGTAGTGTTGTTGTTAGCAGTGAGATTATTGAAGAATCGGTTCAAGATTATTAGATGGTGCAAACTTTGTGATATGGCTGTAGAACTTGATCTTCCAAAGAAGTTAAGTAAAAGTAAAGTTGGTGACCTTAGTCAAGGGTGACTCGAAAGCTTCCTTTTCAATAGATACAACACTGAGGTGCGTGTATGTGGGGGGAGGTGCTACTCCTTTTGTTATATAGTCACATATGCAGATTCACATCTACATACGTGCACATATATATGTAGAATAATTCACAACGACACAACAACAAAGACAGACGCATGAAGGATAACGCAAGAAGACTTCTTTAGAAAAATATTCACCTCTCACTTTATTGCAAGGGTTTGGAAGGGTTGTTGAAGGCTTGCATGTGAGAGGATGCTGGAGACTGAACATAAACTTCATATTTTGACCCCACTGTTATGACCGTCACGTTGTGTCTTTATTATTCTGATGTTGGGATCTACTCCATCGGGGCTTTCCGAGGGCCCCCTCGATCGGGTGTGACTTTCCCTACCACATCTGGTCTCTACTCTCTGGAAGTCTGCTGGCCACCGCTTTGGGACCCAAACTCAACTGAGTTAAATAATAACTCAATGCCCACACGATCGCCTACTGGATCTTTGAAATCGAATGTTTAATCGTCATCAAGCGGAAATAACTGTCATGCAGTTCAGAGGTTACTCTCTTCCGGTGCATAACTGTAATGGCACAATGGGACCTTCACCTTGTCCCATATCATAAGCCTTAATCCGCCCACGCGATCTCTTTCGATTACTGGCCGTTGGAATGTGTCACTTCCTTCTGGTGTATTACCTTGGAATAGTATTTTTGGGCCGGGTCGAAGGTCAAAATATAACACTTTCCCTGGATTGCTCCACTTTACCCTTGATCCGTACCTTATAATGCTGAGTGCTAAGCAAAGTGGCATCAAGTACCATTTTTTGAGTCTTTGGTATGACTCAACCTGGGATTGAACCCCAGTCTCCTGGACCATTGGCGAACACTCTACTCATTAGTCCAATGAAATAATCTATGAAAATTGGGGATATCATCTCTTTGAGTTCTAAAGTGGTGTCAAATTCCTTGAGGAGAGTATTTATGGACTTTTGCACTGAGAAGAAAAGTGACTATCTGGTAAATTAGCATAGTAGTGCTGGTAAATATATTCACAGTGTTTTATTTGTATAATAATAAATATGTTTATTTAGTCAATGTTGCTGTCTTATTTTTAGGAAATCTATTGTAGACAGTCTTTAGATATATACTTGAAATAAATTTTGCTATATATATCTGTAAAAATAAAAAGAATGATTTTGCTCATCCTGATTAAGCTTTTCTAAAACAATTAAAATTATTTTTGTATAATTGCTGAGACCAATAGAAACTGCATTTAAAGTAAATCATTGGCTTAGAGACACAAGGACTACAACATCAATGTACAGCAATTTAATCATTTTATTTTTGCCCATATCATCTTTCAACATCCATCAAATCCCTTGTTTTCATAGTTATATAGATGAGATACTAACAGGTACAACCATTCCAGATTACAACGGACCTGGGAGTAATGGCAATGAAAGTGTACTCCACACTTTCAAGATCTTCAGAACTAGAGGCTCACCACTAGATAGTTTAGTGTCAAACCCAAGACACCCCTTTTTTTGGTAGTTGGAGGGTCTTATGCTTTTGCAAGAAGATACAGTCATTGTATGTTTATATTTAGGTGTGTGGGGGGCATTCATAATCATTACCCAGCAAAGAAAAGCACATGATAATGAGATTTTTATTGGTGTAATACACTTAAAATACTCTTGAAGAATAAAGCCATTTCCTGTCTGATTTGAAATTGAATGTTAATTTTCTGCAGTCTAAATCATTTTTCAATTTTCTAAATTCTTGATATAACAGAGATAATCATCAAATGGTAATTAGAATCCTTTAATCCTTCTTAAATAGAAGTATCAATATCATCATGGACTGCTATGGCACCAGAAATAATATTATTTCCCTCCTTGCAAGTTGTTCCCATTAATTTTAATTGGTGAGCTTTTACTAGAGCCTAAGTGAGAGCAAGCCTGCTCAGATCTCCAGAACACTTCTCAGTATTAAAGTCAATCTCAACAAAGCTGTATTCCAACTATTATTTGTATCACTGTCACCTTTATGGCAAGATCTAAGTAGTTGTCTCTATTATGATTATTATTATTATTTTACTCCTTAGAAAGTTTTTTACACCAGCTAACGCTGGTGTTCTTCCACTGGAATTTGAGTGACAACAAGTCTCCAGGGCTCTTTTCACTATTCTGGCTGATCTCAACAATGCTGTAGTTTGAACAGTCTCCTCTCATCTTATTTCCAAATCCGCCAATCCCTGTACCAGTCCTTTAGTGACAGTACTGAGTGCACTAATTATAATTGGTATCACTGTGACCTTCATGTTTCATAGTTTTTTTTAGTTCTCTAGCAAGGTCTAGATATTCATCTCTCATTTCACTTTCTTTCAGTTTTACTCTGTGGTCAACCGGAATGGCGAAGTCCACTATTCAGCAGGTTCTCTTTCGTTGTTGACTATCACTTAGTCTGGTCATCTGGCTGAGATTAGATGATCCATTTGTATCTCAAAATCCCAAAGAATTTTATGCATCTCATTTTCTAGGATGGATTTATTTGTATGGTCAAATTTAAACTACTTGCACAATTCTCAGTGGTTCACCTTTCCCACCCTGTCGTGTCTAGTCTTATACTCTGTTTGCATGAATTTCCTGCATTCGCTTATTATGTGATTGATCATTTCATCTCTATCACCGCAATCTATGTCTGTTATTTTGTTGCGTCTTGTCTATTTTTGCTTTGACACAGTCCTTATGACGTTGTTTTGCACTACTATCAGAAGAGATTCAGTTTCTCTCTTAAGGTTTCCCTATTATTATTACTATTATTATTACAGGATGGAATGATAAAATTGTCGCCCTAGAAAAGATGACATGATTCCATTTCCGTTTAATGAAAACCGGTTTTCTTTTTTTGTTGCAGACCATCTACTAGTTGGCCAGTTGTGTACAAATCCCAAGAGCGATAGGAGCCTTCTATCATGTCTTAAAGTGACACAATGTTCAGTGAGCGAGATCGGAGATGTGCCACTGTACAACTCATGCTCTCTACTGATCCAAGTTATGACAACAGGACCATTGCCAGCACCCTCAAAATGCAAATCTGGATTGCCACAAATAACAGGGACATGCCCAGGGTGATGAAAACAAAGTTTCCGGCTACGGTTATGGTCTTTGGTGTGGTTTCAAGTGAGGGCCACATCATGCCACCTCACATCTTCGAAGTCAGCTAGAAAGTCAAGACCAAAGTGTACCTGGATGCACTGAAGAGTGTGGTGATCCCCTGGTGCAATCAGGTGGCCAGTGGCAGACCCTGGGTGTGGCAGCAGGACTCGGCACCGGCCCACAAGTCCAAAGAAACCCAGGCTTGGCTTCAGAAGGAGTGCTACAACTTTGTACCCTTCTCTCACTGGCCCCCCTCCTCCCCCGACCTGAACCCTCTGGACTACTTCGTTTGGTCATACATTGAGGAAATCACCAACATGACCTCCCACAACACCAATGCCAGCCTGATCACTGCCATCCACCGAGTATTTGCTGAGCTCCTGTCGGCGCTTGTGGAAAAGGCATGCTCCTAGTTCCAGATCTGTATTGAGGCGGTGATTGAGGCTGAAGGTGGCTACATTGAATAGGTGTCAGCTCTACTACATAATCAAGTTACCTGAATTGATTTTTTCAATAAAAGTTTTAAAATAAAGCTGTAGTATTGTTTTCTTTAGGACGACAATTTTATCGTTCCACCCATTATTATTATTATTATAATTATTTCTGCATGGAAGTTGTCACAAAATTAAATAAATTCCCATCAATTATTAAATTTTATATATTAAATATTCCTGTTTCTAAGCAATATCAGTTTAGTGTCTTATGCCTCTGTAAAGGAATACAGTCAATGTATTCTAAGCCCCACCAGTAGGGCCGATCAATTTTTAGATATCCAAATTGTCAATATAACATAATAAACAAATTGTCACTATAACATAACTATAAAATGCTAATTAGAATCATTCACTCCTTTCTAAATAGAAGCATCAGTATCCTCATGGACTATTGTTATAATGGAAATCTAATCGGTTTACGGGTCAGCTAGTAATTTTATAATGATTTGCCATGTAGTTATGATACGCTCACGATCATCTTAGATGAGGACAATGGTGTTCTTCTGATCAAAATATTGCACAAATCATTGCCAGTAAGATTGATGGGGCGATGAGAAATATACTTTTAAAAAGACAGTTTGCATGTACAAGGTACATTATCAGTTGGGTGGCTAGTTAACTGGTTAACTAGTTGTATGCAGTTAATGTGTATTGAATTGGTATGGGTGCCAGGGTGTGATGTGTTGTGTCAAGGGATCATTAATCAGTCTAATTGCATTGATTTGAATGCGGCACCAGGATTCGTAAGTAGTGCTCTTGGAAGAAAAGAAAAAAAGTAAAATGAAACCTGTTTTCAGAGGGCAAGAGGCAGCATAAGGTTGAAATACTGATGAATCTTTGAAAAAGCAGGAAAAAAACAGGAAGTGTTAGTGGGATGAGAGTGAGGTAGGTGATATAAGAAGATAAAAGCACTAACAACAACAAAAATGAAGCAAGATGAAAAGGAGGAAATGTATATGAGAAGATAAAGGAGAGGATGAATAGAAAGAAGAGAAGAAGAAACTAAGGCAACAAAAAGAGATGGAAGCTGAAGTAGTGGGGGTGAAGTGGACTGTAGAGAAGAGGATGAAAAGAAGAGAAGAAACTGAAGATGGAAGAAGATAAGGAGGAGAAAGGGGAAGAGATAAAGGAGGGATGAAAAGAAAGAAGAGAAGAAGAGACTGAAGCAACAAGAGAGATGGAAGCTGAAGTAGGGGGGGTGAAAAGAAGAGAAGAAACTGAAGATGGAAGAAGATAAGGAGGAGAAAGAGAAAGAAATAAAGGAGGGATGAAAAGAAAGAAGAGAAGAAGAGACTGAAGCAACAAAAAGAGATGGAAGCTGAAGTAGGGGGGGTGAAGTGGACTGTAGAGAAGAGGATGAAAAGAAGAGAAGAAACTGGAGATGGAAGAAGATAAGGAGGAGAAAGGGGAAGAGATAAAGGAGGGATGAAAAGAAAGAAGAGAAGAAGAGACTGAAGCAACAAAAGAGATGGAAGCTGAAGTAGGGGGGGGTGAAGTGGACTGTAGAGAAGAGGATGAAAAGAAGAGAAGAAACTGAAGATGGAAGAAGATAAGGAGGAGAAAGAGGAAGAAATAAAGGAGGGATGAAAAGAAAGAAGAGAAGAAGAGACTGAAGCAACAAAAAGAGATGGAAGCTGAAGTAGGAAGAGTTGAAGTGGACTGTAGAGAAGAGGATGAAAAGAAGTGAAGAAACGGAAGATGGAAGAAGATAAGGAGGAGAAAGAGGAAGAAATAAAGGAGGGATGAAAAGAAAGAAGAGAAGAAGAAACTAAGGCATCAAAAAGAGATGGAAGCTGAAGTAGGAAGAGTTGAAGTGTACTGTAGAGAAGAGGATGAAAAGAAGTGAAGAAACGGAAGATGGAAGAGGATAAGGAGGTGAAAGGGAAAAGGTAAAGGAGGGATGAAAAGAAGATAAGGTATAGATGTCGAAGTAGAAGAGGAGGAGTTTGCCAACAGAGTAGGAGGAGGCTGATAGAAGAAAAAATACGTAGATGAGAAGATAGAAAAAAGAAAATTAGTTGAATGAAGAGGAGGGGGAGAGAGTTGAAGAAACAAAAAGATATCCAGGAAGTGAAGTAGAGGAAGTGAAGGTGGACAGTAAAAAGGAGATGAAGAGAAAAGAATGGAGGATGGAGAACAAAATGGAGGAAGGGGAAAAGACAGAAGAGAGACTGAATAAAAGAAAAGAGGAGTGGAAGTTGAGGTAGAAGGTGAAAATGTAGTGAAGGAGATGAAGAGAAGTAATAGAAGATAGAGGATAGAAAGTAGAGATGAAGAGGCAGAGGAGGTGATGAAGAGAAGAAAATGGAGGAGAACAAGAAAGAAAGAAAAAGAGACGAAAAGAGGATAAGGAATAGATGTTGATATGGAAGAGGAGGTGGATGAGAAGTCCAGAGATAGAGGAGAGGCTGAATAAAAGAAAAGAAGAGAATAAGTAGTGGAATTCGAATACACAATTAAAAGAAGGAACACAGGATGGAAGGGGAAGAGATAGAGGAAGGATGAAAATAAGAAGAGTATAGAGATAGAGGAGGGCCTGGATAGTTAGAAGAGCAAGTAGAAGAGGGGATAAAGATCAGAAGATTAAGAAAAGAAAATGAGGGAGGAGAAAAAGAGTTAGAAGGGATTAAGGGAAAGTGAAGGGAGAACAAAATGTCGGAGGAGGAGTGAAAATAGATAAATAGATAAAGTAAAGAGATGTTTGTTTGGGTTTTATAGCATAACAACCTTTGTAGGTTATTTAATGCCAAATTTATTTTTATACAAAGAAACAGTTCTATTTCAAATAATTCAGTTTAGCATAAGTACACAATTTGATTGTCAAAAACTTTTATATCTCAAGTTATTCAGTTTACTCAAATAGTTCTATTTCAAACAATTTAGTTTAGTATAAGAATAGCTTTTGTTTACACACAGTTAAATGTCAAAACAATTCAATTTCAAACAATTCAGTTTTGTGTAAGTACAGTTTCAATGTTAAAAACAGTTCTATTTCAAACAATTCGGTTTAGCATACCAAAACATTTCCATTTCAAACAATTCAGTTTAGCATAAGTACACAGTTTAGTTCTATTTTACCCATAGATAGGACCTTATCACATGCTACCACTTCAGGCCAGATTGAACTTGGGAGCAATGGCAATGAAGGGGTACTCCACATTCCCCAAAGCTCCAGCATAACTGGAACCTCAGTATCCAATTGTTTAGTGTCATATATCCAGGACACTCATTGGGGGAAGGGTCTTAGTGTATTTTACAGCCCCAGCCGACTGGGCAAGTGAAGAGATGAGAGAAGATAAGAAAGTAATGAACAGGAGAAAGAGACAGAAATTTGGAATAGATAAGAGGAAAATACAAAGAGAAGATGAAGAAAGAAAGAAAAATAGGAGGACAAAGAAGACAATGTGAAAAATTGAAATAAGGAAAGCAGTGAAGCAAAAGTTGAGGCAGTGATAAGAATAAACAATCAACGACAAGGAACTAGTAAAGGAAAGAAGAGAACTAAGAAGAAAGAATGAAGAGAGAAGATAAAAGGAAAAAAAGAAACCAAAATAGAAAGACCCAACAGAGAAGAAGATAAAAGAAAGAATGAAGAGAGAAGATAAAAGAAAAGAAACTAAAAAGAAAGAACCAGGAGAGAAGAATGTAGAGAAAAGAAAGGAAAAGAGAGACCCAATAGAGAAGAAGATAAAAGAAAGAATAAAGAGAGAAGATAAAAGAAAAGAAACTAAAAAGAAAGAACCAGGAGAGAAGAATGTAGAGAAAAGAAAGGAAAAGAGAGACCCAACAGAGAAGAAGATAAAAGAAAGAATGAAGAGAGAAGATAAAAGAAAAGAAACTAAAAAGAAAGAACTAGGAGAGAAGAATGTAGAGAAAAGAAATGAAAAGAGAGACCCAATAGAGAAGAAGATAAAAGAAAGAATGAAGAGAGAAGATAAAAGAAAAGAAACTAAAAAGAAAGAACCAGGAGAGAAGAATGTAGAGAAAAGAAATGAAAAGAGAGACCCAATAGAGAAGAAGATAAAAGAAAGAATGAAGAGAGAAGATAAAAGAAAAGAAACTAAAAAGAAAGAACCAGGAGAGAAGAATGTAGAGAAAAGAAATGAAAAGAGAGACCCAACAGAGAAGAAGATAAAAGAAAGAATGAAGAGAGAAGATAAAAGAAAAGAAACTAAAAAGAAAGAACCAGGAGAGAAGAATGTAGAGAGAAGAAATGAAAAGAGAGACCCAACAGAGAAGAAGATAAAAGAAAGAATGAAGAGAGAAGATCAAAGAAAAGAAACTAAAAAGAAAGAACCAGGAGAGAAGAATGTAGAGAAAAGAAAGGAAAAGAGAGACCCAATAGAGAAGAAGATAAAAGAAAGAATGAAGAGAGAAGATCAAAGAAAAGAAGCTAAAAAGAAAGAACCAGGAGAGAAGAATGTAGAGAGAAGAAATGAAAAGAGAGACCCAACAGAGAAGAAGATAAAAGAAAGAATGAAGAGAGAAGATAAAAGAAAAGAAACTAAAAAGAAAGAACCAGGAGAGAAAAATGTAAAGAAAAGAAAGGAAAAGAGAGACCCAACAGAGAAGAAGATAAAAGAAAGAATGAAGAGAGAAGATAAAAGAAAAGAAACTAAAAAGAAAGAACCAGGAGAGAAGAATGTAGAGAGAAGAAATGAAAAGAGAGACCCAATAGAGAAGAAGATAAAAGAAAGAATGAAGAGAGAAGATAAAAGAAAAGAAACTAAAAAGAAAGAACCAGGAGAGAAGAATGTAGAGAGAAGAAAGGAAAAGAGAGACCCAACAGAGAAGAAGATAAAAGAAAGAATAAAGAGAGAAGATAAAAAAAAAGAAACTAAAAAGAAAGAACCCGGAGAGAAGGATGTAGAGAAAAGAAAGGAAAAGAGAGACCCAACAGAGAAGAAGATAAAAGAAAGAATGAAGAGAGAAGATAAAAGAAAAGAAACTAAAAAGAAAGAACCAGGAGAGAAGAATGTAGAGAAAAGAAATGAAAAGAGAGACCCAACAGAGAAGAAGATAAAAGAAAGAATGAAGAGAGAAGATAAAAGAAAAGAAACTAAAAAGAAAGAACCAGGAGAGAAGAATGTAGAGAGAAGAAATGAAAAGAGAGACCCAACAGAGAAGAAGATAAAAGAAAGAATCAAGAGAGAAGATAAAAGAAAAGAAACTAAAAAGAAAGAACCAGGAGAGAAGAATGTAGAGAAAAGAAAGGAAAAGAGAGACCCAACAGAGAAGAAGATAAAAGAAAGAATGAAGAGAGAAGATAAAAGAAAAGAAACTAAAAAGAAAGAACCAGGAGAGAAGAATGTAGAGAAAAGAAATGAAAAGAGAGACCCAATAGAGAAGAAGATAAAAGAAAGAATGAAGAGAGAAGATAAAAGAAAAGAAACTAAAAAGAAAGAACCAGGAGAGAAGAATGTAGAGAGAAGAAATGAAAAGAGAGACCCAATAGAGAAGAAGATAAAAGAAAGAATGAAGAGAGAAGAATGTAAAAAAAGAAGGAGAGAAAAGAAAAAACCAAGAGAGTAGGTAAAAGAAAGAAAGGATCTGAAAAAAAGAACTCAGAAAAATTAAGATAATGAAAAACCTCAAAAGAAGATAACAGAAAGACCAAGAGAGAATATAAAGATATTGCTGTAGAATACAGAAAGAAAAGAAAAAGAAACAAAAATGGATACTGACAAAAGTTAAGAGGATAAAGTTTAGATGAAAACAAAAAAAAAAAGATAACAAGTTAAGAAGAAGTTTATGTATAGGAAGTGGATTAAAAGAGAAGATAAGAAGGAAGGAAAATGATAAAGAAGATGGCAGTAAGAAATTAGATGATTAAGACAAGGAGAAGTAGAGGTTCGATTGGCATGGTAATGTCCATGATTTGTGGTTGCTTAGAGATGTCCTTATACAAAGAAACAATGGGAGCATACTGATGGAGAGCAAGACTGTGGATCAGGAGGAGAGTAATTGGGTCTTTTTTGTCAGTTAAAAGAAAGCTACTTGTCTATTTCTTAATATATGATCAGACTTGATTCCCTGTTGATGTTGGCTGATGAAGTGAATTGATCTTTTGTTAAGGTTTTAAGCAAATTCAGCCCTTGGAGCAAGAGGACAATGATTAGACTATGGGTGGACAAACTGGTAGTAAGTAAACGAGTGGCTGACATGTTGCTAGGAATAATTAAGATATACAGTTGTTTATAAGAAACAACAAAGAAAATGAAGATAATATAAAAAAACAAAAAACTGTAATGATTCTGAACATTTCTTGGGCAATGATCATAAGAAATAAGTGTTATTTAAAAAAATATTTTTATTTTTGGAATGTAGATTAGATAATTTTTTAAAAAATTAATTTAACACTAAACTTTTTTTTATTTTTTGTCACTTAAAACGTGAAAATTTACAGATAATCTAAGATATGACAACCCAGTTGGCTGGGACTGTAGAATATGCCAACTGCATTTCTGCAAAAGAGTAACACTCTTCTCACTTCCTCAACATTTGCCCTGGATATAGCACTAAAACATCTGATGGCAAGGCTTCAGACTTAGAGCTTTGGAGAAAGTATTATACTCCTTCATAACAATTACTCCGAGGTTTAATCTAACCTGGAGTGGTAGTACCTGTTACGGTCAAATAGAATTGTTTAATCATTTACTATACTTGAAACCATTTAATTCTCTGCAAATAAAGAATTAGCATCAAATTGAATTATTAGTGTTTGATCGGGACACTTCAAACCATTTAATTATCTGCAAACAAATGAGCTCTGGCTTGTTGAAAAGGTTACCTAGAAACTATGCATTTACCAAATACACACACACACACACATACACACATATATATATGTATACATATATAAAGAGAATTTAGCATGAAATAACCTACAAGGTTTGATATGCCATTAAACCCAACCAACCTAAGATATAAATTTTGATGAATTAACAAGTCAAAATAATTGATTAAAGAGTGCCTTATAATAAAACCACCATTTTCTATACAGTCACAAAATAAATATCTTTATTTAATAATAATCATGTTTCTACACAGATACATAGTTTCAAGTAACTATTCCTAATACAGTTGCGTATAATTTAATGGTTTTAAATCATTTTTAATGTTAACATTAACGATTCTATTTAATAATAATCATTTGTTTGCACAGAATTCTATGGTTCTATGTATTCCTATATTATACAAATGATTTTCAAACATACTTATTAGACCCATAGATGGGACTCTAGCAAGTACTACCACTTTTGGTCAGGGTGGACCTGGAAGTAATAGCAATGAAGGAGTACTCCACACTCTCCAAGATTCAGAAATGGAGCCTCACCATGAGATGTAATTTAATATCATACCCAGAACACACCCTTTTTTGTGGTGGTGGGGGGGAGTCTTACCCCTCTACGAAAGATTCAACATATTCTAAGTTCCACTGACAGGTGGGGGGGCTTTTTCTTAAAGATTGTTTGATAATCAAACTACCATTTGCAGCAGTAAAAACTAAATATCTTTAGGGATACATGAAAAAACTAATAATTAAGCATTTAATCGTGCAAATTTTCTTTGAGTTAGTGTTTAGGTAAAGAAATTCTCAATAAATGTGAGGAGGTAAAAATGTTGTAGGTAGGTAGAGACTCTCAGGAGGAAGTAATTATTTTTGGAGATATGTATCTATGAATGAGTACACCTCTACCAATCTAATTTGTAGTTGTGTCATTTGAAGACAAGCAAAAACTTCAGCTGGCAAACAAAGTGCTGATAGCAACATTTTTTTTTTCTCTGCAGAACTTAGCCCAATGGTAAAGAAGCAGGTTTTTTAGCTGAGAGGTCAGTTTTGTATTTTGATGCTTCAATCAATTTGGCTTACTATTGCACATTTCTTAGAGTAAAATGAAAATATTAAATTTTAACCTTTTTGCTTCTGTGTATGTCCAATTCCTAAAACTGTGCCATATTCAACTACATTGAAATTCCTAATATCTGGTCACATGTGACTATAGTTGAATACCTCATGCCATGCCTTCTGTAAATATAGTCAAATTCTATACTATGCTATCTCTAAGGGTCCATATTTTCCTCTCTTTGAGGAATATTTCCTAAAAATCTTATCATTTTGTACAGATATAAAATTGAACTATGTTTACCATATTTTTCATTCAGATCACTGCCATGGAAACTTCTGGGATTAAATAATATCAGTTATTTCTTACTGAGCAGGGTTTTACCAGAATATACAACACTGTAATCTACCAAAAATTGAAATATACAGCAACAAAAGGATTTAATTAAAGACTTTTTAAACCCACCTGACTTATTTAGTTTATAAAAATCTCTTCAGAGCCAAATAAGCAATGTAAAAGATTGTTTTTTTTATTGTAACAAATATAAAGTTTAAAAATTAATCTAAAAATGACCTATCTGGCTCTGTCAGATATTTTGAATGGGATCAGAAGAATTCTGTTTAATTAATAATTTGGTACATGTGTCTTGGAAAGGAAGTGATATTATACTATACTATACTATTCCTGTGAGAGTGCCTTGCATGGTATGATAGTTAGTAAAGTAGACTAGCAAGTGATTATTAATGAGTTTGATTCTCACTGGGTACCTCATACATGTGGCCTAGTAACACAACTAATCAAAGCTTAGTAAATAACTATATTACATATGTATGTGCATATTTCAATATTATTCATGAATAAAAGGCATAAATTGCAAAATTAAATGCATATGATAACAAATGTTATTTGAGTTGTGGAAGAAAGAGCACAGCCAAAGCAAAATTGAAAGCTGCAAGCCAACAAGAAAGAATAAAACTGTGGGAACAGCATTTCAAAAATCTACTAGGAAACCCACCGGAAATAACGGATGAACCGATCACCAGAATTATTAGTAAGCAATTAGACGTAAAACTAGGTCCTTTCACCAAAGAAGAACTCGACACGGTTCTCAGAAGAATTAAAAATAGGAAAGCGGCGGGGCTAGACGAGATCCCCCCAGAAGTGTGGAAGACGAGACAATTCGACGATATACTGCTCCGCCAATGCAACGCAGTCTATAGTCAAAATAGGATAGAACGATGGACGAAGGGATGCATCCTTCCATTCCCTAAAAAAGGCGACCTCGGACTAGCCAAGAACTACCGAGGGATAACACTTACATCCATAGCAGCCAAAATCTACAATGCCCTACTACGAAACCGCATAGAACCCAAAATGGAAAACATCCTTAGGAAAAACCAAAATGGCTTCCGGAGAAATAGATCCACAACCTCACAAATACTGACCATCCGTAGAATCCTGGAAGGCGTTCGGGCAAAAAACTTACAGGCGACATTACTATTTGTCGACTTTACCAAGGCCTTCGATTCCATACACAGAGGGAAGATGGAGCAAATCCTACTAGCTTACGGCCTACCAAAAGAAACCGTAGCAGCGATAATGATTCTCTACAGAAACACCAAAGTAAAAGTACGTTCACCAGATGGAGACACGGAATACTTCGACATTGTTGCAGGAGTACTACAAGGAGACACACTAGCCCCGTACCTCTTTATCATCTGTCTAGACTATGTGCTTAGGACTTCGATCGACAAAATCAGAGAAAATGGCTTTGAGCTGACTAAGAGAAGAAGCAAAAGGTACCCCGCAAAAACAATCACGGACGCCGACTACGCTGATGACTTGGCGTTACTAGCGAATACGCCTAATCAAGCAGAGACACTACTACATAGTCTGGAACGAGCTGCAGCTGGCATTGGCCTACATGTCAATGCAAACAAAACCGAATATATGTGTTACAACCAAACAGGCAACATTGCCACACTAGACGGAGCCTCTCTGAAACTAGTCGACAAATTCACCTACCTAGGAAGCAGCGTCTCATCAACCGAGAAGGACATCGACACACGACTGACGAAGGCATGGACAGCTATCGATAGGCTCTCGATCATATGGAAGTCGGACCTAACAGATAAAATGAAACGCAGTTTCTTCCAGGCAGCGGTTGTGTCGATACTGCTATATGGATGCACCACATGGACGCTTACGAAGCGGCTGGAGAGGAGGCTGGACGGAAATTACACAAGAATGTTGAGAGCAGTATTAAACAAGTCCTGGCGACAACACCCCACGAGACTCCAACTATACGGACACTTGCCCCCCATCACAAAAACTATACAAGTTCGACGAACCAGACACGCGGGACACTGCTGGAGAAGCAAGGACGAGCTCATAAGCGATGTACTCCTGTGGACCCCCACTCATGGATGTGCAAGTGTGGGACGACCAGCACGAACTTACATACAGCAGCTATGTGAGGACACGGGTTGTAATCCTGAAGACCTGCCGGAGGCGATGAGTGATAGGGAGAAATGGCGAGAGACGGTCAGGGATATCCGCGCAGACGGCGCGACATGATGATGATGATATATATATATGTATATATATAAATTCTATAAAAATTAAAAAACAAACAATTCACTTCATTATTAGTCAGGCCAAGAAATTTTCAGTATCCCCTTATAACCCCCTCCTCTCTCTCTCTCTCTCTCTCTATATATATATATATATGTTTTTGTTCTCAAAGGGAAGTAATGATTTTTGAAGATGTGTACCCATGAATGAGTACACTTCTACCAATCTAATTTGAAGTTGTATTCTCCACAGAATTTAGCCCAATGATAAAAAAGCAGATAGTTTTTATGCTTCTATCATTTGAAAGAAAAATATCTGATTTTAACCCTTTCACTTCTGTGTGTGTCTATAGTCAAATTTCTAAAACTATGCCATATCTAACAGTAGTAAAATTCCAAATATCTGGCCATATATGACTATAGGTGAATTCCTCATGCCATGGCATCTGCAAATATACTTAAATTTCCTACTATGTTGTCTCTGTGGGTTCATATTTTCCACCCTTTGAGGAATATTTTTGTAGATCGGTAGAGGCTCTCAGTAGGGGAAGTAATTATTTTTGGGAATATGTTCAGTATTGCCAATGACTAAGTACACGTCTACCAATCTAATTTGTAGTTATGTCATTTGAAGACAAGCAAAAACTTCAGCTGGCAAACAAAGTGCTGATAGCAACATTTTTGCTCTTTGCAGAATTTAGCTCAAGGGTAAAAAAAGCAGATTATTTGGCTCAGAGATCACTTTTTGATGCATACACACTTGACTTTATTCATCTCAATGTCTTTTATTCATAACCAGCATCATACAGCTATTTAGCCTTAAGAACACAGAAATGCACCTGGCAACTCGAGTTCAAATCCTCAACCAGACTGTTTGCATTTCACATAGAGCTAATACCCTCGGGAAAGGTATGAATCCAATTATTCTCCCTCCATCATAAATAGTAGGACAGACTGGACTCTTTAACCTTGGTAGGAAAATTGGTCTAGGAGAAGGAAAACTCTGAATTCAAACCTGTTAAACTCTGCTTAAAAAAATTGACTCTGTATCACATCCAGCTTGTGTGGTAGGATTGGTAAATATATTAATTTCTTCCTATAGTAAACCTAGTTCAGTGATCTATAGTGACACTTGGTCAGCTTAGAAAGGTATATTGCCCAGTCAGCTGGGGCAGTAGAATACACCAACTGCTTCTCTGCAGAGAGGTAAGTACCACCCCCACTGAGTGTCCTGCATATGACAATAAACAATCTGACGGGAAAGTTCCAGTAATGCTGGAGCTTTTGGGAATTGCCATCACTCCCAAGTCCACTCTTGCCCAAAGTGGTAGCACCTGATAGGTAAAATAGAATTAAACTGTGTACTAATGCTAAACTTAATTGCTTGAAATAGAACTGTTTTTGACATTGAAACTATGTACTTTTGCTTAACTGAATTGTTTGAAATAGAACTGTTTTTTGACATTGATACAGTACCCTTATACTAAATTGAATTGTATGAAATAAAACTATTTTTTGACATTTAAAGAGTGTGCTTATGCTAAACTGAATTGTTTGAAATGGAACTGTGTTGACATTAAAAATGTGTACTTATGCTAAACTGAATTGCTTGAAATAGAACTGTTTTGACATTTAACTGTTTGTAAACAAAAACTATACTTATACTAAACTGAATTGTTTGAAATTTAAATTTGGCGTTACATGACCCAAAAAGGGTTGATACGACGTAAAATAAAACAACCAACCAGGAAATGCACAATGTGTACCACTTTAAGCTAAAATCAAAACTAATCATATCTAAAATACAAATAATGCATCATTAGCTAAATGGAGCTGCCATTACCACTTGCTTAAGTTAACTTTTATCACACAGGAGACAGTTTAAAATGTTGGAGGTATTTCTGCTGTAACTTGTATAAGTGATATTTTTATGAACCCAAACTCTACTGCTTTATTACAATGTATAAGACTGTTATCAAGTTCATTTTTTTTTTCTGTTCAGGCTAAATTTTATTAATATCAAAGTCTTTTTGATCATTTTCTTTAGTGATGGGTGAAGTGCAGAGTTTCAAATTTTCCCGCAAAATAACATATCAATAAATGCAACGCTAAATCTGATTTGGTTTGGTATTATTCAATAAAATGAATAAAATATCGAGAAATCTCGGGAAGCTTGTTGAATTGATATGGGACATAAGTAGTAGGGGTTGAATTTTGACAGATGATAAGTGATTGGTTTTGGTTTGGTTTGGTTTTATGGCATATCAACTATAATAGGTTATTTAATACCAAATCCAGTTTATTCATATATATTAGATACATGATTTGTGAACATAAGTTAACAAAGTTAAATGATTCCAAGTATTTCTGTTTAACTCCCAGGCCTGAGATATACATGGCACCACTAATAAAAAATCCTTATGATTTTTATAAAGTACTAACCTTCAAATGGCACATGTCAAAATTTGAGCTCAATCAGATTATTAGTTTACAAATTACAGTTATTTAAGGGAAGCTACTGTTGCAAATTTTCAAAATAATGGAAAATTTTGAATTTCGTGTGTTGATAAAGCATTGCTTTCTGATGGGAAAAAATACTGTTCAAGCAAAGCAAATAGTTAAGAGGTGGTATGCTAACTTTAAACATGTCAATGATTCAGAACAGTGTTTGCAACTGTTTCAACATAACAAAAAGGAGTTTTTGTGTAAATATGTAACAATGGCTGAAACATGGATCCACCACTTCACTCCAGAGTCAAATCAGCAGTCAGTTGAGTGGACAGCAGCAGGTGAAAACCGTCAAAAGAAACCAAAGATGCAAGCATAAGCTGGCAAGATTTTGGCCTCCATATTTTGGGATGTGCAAGGTATTTTGTTCATCAATTACCTTGAAAATAAATCAATATAATGAATATTATATAGCATTCTTGGTGCATCTGAGGGAAGAAATCACTAAAAAACGGCCACAAATGAAGAAGAAAATGTGCTCTTTCACCAAGACAATGCACCGTGTCACTAGTCGATTGCAACGATGGCAAAGCTACATGAATTACACTTTGAATTGCTTTTGCCCCCTGTTCTCTAGATCTGGGCCCCAGTGACTGCTGGTTGTTTGCAGACATCAAAAGAATGCTCCAGGGAAAGAGATTTGTCTCCAATGAAGAAGTGATATCGGAAACTGAGGTGTATTTTGAGGCCAAAGACAAATCATTCAACAAAAAAAGCATCGAATTGTTAGAGAAGCGTTGGAAGGAGTCTATGTTGATGAATAAAGTTGAATTTTGCCTAAAAGTTGTTGTTTTATTTGTTAATCCTGGGACTTATTGGATGATGTGTTATCACCAACAATTCAGTTAAACATCAGTCATTTGTTTACACACAGTTAAATAATCAAACTGTTCTTTATCAAACAATTCAATATAGCATAAGTACACAGTTTAGATATTAAACAGTTCTATTTGACCCATAGATAGGGTCATATATCCAGGACACTCATTGGGGGAGTGTCTTACCTCTCTGCAAAGATGCAGCTGTGTATTCTACAGCCCCAGCCCTCTGGACTGAGTGATGGGTGAGAAACAGACAGCATGTCTTTTTAACAATTATCAGGCCAGTTTTTCTAGAAAATAAAATCTGTAAATCATTAATTCTAAGCCTGAGGAAAACCTGAACTCCCAGGAGACACAAACCTTTACTCATCCACCTTTGTTCTCTGACTGCCTGAAGTCTCAGTTAGTTCTGTAGGCGAGGCTGAGAATACACTGACTCTATCTCCTGTAAAGGGGCTGTCTCGGGTATGACACTAAACTGCATCTGGTGGTGAGGTTCCAGTTCTGTTGATCTTCTGAATGTGTAGTACGCCTTCATTACCATTACTCCCAGGTCCACTTTGATCCAAAATGATAGTACCTGTTAGGGTCCCATGTATGAGTCAAATAGATCTGTTTGCAAATTATTTGTATTTGATAAGACCTGATATCATATAATATGCAAATAACCTTTAGAAACTACACAATGTAAATATAAAAATACAATGTGCACAATTTACTAATGTGTAGACATAAAATAACCCTAGACAGGTTGACATGCTATTAAAATCATTCAATTAATCCTCTGTATTTCCTCACTCTTGTCCCTATCTCATGATATTATTGTTATGGTGCTTACGTTATGGCTGAGAGATGTCCTGTTTGCTTTATAAACTTACAAGTATTTATCAATGACATCTGTACGAATTCTGTCATTTTGAGATCCTCCTATCACAGAGATATGGCATCTTAAGCTATCATATCACTACACTACAGGTTGGCATAAGGGTTATTGTTGGAAATGAAGCTGTTTGAATTTCACTTCATGCTAATGCTCTTGGCAAAGGATTGAATCCATCTCTTCTCTCTCCAGCTATGGGTAAATAGTAGGGCAGACTGGGTTTTTTAGCTTTGGTATGGCAACCATTCTAGGAAAAGGAAAACTCTGTGTCTGATGCATCAGTACTTCTTTTACTTAAAAAAAAATCCTGGATGAAGCTGTTTGTATCTTACTTCATGCTAGTGCCCTTGGGAAAGGCATGAAACCATCTCTTCTCCCATAGTTATGGGTAAATAGTTGGACAGACTGGTTTTTTTAGCTTTGGTATGGAAAGCAGTCTAGAAGGAAAACTGATGCATCAATAATTCTTTTAAACAAAAAGAAAATCTTGCATGAAGCCGTTTGTATCTCACTTCATGCTAATGCCCTTAGGAAAGGCATGAAACCATCTCCAGCTATAAGCAAATCATAGGATTGACCATCTCTCTTTAGCCTTAATCCAGCAACTTCTAAGCACAATTCATAATTAGTTTGTGTTAATAGAAATGAGGTTGCTCTATCGTGTATGTTTAGTTTTTAAATATTAATTTAAGTTTTGTTTGACAGTCTTGTATTATGAATATAATTATATAATGCATGGTGTTTATAAAAATTTTATAATACAAGCTATGATAGATAGATGTGAAACTTCCCTTTATGCTAATACCCTTGGGAAAGGCATGAACCTAAATCTTCTTTCCTGCACTTATGGATTATTAGTAAGATAGACTGGATTCTTTAGCCTTAATTAGACTGTAAAATAATTAGGGATGTCTGGGTTTAAATAGAAACATATCAGCAGTGAATCGACAAGTTCTGATTGGCGGAAGTGAACTCAAATGAAAACACCATAAGGCAGTGGATACGGGATAAGAGACTGGAAAAAGTTAATTGGTGGCTGGATGCAATGAGGTAAAGACAGGCAGTTGGAGACCAGCCACAACAATATAAAGACAGCCAAAAGTTGCGGCCCCTATTTTGGAGTGAGCTCCAAAAACCAACAAACATACATGTATGTGGTGCATTCAATAAGTTTCCAGACTTTTTTGTACAGGCATTTAAAATTGTTGTAGACTCTTCAAAATTCAGTATGTCATTGCTATACATCTTATGAGATGACTAACCAATTTTTATGATTTCAGGTTCAAATGAATAGCTACAGCAGCAACTGGAATACACCCTGCTAAAGCCTGATTGTCACAGCTGGCGAATTTCAAAAATGCAATGAGGACACTTAGAAGAACAATATGCAATAAAATTCAGTTTTAAACTTGGAAAAAATGCCACAGAAACATATGGAATGCTTCAGACTGCTTTTCGACTATCTTGCATGAATCGAGCATCAGTTTTTGAGTGGCATAAGAGATTCAAGGAAGGCTGGGAGTCTGTGAGGAATGATGAGAGGTGTGGGAGGAGTAAGGAAGTCAATACATCAGAGTTGATTGGCCAAAGGGTTAGGATTAGAGTTAGGGTTACTATGTTGAGGTTTAAAAGAGTTCAGGAAGAGATTCCTTGGGAAGAGGCCAGCACTCTTCAAATCGGGTCTGTGGCATTTCCACCAGGACATTGCACCAGTCCACAAGTCCATCCTTGTCACAGACTATTTGACCAAGATGAGCATGAAGACAGTTTGTCACCCTCCCTATAGTCCAGACCTTGCTTCCTGTGACTTTTGGTTATTCCCTAAGCTCAGAGGTTGTCGTTATGAGACAATTGAGGAGATGAAAGAGGCTGTGATGAAGGTCATTGACACGCTCACACAAAAAGACTGCCATGGGGCCTTCCAGAAGTTGTTGGAACGGTACAGCAAGTGCATTGCAGCCAGAGGAGATTACTTCGAAGGGGACTAGAATTTCATGTGTGTACTATCAATAAAAGTGCCCATACGAAAAAAAGTCTTGAAACTGATTTAATGATCCTCGTATTAGAACTACAAGAGAAAACTTGGAAGATAATTCAAGTTTGATGCCTGCTTCTTTCTTTGTCTAGCAAAAATGATCGACTCAGTTTTCACACTGTTTATCTCTTCTTGAAAACTACTAAAATTTCTCCTGGTAAGGTTATCACTGGGTCTAACTGACACTTAAGACATAGTAGTACACTCATGGACACATTAAACATGTGGTATTGGAAGCATCCATGTAGTAGTATAAATGTATATTAAAACATAACCTGCACAAACTTCCATTTGAACACTATTGCATTGTGAGCATCTATTTGTGCCTTACATTTGGTGTGTAATGGTACCAGGAAACCAATCTATGATAAGGATAACTCTGAATTAAAACCAGCGGTGCTTTACTTAGAAATTGATCTTGTGTCACGTCCTGTCTGTCGAGGAGGAGTTGGATAGATATATGCATTACAGGCTGACCGTGTGTGTAGAGAAAATGACTGTTCATCAAGTGATGTATTATCACACAACAATAATTGACAGGAAGCAGTACTATTGAAAAGCAGGACTATAGAATAAAAAGTACTCATAGGGTAATAGTTAGTGCTGTTGGAAATGAACATAGTAACCTGTGTTCAAAACCTGGATGAGGCTGTTTGCGTTTTACATAGTACTTGGGAAAGGTAATTAATCCTACTATTTATGGGTGAATAGTAGGGCAGATTAGGTGTTTTTAACCTTTTACTGGCAACTGGTCTTGGAGAGGGAAAAGTCTTAATTCAAACCTGTTAAACTCTGCTTTAAAATTGACCTTGTGTCAAATCCTAACCATGGAGGAGGGGTTGGGTACATACATAAAAGAGAATAAAAAGATTCATCTTTCCAGAAATAAAACTGGTGAGAGTGCACTGTAATAAGAAAGCTCTCAAAAAAGTTTTTTTAAAAAATACCCCAAATACAATGAGTAGAATATATTGTCTAAAAACATTCAAAATTTATCTCTTACTGTAATTGAGGCAGAAATATTTTGTTTCTCTCATTATCTTTCCTTTTCATTTCCCCCCACACATATATGTGTATTTGTATATTTTAATTTTTATGTGTATTTTTTATCTATTTTTATATATATATATATATATATATATATATATATATATTTTTATATGATTGTATTTGCATTTGTATACTTGTAAGTGTGTGTATATGTGTATTTGTATGTATGTATGTATGTGTGTATTTGTATTTTTGTGTGTGTGTGCCTCTGTGTGTGTGTGTGTGTGTGTGTGTGTGTGTGTATTTAGTGCTTATCATGTCTGGTCATTGTTCGATTAGAGTCCAGAATTTTTATTTTTTTTTATCTTTGTCTTTGCAAAATCAGCAAGTCTGCTGCAGTGCAACAAATATTGTGGTAATAACATGTGTAGATGGTTCTAAAATTTTTAATACCAGTAATATACACTGATTTACAAAATGAGCACATTCCTCCCTGAAATAATAAAGTAAAAGAAAGTTTAAAAAATGGAGAAATAAATAAATATATATATATGTCTGTGTGTGTGTAAGTATATAATGTAAAAGAAAGAAAACTGAGTCTTTTAAAATTTCTGCTAAGTTATAGAAAAACTGTGTATACTTGCACATATTCTCATTCTCTCTCTCTCTCTCTATATATATATATATATATATATGTGTGTGTGTGTGTGTGTATTTTCTCTCTCTCTCTCTCTTCATATATATATAGAGGGAGAGAGGGAGAGAGATAGAGAGAGATAATGTGCACATATAAACACAATGTTTTTCTAAAACTTTGCATAAATTTGAACAGACTGGGTTTTCATTCTATTATTTTATGGAGATATATATATATATATATATATATATATATATATATATATATATATATATATATATATATATAATGAGAGTGTTGGTCGTCAGTAAACCACTATGTGGTTATGTGTCGAACCAAGTGCAATATAATATGGAGAGTACTCAATATCTACACTTCCAGGCAGCGGTCACATCGATACTGCTATATGGATGCACTACATGGACGCTAACAAAACGGCTCGAGAAGAAACTAGATGGCAATTACACAAGAATGCTGCGTGCAATCCTCAACAAGTCCTGGCAGCAACACCCCACAAGACACCAACTGTACGGACACCTGCCCCCTATCACGAAATCTATTCAAGTTAGGCGAACCAGACATGCAGGACATTGCTGGAGAAGCAGGGACGAACTCATAAGAGATGTACTCTTATGGATCCCCACACACGGCCGCGCAAAAGCAGGACGACCAGCACGAACGTACATTCAGCAGCTATGTGAGGATACAGGTTGTTGTCCTGAAGACCTACCTAGGGCGATGAACGATAGGGAGGAGTGGCGAGAGAGGGTCAGGGATATCCGTGCTGCCAGCACGATATGATGATGATGATGATGATATATATATTTAATCCATGGAAAATATTATTCTGCAACCTAAGGTTTCATGAAGTTTATAACAACATTCATCAGGCAGTTAAGCAGATGGAATGAAATTGAAAATCGAAAATGCGACAAAAAAAACAAAAAACGTGAGGATTTCGTTTGTGTGTGAGTGTATGTGGGTGTGTGTGTATGTGTGTATGAGTGGATGTGTGTTTTTAGGTTAAGTCAGGCCAGGAACGTAAAGTATTGACTATAGCGGAAATGGGCTACAGATGTGTATTAATTTGTTGCTTTATTTTCTTTAGTTGACAGTAGGTATGGAACAAAATATCACTGCAAGTTGCGGGGAAATGAATGAGAAATTGATTTGTAAACGTGTATGGTAAGCAAGAATTACAATGGGTATAAGTAAGGTTATATTGTGTTATAGATATGTTGGTGTAATATTTAGGGGGGGTTGTATTATTATAATAATTATGAATAAATGGGATATAGCATAAGTATTGTGTACTATGGATTTCATAGGTGGTACGTATGCAATAAAATAATAAAGGGGTAATTAATAGTAAGTGGGTTAAATAATAATTATGTGCATAATAAATTGTTGTAATGCTAATAATAAATGAATGAAATATTGGGTAAATATCATATACTGTGGGTCTCATAGGTGGTGTGTGTGTAATGAAATAAAATAAAAGGGTTTAAATAATAATTAATGTGTTTATCTATGAAGATGATTATAACTGAGGGGTAGGGTGTCGTCATTGTAAATTAAAGAAATTGATTAAATAGTGGGTTTGAAGGTTGGGGTTATTATTCTATAGTTATATATTATTTGTTGATGTGTGGTACATATACTATTGTAGAAAAGTTTAAAGTGAATATGGTAGGTAAGGTGAATGTAGAGCGTTAGGCTCTATTTTAATGCTCATAAAAAGTTTAAATGGTTGAGGTGTGTGGGTATATTGTATGATGGATGTGATGGTTGGAGGAGGAAAATGGTACTTACAGTGCTTCAGGTTTTTTGTGGGTTTTTTTAATACATGTACGTGGTGTTCGGTGGGTTGTGTGAGTGGGTTATAAGTGTGAAAGAAGGAGTTTGTTTTCATGCCTACATTTTGAGAGGATTTCAGATTTTTTATTTATTAGGGTGTATAGTGATGGATATGTGATGATGGTTAATTTTTCATGGAGACAAAGACATATATATATATATATATATATATATATATATATATATATATATATATATATATATATATATGTGTGTGTGTGTGTGTAAGTGTGTGTGTGTATTTTCTCTTTCTTTCTCTCTCTCTCCATATATATATATATACTTGCACATATTCTCATTCTCTCTCTCTCTCTATATATATATATATATATATATGTGTGTGTGTGTATTTTCTCTCTCTTTTCTCTCTCTCTCTCTCTCTCTCTCTCTCTCCATATATATATATATAGCGAGAGAGAGAGATAAAGAGGGAGATAATGCACACAAATAAACACATAATATTTTTCTATAACTTTACATAAATTTGAACAGACTGAGTTTTCATTTTATTATTTTATGGAAATATATATATATATATATATATATATATATATAGATAGATAGATATAGATATAGATATATATATACAAGAGGTGCTTGTGGTGTAATGGTCATTATAATTCAAAATGGACACAGCAACCTAAGTTCTAATCCTGGATGAAGCTGTTTGCATTTCACATTGCACTAATATCTTTAGGAAAAGATTTATATCAAACTATTCTCCGCCTCCAGTTCTGGGTAACATAGTAGGTGCAGATTAGGCTCTTTAATCTTTGTAATCTGGTCTAGAAGAAGAGTAACTCTGAATTCAGACTTGTTAAACTCCACTTAGAAGATTCACCTTGTGAAAAATCCTGCTCTTGTGGAGGGATTGGATAAGTGTAAATATGCTTGTGTATACATTTACCAAACCCCTTCTGCATGGGAAGGATGTGACAGAAGGTCATTTTTTTAAGCAGAGTTAAGAAACAATAACAACAACAAAAAATATCAATGTGAACACATTTCCTTAACCTCTTGGCATAAAATAATCCCAGAAGAGTTGAGATGTCATTAAAACTAATCAATCAATCTATCTGAGTAGTTGTATCCTTTATTTTCTTAATTTTAATTGCTTTTTATCAGATCATCACTTTTGAGAAAAAGCACAATAAGTTCACTAAGATTTGAAGTTACATCTCCTTCTGACAGGGGGATGATGGCTTGGTTTGTTTGTTTAATGACATATCAATATTCATTAGTAAGATAAAGGCTAATACTAATTAAATTACTAACAATAATAATTCCCTGATCATTTTGGTTTAGTTTTAGTATGGTTGTTTAATGGCATATCAATTTCTGTGGGTTATTTAATGCTAAAGCCACCCTTATAGAAGAGTAGTAGTGGTACTATTTCACTCATAGCTGGGGTAGAGGGAGGCAAGGAAGTCCATACCCATCCCAAGTGCGTTGGTCCAAAAGTGACTGCAATAGGACTGGCCCAATTGGCTGGCGCTGTAGAATACACCAACTACATCTCTGCAGAGGGGTAAGACTCCCCCAATGAGTGTCCTGGATATGATACTAAACAACCTGATGGTGAGACTCCAGTAATGCTGGAGCTTTGGGGAATGTGGAGTACTGCTTTGTTGCAATCACTCCCAGGTACACTCTGGTTTGAAGTTGTAGCAACTGATAGGGTCCTATCTATGGGTCAAATAGAACTGTTTGATATTTAAACTGAGTGCAAACAAATGACTTATGCTAAATTGAATTGTTAGAAATAGAACTGTTTGATCATTTAACTGTGTGTAAACAAATGACTGATGTTTAATTGAATTGTTGGTGATATATAGCAATGCTTAGAACCATTCAACTTTGTTGACTTATGCTAAATTGAATTGTTAGAAATAGAATTGTTTGATCATTTAACTGTGTGTATTTACAAAATGTGTTTACAAATCATATATTTAATATATATGTAGAAACAGGATTTGGCATTAGATAACCAATAATGGTGTATATGCCATAAACTCAAACCAAACCGTCATAGCACAACTGGAGTTTGAACTTGCTTACTGTGATGTTGCAGTCCAGCACATTAGCCCCTACACCACAAAATGCAGATGCATCAGTTTGGCATTTTTAATCATTCACTGAGCTTTTTCCATAAACTGTAAAAATCTTCTTTTGCATTTGAATATTCACTTTTCTTAGAGGAAAAGAGAAAAAACATGGGATCAAAAAGTATTGAGAGTGAAGCTTTAACTTTTTAATTTAAAATTTAAGATTTAAAATTTTGCACATGCACAGTTGAGCAAATTATAAGGTGATGTCAAGATGTCAAGATGTCAAGACAAGTCAGTGCCAATTTTACAAAAATAATCATGAAATCAGTCTTGATACTTTTTGAAAATCAGTTTTTTAAAAATAAGAGAAAAAAAAAAAAAAAAAAATATTGCAGCACTACTACCCTGCATTGCTACTCATCTATCTCCTGATTGTTTTCTTGAATATACAGGACGATTGCTTCAGGAAAAAGAACTCACCTCCTACCTTCCTTGTGGACTTTAGAACATGTTATCTTCGGTTATTGATCTGACCATAAAAAGTAAAGCAAGGGCGACCAGAAGGCTCCCTTTTCAATAGCTACTACACCGAGATGTAGAGGAGGGCACTACTCTTTTCCCTGGATTGCTCTACTTTACCCTTAATACATACCTTATATTGCTGAGTGTTAAGCAAGGAGGTATCAGGTACCATTTTTAAAGCCTTTGGTATGACGCGACCTGGGATTGAACCCAGGTCTCCCAGACCATTAGCGAACACTTTACCCACTAGGCCAATGGACCAAAGATTTCTGTTTATTATAGACATTAAAAAAACTAATGCTTTCATCCTCATCAGAAAATTCTCTTCTTTCTATTTTATCATCTATTAAAATATTCATACCTCCCTCTCTTATGGGGGTGCCCCCATGGTGTAATGGTTAAAGCGATGGACTGCGGAATTGTAGTAAGCGAGTTCAAACTCCAGTCGTGCTATTACGTTCACTTTCGGGCAAATACCCCCAGATCCTCCCAGCTATGGGTTAAATAATACAACTACTGTTCTTCTAGGAGAATGGCTTTGGCATTAAATAATCTACAAAGGTTGATATGCCATTAAACAAAGAAACCAACCAGTCCCTCTCTTATTTAGCTATTCTTTTGATATCACTCAGAGTGTTTACCAATGGTCCATGAGACCAAGATTCCATCCCATGTCGAGCCATACCAAAGACTTAAAAAATGGTGTTTGATGCATCCTTGCTTAACACTCAGTATTAAAAACTACTGATCAAAGGTAATTGGTGCAACCATGAGAAAGGAGTAGGACGCTCCCTTACACCTCGGAGTAGTAGCTATTGAAAAAGAAAGTTTTCAGGTTGGCCTCAACTATATTCAGCCAACTTACTTATACATCCATATACATAAATATATATGCCACCCATGTTCACGCACTTGTACAAACATCCTCACCTCAATACATGTATGCTAAACCTTTATGCATACATACTCATATATACATATGCATTATTGCACCTCTATATTGTGTATCGAGGGATAGAAGAGCTTACTGCGCCACAATTGTTTTAAGTTCATCCTTATCCATGTAATGAATTCTCTAGCACCATGTGACTTTTTCTTGCTTCCTAAACTGAAAATTCATAGCAAAAAGTCACATTTGAAGATGTGGAAGATGGCTTTACACTAGTCACAAGTAAAACAATAATAATCCTTTATTACAGAAATAACTGTGAGATTGCAACATTAACAACTAAGATGAAGACACTAGTCCCAAGTAAAACAATAATAATCCTTTATTACAGAAATAACTGTGAGATTGCAACATTAACAACTAAGATGAAGACACTAGTCCCAAGTAAAACAATAATAATTCTTTAAATACTTACTGAAATAACTGAGATATTCTAACATAAAAGATATGGACTCAAGTTTGTGTATGTCAAAGTATAATAATGATAATTCCTCATCTTAGAAATTCAGATAAAGATATTAAAAATTACCTGAAATTTTGCAAGCCAAAGTAGAATTACTTTTGCAGCATAAAAAAATTCTTTGTGATAATTTTGATTTTTCTTTTTTTTTTTGTGGTTATCATGTAATCAACTAATAAACTAAATAAATTCTTACGAATGTTAAAAAAATTGTATAACTTAATCATAATAACAGTTCTTGTTGCCAAAAAGTCTATAAAGATGAGAGGAAAAAAAATAAAAACAAAACCACTGGCAAGGTTTGAATTGTAAAATTTAGAAATAATTAGGTATTCATTCCAAGAGATGTTCAGACAGCTCAACCCATATTTTGTGTTACTTATATTGTTTCAACCTATTCATCCTAGAACCTTCTTCAGGAGCTAAATTTGTAAATAAAGAGTCAGGTTTCTTTTCTTTTTTTTTTTTCATAGAATTATTGAACAAAAAATTGTGGATAATACATAAATTGTTTTAGGTTATCTCATCTTCAGCAATACAAGCCACACATATGATACACTGATATATTCAGCCACCCACTGAGCAAGATATGAAATAAGACAACTGCATCCTCTGCAGTGGGGTAAGATACTTTCCACCCAAAGGGTTTTTATGCGTATCACACTAAGCTGCAGCCAGTGGTGAGGCACCAATTCTGGACTTCTTGGGAGAGGGAAGTGCTCTTCTCTGACGTAGAGTGGTAGTAGGTGTTACGATCCAAAGTTTTGCTCATATAGAAAATTATTAGTAATGGATAGAAATAATTGAAATCATAACTGTGTCTTAATCATTTTACTCTTTTGAGATTTTTTCACACCAGCATTAGCTCATGGTTATTCACTGGAATCTGAGTGACAACAAGTCTCCTTAATTCTCCAGGACTCTTCTCAGTATTCTGGCTGATCCCAACAATGCTGTAGTTTGGATCATCTCCACTCATCCTCTAATTTCCAAGTCCTCCAGTCCCTATACCAATCCTTTGGTGACTGTACTAAGCACACCAATTACAATTGGTTTCTCTGTCACTTTCATGTTCCATAGTTTTTTCAGTTCTCTTATAAGATCGAGGTACTTATCCCTCTTTTCACTTTCTTTAAGTTTTTCCCTGTGGTCAGCTGAAACGGCAAAGTCCACTATTCGTCAGGTTCTCTTTTTTGTTTGCTATCACTTGATCTGGTCATCTGGCTGAGATTAGATGATCCATTTGTATCTCAAAATATTATTATTTACTCACAAATTATTGATGTTAAATAAGAATACTTGGAACCATATCACTGTGTAAACAAATTACTATCATTAAATAGGAATACTTACTTTTAACCATACAATTGTGTATGAATTATTAATAGAAGATAGAAATAATTGAAGACTTACAACTAAATTATTGGTATTAGATAAAATTCTTGAAATCGTATATATATATATATATATATATATACCAACCCCTTTCCACTAACAAGTGTTTAACAGGTTTGAATTCAGAGTGTTCCTTCTCTTAGACTGGTTGCTTAACCAAGGCTAAAGAACCGAGTCTGCTCTACTATTTACTCATAGCTAAAGAGAGAATAATTAGATTCATGCCTTTCCCAAGTGTATTAGTGCTATGTGAAATGCAATCGGCCTCATCCAGGATTTGAACTCATGTCTCCATATCCATTACGCCATGGGCACCTCCATACTTGATTTCATAAACAAATTATTATAGATATGTAAAAAAAAATGTGCGAAAACATTGAATTATCATGATTACAATCAAATATTTACAGATAAATCAAATTTTGGAATTATATAACCCATAAGGAGTTGGTATGTCATTAGATAAATAAACCAAACCAAGCTTAATCATTTGTAAACATTTATAGTTCCACATAAGTATTCCAAACTCTGATAATTTATACAGTTATATGATTTCAAGGAACTATTACTTCTTGATAATAATCATTTTTCTGCACATAGTTTCATTGTTTTAATTATTCCTAACTAATACTAATAATTTGCTCATAGTTTCAAGTATTTCTAGAAATTATATGGTTTCAAGTAGCTAATAATAATAATAATAATAATAATAATCCTTTGTAAACAATTATAACTATTATAAGAAAGTAACTATTCTTAATACAAATAATTGTCACAGTTATATGATTTCATTTGTTACTTGAAACTATTTAATTGCTTGACAAAAAGATTCACTTTGGCATTATGTAACCAACCAACCAACCAAATCAAAACATATTATTCAAAGGATTTTAATTCACAGACTAAATAACCCATGAAGATATTGATACAACTATTTAGGCAGGCATTGTCACATAATTATATGATTTTATTAGTTACTTGAAACTATTTAATTGCTTGACAAAAAGATTCATTTTGGCATTAGGTAACCAACCAACCAACCAACCAACCAACCAACCAAATCAAAACATATTATTCAAAGGATTTTAATTCACAGACTAAATAACCCTTGAAAATATTGATACAACTATTTAGGCAGGCATGAAGGATTCTGATTAGCATTACATGGTAATATCCAATATATTTACTGGGTTACTGGTGCACACACACACACACACACACACACACACACACACATATATGTATATATTTACCAACCCCTCCACACAAGTTGTATGTGACACATGGTCTGTTTTTTAAGTTGAGTTTAACAGGTTTTAATTCAGAGTTTTCTTTTCCCTAACCAGGAATAAGTTACTATTTACCCATGATTGGAGGAAGAATAGAGTATTAGCAAGATTTGAACACATTTGTCCATTTCCTACAACAGTAACCATTACTCCATGAATGCCTCCATATATATATACATATATATATAAAAGTAAATGACCTTAGTTAAGGGTGACCCAAAGGTTCCCTTTTCAATAGCCCCTACAGCAAAGTCTATTCCCTGGATTGCTCCACTTTATCCTTGATCCTTACCTTATAATGTTGAGTGTTAAGCAAAGTGGCATAAAGTACCATTTTTTGAGTCTTTGGTATGACTTGACCTGGGATTAAACCCTGGTCTCTTGGACCACTGCCAAACATTCTACTCAATAGGACAATGGCCTGGTGTTTATATATATATATATATATATATATATATATATATATAAAAAGATGACTGATAACAAAATCCTTCATTATGTTTGCCTACAAGAAAATCTGCCACCTAAATACACACTATATATGTATGTAAAACATGATGAGTATTTTAGTTATAAATAAATCGGTTCACTTTCCAATTTCTTCTTTTATATAAAGAAAAGTACCCCATAATAAAATCCGCACATACTTGTCTTACTCTCTAGCAGTGTTCATTGTCACCTAATTGGACCTCAATTCAAAGTGAGTAATTCTGTAGAGCATCTAGTTCTGTAAAAAGAGACACCACTCTCTTTCCTTAAAGGGTTAGCACCTGAAGAAAGCTATAGAATTGACTGAAACATTGTGCTAACAACAAAAGCAACACACAAAAAATGAGTTCAGAAGTACAAACAAGTTTTATAATGATAATGACTCTTCTCAAAATTATAGACAATATAATTATATATTATAAAAATTTCTTATAATGATAATTATAAGTTTTCATTCAGTAGCTTAGAACTTTTATAGGCTGAAGATTCAAATATTGTTAGTAATATTTTTACCTTTTTTTTTTTTATATCTTTTTACTTCTCCTCAGTTTATCCAATTTTGCTGAGGATTTTTTTTTTGTTGAGATGGGGGGATAAAGAGAGGAAGTTGGAACAGTCTTAGATTGTATATAATCTTTGATAATAATCCAAGTATTGTTCAGATAAGGTATATTCACACACACACACACACACACACATGCATATAGACATACTAATCATTTTATGCAGCATTCACACGCCATTATCCACTTTCGTTCTCTGTTTCTTACCCCTAGCAATAAGTCATTTTCTCGTAAGCCATCCATTACCTATTGATCATTTATTGACTTTTTTTTAGCAGAAATCAATATTTGGTGATTCTAATTTTCTTTCTTTTCTCACCTTGTCTGCAAGTATTTATATACACGTACATACACCCACATGTCTATAATGTACACACACTCACACACACACACACACATACACATACACAGTATATATATATATATATGTGTGTGTGTGTGTGTGTGTGTGTGTGTTATGTGTATGTATGTGGTGTGAACTCTTGTATAGAATTTTGGAAGAAATCTGAGATTGCTGTGTATATGCCCACAGTCATTACTTTGAAGAAAACGGTGGAAACTATGTGTTAGAGTAAGGAATTTTTTGTTTTCAAATTCAAATTGTCTGTACTTTTGGATTGAATTTTTAATGATTTAGTAATTATTTGATATCAAACAATTTATTTTCAATTATGGATACCAACCTGAAAAAAATGTCAGCCTCTTTACTTTGTAAATGCAAAAATCCAGTCACATTACTTTCTACCCGCAAAAATTTCTCTCTTTACATTCAAGATATAATGTGACTATTTCGTGTTCCCAAAAATCTATGTGGGGAATACCTCTGGAATAGCGATTAATTTGCTAGGTTGTGACATCATGGTAAGCAACGTCAAACTCTAGTTGTGATATTACATTCACTTTTGGACTAATACCCTTAGGAAAGCTATGAGAACTCACTTATCTACCCCCAGATATGGGTTGAATAGTATCAGTGCTGTTCTTTTGCAAGGATGGATTTGGCATTAAATAACCCATGAAGGTTGATATGCCATTACACAAAGAAACCGGGCAACAAACAAAAAATCAAAACCCACCTCTATATGTATTTACTCAATCCCTCTTCCACAGGTGGGATGTGACACAAGATCAATTTTTCAGTGAAGTACAGCTGGTTTGAATTCAGAGTTTCCTTCCAGACTAGTTGCCACACTAATGCTCCAGTGTATTGACATGATATTGGAGTGTAACAGTGAGATTGGAGAGCGTACAAAGAAGAGTGTCAAAAATAATAAAATGAGTAAAAGATTACAGTTACAGTGAGAGATTAGAGAAGTTAGGGTGAATTACTTTACTAGAAAGAAGAGTAAGAGGCGATCTAATTGAAACTCTGAAAATGATTAATGGAGTTTCTAATTACTGTGGCATCTTTTCAATATTCTTCCTCAAACTGGAAATTTACTCTCATGAAAAATTTCAAGAACTAATTCTATTAACCATTTGGATCTTTTTTGCTAATAGAGTAATATATTTTTGGAACAACTTGCTCAACCACATCAAAAGTAGCAACAGCTAAAAAAATTATGTTTAAATTGGATGGTTTTAAAAATAATTGTAAGAAAAAGAATATAAGTGGGCATTTTTTTAAAAACTATCAGATGAATTACTTAACAGAATTGGATCTGTATATATTGTATTAATAGTGTATGTGTTCTTCACAAAAGACACCGGTCCATTAGCCTAGTGGTTAGAGTGTCCGCCAATGGCCTGGGAGACCGGCGTTCAATCCCAGGTCGAGTTATACTAAAGACTCAAAAAATGGTACTTGATCCCTCCTTGCTTAACACTCAGCATTATAAGGTAAGGATCAAGGGTAAAGTGGAGCAATCCAGGGAAAGGTGTAGCACCCTTCACTACACCCCGGTGTAGTAGCTATTGAAAAGGGAGCCTTCTGGTTGCCCTTGACTACTGTCACCAACTTTACTTACTTACTTACTACTCTTTGCAATGATTTTTTTTTTGCAAAGGTTGATGTGAGAAGATAGTAAAAAGTGGAGATGCCCAAGGAGACATAATAAACAAATATTAACAATAATAATGCAAAAGAGCCAGTCTAACTTACTCTTTATTCATAGGTAGAGGAAAGGAAGAAGGAGTAATAGATTCATGCCTTTTCCAAGGGCATTTGTGCAAAGTAAAAAAATCCAGCTCTATAGTTGTCATTTGTGAATTAAGAATTCATGAACAACAAACTGAATACAGTGCCAGTTGAAGACTTCCAGTAGTGTTCCACTTGTTGGAACGTTTTGATAGGTGTATGGATGCTAAAGAGAACTATTTAAAGTGATTGAATTGATAATAAACATTTCATACACAGTCTCATCTAATTGACTGGGCTTGCATATATATATATGTTGGGGGTGGTATATTTTATTAAAAAAGGACAGACAAGGATTTAGTTTTTAGCTTTCTTCTTCAGATTCTTTTTTTTTTCTTTTGGTGAATGAGATGTAGCAACTGTGGTTGTAGGGAGTTTAAAAACTGTCCAAAGTCTCTGTTAGTGTAGTTTGAGTATGGTACCGTTCAACCATCTTCAATCATTTTCAAGGATGTAGGTGCTCCTCCTGTGTTGTGGAGTGGAAGATTCTCTTTTCAAGTCCTTGTCTGTTATTTTCAGCAAAGATGCCCACAAAAGAACCTGCTGTCTAAATGTACATCATATATATATTTATATAACAACAGTGATACTATTTAACCCATTGCTGGTGGGGATATGGGGTTCATACCTTTCTGAAAAGGTTTGTTTTCTTTGTTAAATATATATATATATATATATATATATATATATATTTAATTGAATTGGGGAGATTATTTTATTAAATCGTTTAAGACAATAAAACACTAAAGGGATCTTTTTGTCTGGCACTTCTTCCAAAGCAAAGACCAGAATCGATTAAAATTAGTAAAATTCAAAAACAGGAGTGTTAATATAATTCAATAAAACTTAGAGAGAGGAAGTAACCCCCCCCCCGATTCTCAAAATTCCCACCAGACTCCTCAAATAAACAAAATGTGTAAAATTGTCTTCTCTGTTTCCACAGATGAGAACAAAATTGCATAATTGCTATGGCTTCAAGAATGGCCAGATGTTTCTTGCACCTTGTCTTCTGTAAGACAAAGCACTGATCATCTGAGTCATTTGTCTGGCATATATAGTGTTCACACAAGGCTGATTAATAATTGTCTGAAATCTCTGATGCTACAACCTGAGTAAATGTTTTTTCAAGATTCATTAGACATCCTCATCAATAAGCAACAAAGGTCAAAATTTTGTATACTTGGGTCATAACATCTTAGATTTTGAACAATTATTAAACATCCTTCATTTTCAGTTGCAACATATCCATTCATGAAGAAGAAAAGGCTAATAGAAAATTAACTCCAAATACTAGTCGGGTTTGAGTTGCTTTCTTTGTTTTATGGCATATCAACCATTGTGGGTTATGTAATGCCATAATCATCCTTGAAGAAAAACAATACTAGATTAATCTACCTAACAATTTATCTGTCTGTCTGATTTGGATTCTTTGTTAAATGTCATATCAACCTTTGAGGATTATTTAATGCAAAAGTCATCCTTGTAGATTATTTAATATAAAAGCCATCCTTGTAGAAAAACAGCAGTGATACTATTCAACCCATTGCTGGTGGGGATATGGGGTTCATACCTTTCTGAAGAGGTTTGGTTTCTTTGTTAAATGGCATATCAACCTTTGTGAATTATTTAATGCCAAAAGCCATCCTTGAAGAAAAGCAGTAGTGGTGTGAGGATAAAGGGTTCCTGCCTTTTATACGCGTATTCATCTAAAAGTGAATGTAACAGTATGGCTGGAGTTCAAACTCACTTCAAGGCAGCAATCCAGCACTTTGGCCATTATACCATGAGAATATCCCCTCCAAATTCTGATCAGTCATCTTTAATAAAATATGCATACAATTATCCTACAGTGCAGGTGAAAGACCAAGTTCTTGGGGACATCTTCAGAGGGGCTTTTTTGGACTTCTTCCAATAGAATCTCTCACCATATTCACATTGTCTGGACATCTTGCAGTTAACTTCCTGCCAGATCTAGGATTTTCTAGCTTCTTGTTGAAGTTGTTTACTGACCCTGTGGCTTAAAATTAGTGTACCCAATCATAAATTTGGCTTTTCCGAGGGTAATTGTTAAGTTAAACTTCCTGTGAAATTTTGCTTGCACAGTTTTGAACGATTTTACTTCCAAATAAGTAGTGATGCAAAATATTTTTTCCCCTCTTGTCCAAGGTATTGTGATCAAGGTTTAACAGTTTTTATAGTATACTATTTTCAAACCGCCGATGACATAGCGATACTGGCAAATACACCTGACCAAGCCGAAACACTTCTGCATAGTTTGGAACAAGCAGCAGCAAGCATAGGCCTCCATGTTAATGCACACAAAACGGAATATATGTGCTATAACCAAACGGGGGACATCTCCACTCTAGAAGGAACCCCTCTTAAACTAGTAGACAAATTCACGTACCTAGGAAGCAGCGTCGAATCAACCGAAAAGGACATCGTAACGAAGTTACAGAAAGCATGGACAGCTATCAATAGGCTATCGACTATATGGAAATCAGACCTAACCGATAAAATGAAACGCAGTTTCTTCCAGGCAGCGGTCCCATCGATACTGCTATATGGCTGCACTACATGGATGCTAACAAAACGGCTGGAGAAGAAGCTAGATGGCAATTACACAAGAATGCTGCGTGCAATCCTGAACAAGTCCTGGCAGCAACACCCCACAAAACACCAACTGTACGGCCACCTGCCCCCTATCACGAAAACTATTCAAGTTAGACGAACCAGACATGCAGGACATTGCTGGAGAAGCAGAGATGAACTCATAAGAGATGTACTCTTATGGATCCCCACACATGGCCGCGCAAAAGCAGGACGACCAGCACGAACGTACATTCAGCAGCTATGTGAGGATACAGGTTGTTGTCCTGAAGACCTACCTAGGGCGATGAACGATAGGGAGGAGTGGCGAGAGAGGGTCAGGGATATCCGTGCTGCCAGCACGATATGATGATGATGATGATGATGATGATGATGATGATGATGATGATTTTCAAACCTGAAATAAAAAAAACACAGCATTATCATTAGTAGAGTTATTAGCAGTCATACTGGTCCCATATACATTGAGACATTATATATATATATATATATATAGAGGTCTGAGACTTAGTCTAACGTAAAGTTGGACGGGTTTCGATCCTGGCTTTGAGCGTCCTGCGTGTCTAGCCACACTGAAGAGTTCTGATAAAATGAAACAGTCTGTCTGTGGATGACAATATATATATATGAGAGAGAGTTGAGACAATAAACTACATTAGTGAATGCAGCAACCTGGCCCAGAATGAGTACAAGATCAGGCATGACTGGAAGGTGAAAGTGATCCACTGGGAACTTTGCAACCAACTGAATATTGACCATAATGATCAATGGTATATATACAGACCAGAATCTCCAAAAAAATTAGACATAAAATTTTCTGTGATTTTGAGATAAAAATAGATCATCCAATCCAAAAGCCAGAAACCAGACCTTGTCGTTAAAAAGAAGAAAAGAACTTGTTAGCTAGTCAGTTTTGTAAAATGAAATAAATAAGGTAAGTAAAGTTGGTGACCATAGTCGAGGGTGACCAGAAGGCTCCCTTTTCAATAGCTACAACACCGAGGTGTAGGGGAGGGCGCTACTCCTTTCCCTTGATACATACCTTATATTGCTGAGTGTTAAGCAAGGAGGTATCAAGTACCATTTTTAAAGTCTTTGGTATGATGCAACCTGGGATTGAACCCAGGAAAATGAAATAAAAGGAAAGCTAAAAACATGATAAATACCTGGACCTTGCTAGAGAATTGAAAAATCGTGTAAAAAGTAAAGGTGACAGTGATACTAATCATTTTTGAAGTTCTTGGAATAATCCTGAAGAATCTGGAAAAGAGAGTGGGGAAAATGGTGATCTGAGGGAGGATTAAAAACTATCTTGATTATGGCACTGCTGAGATAAGCTAGAATACTAGAATAGAAGTGTCCTGGAGATTTGTGGAAACTTTCTGTCACTCAGACTTCATTAAAGGCTATCAGTTACTTTAGGTTGACCTGTCACATATGACATATGAGTGCTGAACAATTCATTTTTAAATGTGAAATGCAAAACAACTCCATGTAAAAAAAAACATCTATTTGATACTGTTTTTATTTTGTATTCTCCAAGGAAAGAGGCCAGAAGAATTAATTGTTCTATTGCTTACCAAGTTGCATGTTGTACTTGAAGAAGGCCAGTGAATATACTGTTCAAAATTTTATGTTGAGCAGCAAAAACAAAATGGAATTTCAATATCCCAATAATTTTTTGAATGTTTGGATCTGGCCAAATGGGAAACTCTTAAAATATATGAGGTATATACTTTTAGTCAGGTAAGATTTTTATCTGTAATTACTTCCAAACACAGATCTACAAAGTATTAACTTGAAGATGAGTATTTGTTATTTTTGTTGGAGTTTTTTTTTCCTTGTTTATTTCATGTTCAAATCAAATGATATAATTCCTCTCCAAAAAAAAAAAAAAAATTAAAATCTATTTTAATTCTAGATTGTTAGTCACCAAAGAAGAAAGATAAATATGGACGAGTAGAGGATATGTTCACCAGGCACTGTAAATATATTCTTGTCTAGAATTTCTGGAAAAAAGGAAAAATAAAAGAATTTAATATTTTTTCTTAATAAATAAATAAAAGAGGCAATTTGTTTATAGCTGGGAAGGCTTGTGTAGGATCAGTCACACTTTTTGGTTAGTTAGTTAGTTGGGTTCTATGGCATATCAACCATTGTAGGTTGTTTAATGCCAAATCTTCTTAAATATATGCTAAACCTTCTTAAATATTAAATATATGATTTGTAAACACATTTTGTTCATAACATTTTTAAATGAACCTGAGTTCTTTTTTTTTCACACATTCAAATGTTCACACATTTCCATCTAACACGAATAATTCTATTTACTATTAATCATTTGTTTGTGTACAGTGAAGTGGTTTCAAGTATTTCTATCTAACACAAATGATTCTATTCAACATTAATAATTCATTCACATGCAGTTAAATGGATCTAAGTATTGTTATGTATCCTTAGATATTCAATGAAACATCAGTCATTTGTTTACACACAGTTAAATAGTCAAAGAGTTCCATTTCTAACAATTCAATTTATTTGCTCTCAGTTTAAATGTCAAACAGTTTTATTTGACTTAGAGTTAGGACCCTATCAGGTGCTATCACTTCAGGCAATGTCAATGAAGAGGTACTTTATATTGCCCAAAGTTCCAAGACTGGAGCCTCACCATCAGATTGTTTAATGTCATATATCCAAAACACACACTGTGAGGGGTCTTACCCCTCTGCAGAAATGCAACTGGTGTATTCTTTTTGGATGATTTCATAGTAGAAGAATGGAGCACCAGAATGCCACAGATTCTCTGAACAACACTCATCAGGTTTTGAAATCAGTCTTACCTTCTTCTAGACCAGTTTTCTTAACAACGCTAAAGAGTCTAACCTACCACACTATTTAATTATATCTGGGGGGGAGAGAAAAATTCATGCTATTCCTAAGGGCATTAGCATGAAATGAAATGCAGACAGCCTCATCCCAGATTTAAACTTGTCTTGTTGAGTCCATCTACTATAATGTCAACCGTTATGCCATAGATGCTTCCATTCACCTGTTACTACTGGTGCGAAAAACTTATAAAGAGTATAGAGTATGACACTAAACCAGCTGATGGTGAGGCTCCAGTTCTGGAGCTTTGGGAAACATGGAGTACCATGCCATTACTCCCAGGCGTACTCTAACCTAGAGTGGTTGTACCTGTTAGGGTCCCATCTATGGGTCAAATAAAAGCATTCAATCATTTACTATACTTGAAACCATTTAACTGTGGGCAAAAAATAATTATCATTAAATAGATTTAAAATTATTTGTGTTAAACAACAATAATTGAAACTATTTAACTGTTTGCAAATGACTGAACAATGTTAAATAGAATTATTAGTATTAGACAACAATACTTGAAACCATTTAGTGTCCTGGGTCTGACATGACATTACATCTACTGGTGAGATGCCAGTCTTCGAGTTTTGGGAATGTGGAGTACCCTTTCATTCTCATTACTGTCTGGTCCACTCTGACCTAGAGTGATAGTACCTGTTAAGGCCCTATTTATAGCCAAATCTTTTACTTGTGATTGCTATTGTTAGTTATTTGAAATCATGCAACTGTGTGTAAGTTATTTGTATTAGATAGGAATACTTGATAAATAGAATTACTAATGTTGAATTGCAAGACTTGAAACCATTTAATCATGTGCAAACAAATAAGCTCTAACTCTTTTAAAAATAAAGTTATCTACAAACTATTTCCTTACAAATCTTATATGTATAATATACATGTATAAACAAAATTTGGCTTTAGATAACCATCAAGGGTTGCTACTAAAACAAATAAGCATCTTTTAAAAATAGTTACCGACAAATAATTCACTTACAAATCATATATATATATATATATATATATATAGTCATCCACAGACAGATCTGTTTCGTTCTATCAGAACTCATCAGTGTGGCTAGACATTAGCTTCCCGTAGCTGGGATCGAAACCCGATTGACTCAAACGTCAAGCTAAACTTCTAACCATTCAGCCACGAGAAGCCATTAGCTGCGAAGTAAATCTTAAACGGTTATGAATCACAATTACTATTGTTTACATACATCCGTTCAATGGCTACCGAGACCTCAATTTATATATGAAGAGGCTTGCAATATATGCTAATGGCAACACGATTACTTCTTTGCCAGAGAACTCAACCATACAGGGGTAGGAGAGTATATATATATATATATATATATGATGAAGTCTTTGATGAAATAAAGACAAAATAGCATTGCTAAATCCAGTGTCCGTGTTTGAGTTTATTCACTTTTCCACTTATTGTTTTTTTACATTTTGTTAGATTTTTCCTATCTGTTATTTCTCTCTCTCTCTCTCTTTCTATATATATATATATATATATGTGTGTGTGTGTGTGGGTGTATATATATATATATATATATATATATATATAAGTAATTTGTAATTCTCTTGAAGCATTGTACAAATTATTTTATTTTATAGTATTGAATTAATTTAGAGGGCTGTTGCAATGCAAAATAATAATCATTTAAGTCTAATTAATTTCAAAGTAGAACTTCATCATCAGAGACTTTTTTTTTCATAAATGAACACGATGTTGGAGGTGCAAATTTAAAAATTTTGTTTTAAAATTTGAACCTCCAACATCGTGTTCATTTATAAAAAACCCTAACTCTGACGATGAAATTTACTTTGAAATTAATTAGATTCAAATGATTATTATTTTGCATTGCAATAGCCCTCTAAATTCATTCAGTACTATAAAATAGAATATGTATATATATATATATATATTAGACGACCTTAGTCGAAGGTGACCTGAAGGCTCCCTTTTCAATAGCTACTACACTGAGGCATAAGGGTAGGGCGCAACTCCTTTCGCTGGATTGCTCCACTTTACCCTTGATCCATACTTTATAATGTTGAGTTTTAAGCAAAAAGGTATCAAGTACCATTTTTTGAGCCTTTGGTATGACTCAAGCAGGGATTGTATGCCAGTCTCTTGGGCCATTGGTGAAAATTCTAACCACTAGGCCAATGGACTGGTTATATATATATATATATATATATATATATATATATAAAACAGGATTTGGCATTAAATAACCCACAAGAGTTGATATGACAAAACACCAACCAACCAACCTTATAAAGAGTATAAAAGTAAATTGGTACCCTTAGTTGAGGCTGACCCAAAGGCTCCCTTTTCAATAGCTACTACACTGAGGTGTAGGGAAGGGTGCTACTCTATTCTCTGGATTGCTCCACTTTATCCATACCTTATAATTCTGAGTGTTAAGCAAGGAGGCATCAAGTAACATTCTTTGAGTCTTTGGTATGACTCGAACTGGGATTGAATTCCAGTCTCCTGGACCATTGACAAATACTCTACTCATTAAGCCAATGTCCAGGTTATAAAGAGTATAGTAATCAGTAACTAAATAATAATTAGTAACTTTATTTTTCTCATTCTGCAGAATATATCTCCAAGTCAATTCTTAAGCAGAGTCAAGCTGGTTCGAATTTAGAGTTTTCTTTCTACTAGTCTGGTTGCTGTACTAAGGCTAAAGAGGCCCATCTGCCCTACTATTTAAACAACCCCTCCACCATGGGTAGAATGTGTCATGAAGTCAATTCTTAAGCAGAGTAAAGCTGGTTTGAATTCAGAATTTTCCTTTACAATTTCTGTAACAAGGCTAAAAATACTAGTCTGCCCTACTATTTAGCTAACCCCTCTACCATTTGTAAGACAAAGCCAACTTTTAAACAAAGCACAGCTGGTTTGAATTTAGAATGTTCCATCTTTTAGACGAGATGTTGTACTAAGGCTAAAATGCCCAACCTGCCCTACTATTTATCCAACTCTAGTTTATGTCATTTTATGCACTATCTTACCCAGAGATGGAATTTATGACAGATAGCCTTAACTAACATTTTTGTTAACTGGGGCATTGGTTTACTATTCATGGCAGCATCAAAATTGTACATGCTACACAAAGTTCAGTGATCTTAAGGTAGAAAATATATTTACTATGCTTACAGAATGATATTGATTCGTTCGACTATAGATTTGCTATCGTTTTTATTTTACTTGCTTATCTCTTATTGGCTACAACTTTTTTTTTTCAGTGAGGTTATTCACAAAGAGAGATGGTGAGTCCTTAACTTGACCCATTACTGTATGCAGTTTTTTCTTTTCCTCCTACTAATAAGCCCAATCGCTAAATTTATTGAATTTTCCGGAAGGCAAAGACAATGCTGGGCTGACTAATGCCATAGAAAAAAAAAAAAAAACCCTTTCCGGGGCAGAACCTATTCAAGTGTTACATCTGACAATTGATTATGATAAAGAATACTTTTCATAGTTTGACCATGTAAAAGTGAACAAAGAAAAATGGCCTTTAGTATTGAAGACAAATTATAATAGCATCATCACATTTTCATGTCTGTGTATGACTCATTTGTCACTATGCTTACGTAGGGATCAATCATTGACAAGTCAGAAGTAGAACCTTTTAAAATTGATACATGTGCGAATAAATGGCAGTTAAAAATCATATATATATATATATATATATATATATATATATATATATATATATATGTATATATATATGTGTGTATATATATATGTGTGTATATATATATATATATATATGTATATGTATGTATATATATATATATATATGTATATGTATGTATATATATATGTATATATATATGTGTGTATATATATATATATATAGATATATATATATATATATAGATGTGCACTAAGTCTGAGGGTTATCATCATAGCAAATGGAATTTGCATCTGAAGTTTAAACCCTGAATGGGGCTGCTTGTATTTCATATAGTGCTAATACCCAAGGGAAAGGTATGAATCCAACTATTTCACTCCCCTGCTATTGGTATCAAGTAGGGTAGGCTGGGTTCCTTAACTTTAATTTGGCAAACACTTTAGAAGGAAAACTCAACAATGAATACTGTCTGAACTTGCATAAAGTCAACTGTGAAGTGAGTTCCTTTAGTAATAAATAAAGTTGGCAACCGTAGTCAAGGCAACCTGATTGGTTGGTGGGTAGAGTGTTTGTCACTGGCCCAGGAAACCAGAGTTCTATCTCAGGTCAAGCCATACCAAAGACTCAAAAAATGGTCCTTGCTCATCCCATATCATTATGAGGCATGTATCAAGGGTAAAGTGGAGTAATCCAGGGAAAAGGATTGCACTCTCCTCTATACCTCAGTGGAGTAGCAATTGAAAAGGGAACCTTTAGCAATAAAGGAATACATTTCACAGCTGATTATATAATCAAATTGATAAAGGCACTGTCTATGTCAGACCAGTTTCCATGTGCATAGAGGAATTTTTTAAAAAATTGGTAAATAGTAGAGCAGATTGTTTTTTTTTTAAATTCTTGGTTAACCAGTTTAGATGAAGGAAAACTCTTAATTCAAACCAGCTTTACTCCTCTCAAAAATTAACCTTGTATCATATCCTGATGGTGGCAGAGGTGTTTGGTAAATATTTAGTTTTTTAAACTTTTGACTGACTCAGTATAATAAATACAAGTTTAAACATGACTGTGTTAATTAAAAATTATTTACCAACACTCCCATCCCACTCACAGTAGTCAGATATGATGCAACATCAGATTAATGAACTCCTCCTATTCACTCAGAAAGTTTGCTCTTCTCATCGCCTTAGAAAGTATCCCCCTACCCGCAGGCACTATCAAAAAGTATCCTCGTCCCTTTGGTTATTCACCTTATGAGGTGGCCTAAGGTATTAGGTAATTAATCCAAATCTTACTCCTCTTAGACGACAATAGGGAGAAGCGCCTGAAAAGACAATTCTCTGAGACTGGACTAACTTATTTCCAAAAAAACACATGCTGAAACATATGTTTTGGACTGTGTTAAAACATTTTTTCTTTTTTTTTTTTTATGAAGCTTATGCGTTTCACTATGTTCATTAAGCATTTTTTTTTCATAGACAACTGTAATGAGTCACGTCATGATGCAAATTTTCATAAAACTGAATGTAAACATGAAAATCAAACAAAATAAAGAATGATCTCATGGTTCTAACAGCAACTATAAATGATGTATTGTTTATAAGAAGATTTCTTAAAAATTTTTGATACTTGTGTTGTATAGTACACTGTGTCGTTATTAACAACGAGGAACACGTATGTATATAAAAATATAAGATTATATATTTCGGCGATGATACTTGTGTGGAGCAGAAAGCAATCGCAGAGAGTTCGCACATATGGAGGAGCTGTCGGGAGACGGACGAGCCAGTGAACAACTGCCTTTAGCCGAAATTCGGGAACTTACATAGTGTACAACTCTGACGTGACCTGCAGCAATTCCTCTTTTTCGTTAACCATGGTTATGCCCACATCTTACTTCTTTGCTTTTCATTGGTTATGATGTCTGCTTCCCATTGGCTACTTGCCCAAGCCCGGTTCTGTGGGCATACGCATCTGCCACTATCACTGAATTCAACGACACCCACTGTTCAGGTGGTTTTCCGATGTCTTCAACCGGATGCACCTGTTTTCAACATAACAACTGTGGGCATAGTGACATTTTGGCAATCACCTTGTTGATATTATCCTTGAGCAGATATAATCCTGTCAACATCCTCTGATACACAGCACCTGTGGACATGATGACATTTCGGTGATCACACCAGTCTTATCAATCTATCTGTCAACAACATCCGCCGTATTCACACCCGCAGGTCACGTTAATATATTACACTTGGATGAGTCAAATGTTTTTTTGATCATTAAATGAAAATTGAATTATTTTAATGGACTTATTTTGCAGTAGACAGTGTCTGAAAGAACACAATCTATGTAATATAATTAATACTATAGATACAATAGAAATAAGTAACTGATAATCTTATGTGGAATCAAGAAAGAACGGAAGATTTTTTTTTTTCATTCTATAAAAATAATGTAAGAAGATATTTATTCATTTTCATAAGTCCAATTATAGATAACAAATATTATACAAATAGATATACAAAAAAAAAATGTAGGAGAAAAAAAGATATACAGAGTAGCAACATATTTGGGTAACATGATACACAATTCAGTGGCTTCAGATGATTTTGCTGAGATTGTGAAGGTAACAAATTATACTTAACTATGAAATGCCAAGTTTGCCTGATACTCTCTGTGTACTACTCACCGGATTTGCATGTATGGCTTGGAGCACAGACTTAGAATCTATAATTTTAAGCTTACCTGACCTTGCCTGATTGTTGAAGTTCTTGAGACCCGAGCAATATTTCTTAAACCACCTGGTTACTGCACTATGATGAACTGCATTTTCATTTTTTGCACAATAGATGTTTTAGATTGCTTCCACAGAATGTGGCTCATGTTTAGACTCATAAAGCATAAATCCCCAAAATGAGAACTACTTCTATCACATGATATACACACCACAAACAAGCATGTACCAAAATATTGCAAAACTTTTGACACACATTTATATTTGTAGAGTTTGTTCTTAATAATAAATTATATATTACTTAGAAACCTAAGCAGGAAATCATCTTGCCCAGTCAGCTGGGGCTGTAGAATACACTGACTGCACCTCTGCAGAGCAGTAAGACCCCCCCCCAACGAGTGTCCTGGATATGACACTAAACAATCTCATGGTGAGGTTCCAGCAGTGCTGGAGCTTTGGGGAATGCAGAGTACCCCTTCATTGCCATCGCTCCCAGGTCCACTCTGGCCCGGAGTGGTAGCACCTGACAAGGCCCTATCTATGGGTTAAATAGAACTAACAGCATACTTATGCTAAAATGAATTGAGTAAACTGAATAGCTTGAAATAGAAACGTTTTTGACAATTAAACCGTACTTACACTTAAACTGCATGCTTATGCTTAACTGAATTATTTCAAATAGAACTGTTTTTCGACATTAAAACTGTATTTACACTTAACTGAATTATTACATATAACTGCTTGAATAGTTTGAAAAGGAAATGTTTTTGACAATTAAACTGTGTACTTATGCTAAACTGAACTGTTTTCAATAGAACAGATTATTTATATAAAAATGGATTTGGCATTAAATAACCTACAAAGGTTGATATGCCATAAAACCAAACAAACCAAACCAAACCTTGAACTATTTTTGTCACTGAAACTGTACTTACCCTACACTGAATTTTTATATATAACTGAATAGTTTGAAATAGAAATGTTTTTGACAATTAAACTGTGTATTCATGCTAAAGCGAATTGTTTTAAATAGAACTGATTATTTACATAAAAATGGATTTGGCGTTAAATAGCCTACAAAGGTTGATATGCCATAAAACCAAACCAAACCAAACCAAACCAAACGTACTTACACTTAAACTGCGTGCTTATGCTTAACTGAATTATTTCAAATAGAACTGTTTTTCGACATTAAAACTGTATTTACACTTAACTGAATTATTACATATAACTGCTTGAATAGTTTGAAATGGAAATGTTTTTGACAATTAAACTGTGTACTTATGCTAAACTGAACTGTTTTCAATAGAACAGATTATTTACATAAAAATGGATTTGGCATTAAATAACCTACAAAGGTTGATATGCCATAGAACCAAACAAACCAAACCTAAGCAGGAAATCATCTAACACTTGACATGCCCTGACAAGGAAAACATTTTGAAAATTTTATCAAATATCAGCCCATTCTTTTTCTTGGCACTTTGCCATCTCTCTATCTTTCTTTACCTCTCTCTCTCTCTCTCTCTCTCTCTCTCCTTTCCTCTCAGCTTGTCTAAGTATCAAGACTGTCATCTTCTTACTCTGATAGAATGTCTTAACATTTACCTGACCCTTAGATTAATTAGTCTTGCTCAAACTATGATAGTCACTCAACATTTTATTCATTACATCTTTATTAATACAATAGAATGACATCACCCGCAGAATAAAAAGGGTTGTATCTCTAGTTTTTGTCACTTATTGTGAACTATCAGGATTCTTTAAAAAAAAGACACACAAAAAAAAAGAGATTAAGTAATCCTATCAGTCTTTTTTTTTTAATACTTAGATGATAAGATGAGAGCCTATGATAGTGTGTAAAGGGGGATACAGGAGAGATATTGTCACAGGATCTAAGAGCCAAATGACACTAAGGAAAAAAGTGGGATCTTGGATAATTTTTGTGTAGACTGAAGAAATATATGGATAAAAAATATCAGACAGAATGGAAGAGAAATAAGAGAGGAAAATCAATTTGCTGGAATGTTTTATATTTTTAATAACATTTTGCTCTGTGTGAGCTTTATAAGATAATTATATGGAAAAACTTTTAATTGACTCCAACTAATCTAAATAGACAGCATTCATGACATAATGGTTAATGTTGTAGCATGTGGACTCAGCTACCCAAGTTCAAATCCTGGACAAAGCTGTTCACATTTCACATAATGCTAATGCCCTTGGGAAAGGTATGCATCCAACTCTACTCCCTCCAGGTAAGGGTAAATAGTAGGGTAGACTGGCTCTTTAACTTTGGTATGGTATCTAGTCAAGGAAAAGGTAAATTCTGAATTCAAACCTGTTAATCTCTACTTAAAAATGACCTTGTGTCATATCCTGCACATGCAAAGGGGTTGGATTAATAAATCCCTCTAGCTATGGGTAGATAGTAAGGTAGACTGGATTCTATAGCCTTGGTTAGGCAACCAGGCTTGAAGAATAAAAACTCTGAATTCAAACAGGCTTTACTCCACTAAAAAATTTACCACATATTTTTAAAAACTTCTAAGAGAGTGTAAATGTAACCATGTTGATGAATGTACTTATTAACACCCTCTACACACAGTGGCTAGATATGACACAAGTTATGGATAACTAGTAGGTAAGACTGGGCTTTCTAACCTCAGTATGCAACTGATCTAGGGGAAGGAAAACTCTGAATTCAAACCAGTTTTAGACCTGGAGAAGGATGTGTTTCACCAGGCTATTCCTGCTCAAGACATGAATTATATCCTTAAGACCAAATCAGGTTACAGAACCAGTGAAGAAATCTTGACAGTCTAAACATCTAGATGTCATTTTATTATATAAGTGGCTAAGCAAAGCACGTCTTCATTTTGATTAAAAATTTTGAATTGTCATTGTAGATACTTTTTTATCACATCTACTATTTTAGCTTTTCCATAAAATAAGGATTCAAATATTTCAAAATCTACAATGAATATGAAGAACAACTAATGAATTTTTTTAAGGGTTTTGTGATTTTTGATTGTTAAATGGAAATGAAATTATTTTAATGGACTTATTTTGCAGTAGACAGTGTCAGACAGAACACAATCTACGTAATATAATTAATACTATAGATAGATAATACAATAGAAATAAGTAACTGATAATCTTATGTGGAATCAAGAAAGAATAGAAGATTTTTTTTTTCATTCAATAAAAATAATTTAAGAAGATATTCATTCATTTTCATAAGGCCAATTATAGATAACAAATATTACAGTGATATATTTTTTAAAAAATGTAGGATAAAAAAGATGTACAGAGTAGCAAAAAAAATATCGACACTTTACAGGAGCAGCTTCATGATATAATTTCAAATAGTCTCCACATGTTTACTATCCTTAAGTCAACATCGAATCTCCCACAGGTGATTAAAAAGATGTTGATATTAATATGGGAATAACTTTATTAGAAAAGTAGAACTGATATTTCTGAGTCCACCTGGGGAAGATTCCAATAATGTGTTTATAGGGATGGTGAACAGGTGAAACATTTAAAATCAAAATATCATAAAGGAACTCTCTATTTGATGTCTTCTACCAGACAAGGCTCGACACAAGGTCAATAGCCTGAAGGCCGATTAAAGTGGGGATAAGAGGAGGGGAAGGTCGGGAACAAGCCGAGGCTCGAACCCTGCTGGTCTATGTTGTTCATTGGCTCACTTAGAGCAATGTGAGCCTGATGAACTGAGGCTTGTCAAAAGGAGTCAATAATGCAGCTCGCCCACCCAGAGGTAGCCCAGCAAAAGTTGGGAACCTTACGGCCTCAAGTCTGTCATTGTTCCTTTTCAGAGCCTCGCTCTGAACCAAAGTCCAGAACGGGCTCGTGAGAGTAAAACGAAAGGAACTCCTATAGAAATGCTAATTTTTAAACAGCCGATATTGATAGATACATTAAATGCTAAAGCTAAATTATAATCCTTTCTTTCTCTTTCTCTTTTTCTCTTTCCACCTTTTTCATACTGTCTCTCTAAATTATAATCCTTTCTTTCTCTTTCTGTCTCCTTCTCTTTCTCTCTTTCCACCTTTTTCATACTGTCTCTCTAAATTATAATCCTTTCTTTCTCTTTCTGTCTCCTTTTCTTTCTCTCTTTCCACCTTTTTTCATACTGTCTCTCTAAATTATAATCCTTTCTTTCCCTTTCTCTTTCTCTCTTTCCACCTTTTCCATACTGTCTCTCTAAATTATAATCCTTTCTTTCTCTTTCTGTCTCCTTCTCTTTCTCTCTTTCCACCTTTTTCATACTGTCTCTCTAAATTATAATCCTTTCTTTCCCTTTCTCTTTCTCTCTTTCCACCTTTTCCATACTGTCTCTCTAAATTATAATCCTTTCTTTCCCTTTCTCTTTCTCTCTTTCCACCTTTTTCATACTGTCTCTCTAAATTATAATCCTTTCTTTCCCTTTCTCTTTCTCTCTTTCCACCTTTTTCATACTGTCTCTCTAAATTATAATCCTTTCTTTCCCTTTCTCTTTCTCTCTTTCCACCTTTTCCATACTGTCTCTCTAAATTATAATCCTTTCTTTCTCTTTCTGTCTCCTTCTCTTTCTCTCTTTCCACCTTTTTCATACTGTCTCTCTAAATTATAATCCTTTCTTTCTCTTTCTGTCTCCTTTTCTTTCTCTCTTTCCACCTTTTTTCATACTGTCTCTCTAAATTATAATCCTTTCTTTCCCTTTCTCTTTCTCTCTTTCCACCTTTTCCATACTGTCTCTCTAAATTATAATCCTTTCTTTCTCTTTCTGTCTCCTTCTCTTTCTCTCTTTCCACCTTTTTCATACTGTCTCTCTAAATTATAATCCTTTCTTTCCCTTTCTCTTTCTCTCTTTCCACCTTTTCCATACTGTCTCTCTAAATTATAATCCTTTCTTTCTCTTTCTGTCTCCTTCTCTTTCTCTCTTTCCACCTTTTTCATACTGTCTCTCTAAATTATAATCTTTTCTTTCCCTTTCTCTTTCTCTCTTTCCACCTTTTTCACACTGTCTCTTTAAAGTGATTGATAGACTGATAGAATGGAAATGGGACTTCTCAGCCTAACAAAGAGAAAATAAATTTTTTTTTTTAGTTTTTGAAAGAGCTAAAAGTGAGAAGGTGTGGTTAGGTTTCATGGCATATCAACCATTGTTGGTTATTCAATACCAAATCCTGTTTTACATATTAAATGATTTGTAAACTCATTTTGTAGATACATTTTTAAACAAACCTGAGCTCATTCTTCTGTGCACAATTAAATGGTTTCAAGTATTTCTATCTAACACAAATATGTCTATTTTCTATTAATCATTTGTTAGCACACAGCTAAATCTCTATTTACCATAGCTGGATTGGATTTATGGCTTTCCCAAGTTTAGCAAGGTGTAAAACTCAAAGAGCCTTGTTCAGGATTTGAATTCAGATTCATTGATTCTATTTTCTTCAATGAGTTCATTTCATTTCTTAAGCTAAGTATATATTAATGATAAACAGAATACACACATACACATACATAGAGAAAGAGAGAATAATGAATACCTAGAAAGATAAACTGTTTATCTATATGCATACTTTTGTATAGCAGGGAAAGTCAACAATACTGGTGTATAAAAATATAATCAGCTTCTTTTCTTTTGTCTTTAATTGGAATCATTTTGAGATGAGGCTTCTTAATATGAGAATTAATTTTTTTATTTATTGCGGACTTTTTGTCCTCATCTTGGTAGTTTTTGTGTTGTTTCTTCTTCACTACGTTTCGGCCAAATTTCACCTCTGGCCTTAATCACCTGAAGAAGGCCAGAGGTGAAATTTGGCTGAAACATAGTGAAGAAGAAACAACACAAAAACTACCAAGATGAGGACAAAAAGTCTGCAATAGATAAAAAAAATAATTCTTTTCTTTTCTTTTTATTACCCAAAATGTGTGTATGGGTAGCCTGCCACCAACACAATGCATGTGATCACCTTTCATTCTAACATGCCATTCACGCAATTTACGCAACATTTCCGCCAAGAAGATCTGCATCCTGTTTACTTTAGGTACCAGGTGCATTTCCTGTTTATTTTGTTTCTAGTGTACGACTTCTGCAGCTGCATCAGCAGATGTCAAATGGGAGTTTTCAAGTCAATATCCAACAACACAACTATACCTGGACAAAAGTGAAATGTAAACACCTTTTCTTAGGATTTGAACTGAAGTTGCTGATTCCATTTCCTTCAAGAAGTCTGTTTACCTCTCTATGTTAAACTGTGCATTTACAGTAAACAGCACACACACACACACACACATATATATATATATATATAGAAAGACAGAGAGAGGAAGACACAAGCTGAGAGAGAGGGGAAATAATAGAAAGATAAATTATATATACACCATACACACTCAGACCTGGAGAAATCTGTTTGCATTTCACTTTGCACTAATACCCTTAAGGAAGATATTAATCCATCTTTTCTGCTACCACTTATGGATAAATAGTTTGGTAGATAGGGTTCTCAAGCCTTCATCAGGCAACCAGAATAGGAGAAGGAAAACATTAAATTCAAACAAGTAAAAATTTCCTTTAAGTCACATCCTTATTGAAGTGGAGGGTTTGGGTAAATACACACTCGCACACACACACATATATATATATATATATATAGGAAAAGAGATAAACAGAATAGTAGATAGCTAGAAAAATAAATTAATTATATGTACACACCTACAACCACACCCATGCATTCATACATACATATATATATATGCATATCTATATATGAATAACTGTTATGAAATATTCTATATTATATTTTTATGATAATCAGTATATAATAAAACTTTAGATTAAAATTGCTGTACAAAGTAACTTTAGAAATTGAACCAAAAATAAAAAACAACAAAGAAGAAAATACTAGTTCACGTAGAATAGTATATAATAATGTAGTTCATCTAAAAAAATACAGTATCTGTGACTATCATTCAAGTGCTGACATAACGAAGGAATATCACTTTAAGAAAACCAGCAAGTGGTTGTGATATTTTATTGAAAAAACATACATGGTTTTAGTAAAGAGGAAAGGAAAATAAACAAAAGATTATGAAGAAGTGAAGACCTTTGCTGCTTCAATTGCCAAAGCAATGTATGTGAAATCAATGGAGAGCTAAGAACAATATTTATCTTGAAGACTTTCCCATTGAATTCACACATAAATCTAAAAGGGGTGAATGGAGCAGTGAGGAGAAGATGGCAAGAAATGCTAAAAGGTTTGTTCAGGCATAAAATAATGTTCGAACATTTAACAACTTACATTCTAGCAATGGTGTCATGCCTCCCGACTTCTATCAAATTCTATTCGATGTTTTTGTAATTTGCTTAGCGGCATCTCTGGCGGAAAGAAAGCCTTTTGATCTGGTTACTAATAAAAGTAATAAAAGTATATTTATCCTGCAACTTAGATGGCTTGCATGTAATATGTGCATAAGAGAGAGAGAGAGAGAGAGAGAGAGAGAGAGAGAGAGAGAGAAAGAGAAATGAGGAGACGGGAAAGAGTAGTAGATAGAGAGAGGAAATAAAAGTGAGGTAGACTGGAATGAAAAATAGAGGGGGATTTGTAGTTGAGAGATCATCTGGAGTTGTTTGATGGAGCAACTAATGAAAGAGACAATATACAGGTTGGGGCAGAAGTAAGGGTGCAGTCAGTAATTGATCACCTTCTTACTTCTGCTATACTACCTCTATATTTGTATTTGAAATTCATTAGAAATAATTTAAGATATGGATGCGAATGAGCTGGTCTCTATAGAAGAAAAAGACAAAAAAGATGTTGAAAGCATAGATATACTTGAAATCATATAACTGTGTGCAGATAAATTATTATTATATTAAATATGAAGTTACTTGAAAGCATATAATGGTTTATTTTGGTTTCTTTGTTAAATGGTGTATCAGTCTTCTTAGGTTGTTTAATGCCAAAGCCATAGCAGTTGAAAATCATTTTCTATGATATTGCTGTCCTGCATGTGAGCCACTATAGAATGTTGGCCAGTCGACAGGTGCTGTAGAATACACCGACTGACCCCCATACACAACAAGTGTCCTGGATATATGACACTAAACAATCTGATGGTGAGGCTCCAGTAATGCTGGAGCTTTGGGGAATGCAGAATACCTCTTCATTGTCATCACTCCCAGGTCCACTCTGGCCTGGAGTGGTAGCACCTGATAGGGTCCTATCTATGGGTCAAATAGAACTGAACTGTGTATTTATGCTAAACTGAATTGTTTGAAATAGAACTGTTATGTATAAAAATGGATTGGGCATAAATAATCTTTAATGGTTGATGTGCCATAAAACCAAACCAAACCACTATACAGTGGGACTCCCCCCACCATATAATTGTCTTTAAATTATCGGTATTAGGAATAGTTACTTGAAGTTATAATTGTTTAATACCGGACGTTGGCATAATGGTTAGAGTGTACACCAATGGCCTGGGAGACCTGGGTTCAATCTCAGGTCGAGTCATACCAAAGACTAAAAAATGGTACTTGATACTATCTTGCTTAACACTCAGCATTATAAGGTAAGGATCAAGGGTAAAGTGGAGCACTCCAGGGAAAGGAGTAGCGCCCTCCCCTACACCTTGGTGTAGTAGCTATCGAAAAGAGAGCCTTTGGGTCACCCTCGACTAAGGTTGCCAACTTTAGTTACTTATAATTGTTTACATATCATTATTATCATTAGCTACAGGAAACTATATTATTGGTTAGAAAGAATACTGACTTCAGTTTTAAATGAATAAAACTACAGGGTTTACATGCTGAAAAAAACAGCTGAGCATTATCTCTACTATTCCAAGGTCTATGGTTCCAAGTTGGCATTAGCTGTGGAAAGCAGAAGCAAAATGTGCACAAATAAACAAAATATTTAAGGTATATATTTTATGTATTAGAGAAAAAGAGAAAGACAGAAAAGCTGAGGGAGTGGGAGTTGAAGGGATATAAAGTATTTCAAATGGATAAAAAAAAGTCATTGTTAAATTGTAAGAAAGGAAAGACTCAAAATTAGACAAATTTATAGCAAATAGGTAACTACACAAATATTCCTGCTATTCATCAATGTAATAATACTATTGAGATGTTTACCAAATGGAGCCTCATCAGGCACATACACAAAATAGGTGAACACTTAGTGCGGATTGGGCTCATTAGGAAGGGCTTCGAAGACTAGCTCGTTAGCCATCACTCTTAAGTGCATGCCTATAGAAATGATGATAGTATATTTAAAATTCAAGTGTGCTGCACTAAAATCTTACACAAATAGATTTACAAAGAGAAAAGATAGAAATCAAAAGAGAGAGAGAGAGAGAGAGAGACAAGAGAAGCAATGAAAGGAAAGTGAGTCTCAGTAAATGATTTCTGGTGAGCATTTTTATTTTGTGCTTTGTAAAAGTCAGATCAACATCTTTATACTGTATATTTGATAAGATAGATGGAGTATCACCCATTAATAAGCAAAATCTTGATTTTTTTTTTAAAGTTAATTTTCTCAGAAAAAAAAAAATAATACTATGTAGAAGTCACCACTCTAATGGGTAGTATGACAATAATATTGCCCAGTCGGCTGGGGCTGTAGAATATACCAACTGCACATCTGCAGAGGAGTATAATCTCTTTCCCATTGAGTGTCCTGGATATATGACACTAAACAATCTGATGGTGAAGTTCCTGTGATGCTTAGGCTTTGGGGAATGTGGAGCACCCCTTCATTGCCATTGCTTCTAGGTCCTCTCTGAACCAGAATGGTAGCACCTGATAGGGCCCTATCTATAGGTTAAATAGAACTAAAATGCATACTTAAACTAAACTGAATTGTTTCAATTAGAACTGTTTGACTAAACTGAATAGCTTGAAATAGAACTGTTTTGACAATTAAACTTTGTACTGACAGTAAACTGAGTTGTTTGAAATAGAACTGTTTTTGACATTGAAACTGTACTTATGCTAACCTGAATTGTTTAATATAGAACTGTTTTTATATTTAACTGTATGTAAACAAAAACTATACTTATATTAAACAGAAATAGAAGTGTTTGAATAAACTGAATAGTTTGAAATAGAAATGATTTTGAAAATTAAACTGTATACTCTTGCTAAACTGAATTGTTTGAAATAGAACTGTTTATTTGTATAAAAACGAATTTGGCATTAAACAACCTACAAAGGTTAATATGCAATAAAACCCAAACAACCAACCGACCAACCAATGATAATAATAAGACTTACCAGCCCAGGGTCTCCAACTAGCATCCAGTTGGCAGACGAATATAAAACAGTCTGTAACTCAATACAGACCCTGCACTACTACTAAACAAGCCTGCATATATACATATATATATATACTTATATGTCCATTCCTGGGCAAGTGACCAATCACTGTCCAGGGAATAGAGTTGACCACATGTACACAATAGAATGCTCCAATGTGCCGTTAATAACTCTCCTTCTTCAGAGTTCAGGAGATAGTATCTCAGATCTAACTCAGCATGTAACCCGACTTAGTGCTGACTTTGATAAACCACCAAACTCAACTATTCAACATGACGTTGTAAACAGGATTCAACCTGGCTGGGTGGGAAAGCATGTTTATCGAAGCAGGCATATAAGTTGCCTCTGCCAAGATTTATGCACAGCCATTTCTCAAGCAAGGAGATCACAAGGGATAGTTTACATATGCTGAACTGTGCAATGCTTAAGGAACTGGGCATCAAGGCTATGGGGGACATGCTTGCCATTCTTAAGTTAACCAAGGAACCCCTGGGCTAGTAAGTGTTATTATTATTATTATTGTTATTCTACCCATTAGAGTGGTGACTTTTACATACTAGGATTTTGTCAATTCTAGTGGAATATTATATGATAAAAATGGTTATTGTTAGAAGGAGAATGAATTTTTTTTATATTGTTTGGGATGGACTTATTTTTTGGCAATATTAAATGAAAAATATTTTTAATAGATAAAAAGAGAGAAATAAAATGGTTGGTTGCTTGTGTTTTATGTTGTTTCAACCCTTGTAGGTCTGGCCCAGTTGGCTGGGGTTGCAGAATACATCAACTGCTTCTCTGCAGAGGGGTACGACTTTCCCAATGAGTGTCCTGGATATGACACTAAACAATCTGATGGTGAGGTTCCAGTAATGCTGGAGTTTTGGAGTACCCCTTCATTGCCATCACTCCCAGGTTCACTCTGGCCTAGAGTGGTAGCATCTGAAAGGGTCCTATCTATGGCTCAAATAGAACTAAACTGTGTTTACATTTAACTGTGTGTAAATAAATAACTGATGTTTAATTGAATTATTTGTGATATATATAGCAATACTTGGAACTATTTGATTTTGTGGAGTAAACTGTGCACTTCTGCTAAACTGAATTGTTTGAAATAGAACTGTTCATTTGTATAAAAATGTATTTAGCATTAAATAACTTACAATGGTTGATATGCCATTAAACCAAACCAAACCCTTGTAGGTTATTTAATGTGAAATCCTGTCTATACATGTGTGTGTGTTTGTGTGTTTGTGTTTAATTTGTAAATGAATAGTTTTTAGGTAGCATTTTTAAATGAACTAGAGCTCATTTGTTTGCACACAATTAAATGGTTTCCAATGCTATCTAATGCTAATAATTCAGTTTAACATTAATCATTTGTTTGCACACAGTTAAATGGTTTCAAGTATAGTAAATGATTAAACAGTTCTATTTGACCTATAAATGAGACACTAACAGATCCTACCACTCCAGGTCAGGGCGGACCTGGGAGTAATGGCAGTAAAAGGTTATTCCACATTCCCCAAAGTGTTATGTTTTGACCTTTTGACCCGGCCAAAAATACCATTCAAGGTGATGCACCGGATCCCATGATACTCTCATAGACTGACGCACCAGAAGAGAGTGACCTCTGAACTGCATGATAGTTATTTCCGCTTAATGACGATTAAACATTCGATTTCAAAGATCGCGGGGGCGTTGAACTATTATATAGCTCAGTCAAGACAAAAGTCAAGCCAGTTGAGTTCCAGAGATGGAGTAGGACGAGATGTGGTAGGGAAAGCCACACCCGGCCGAAGGGGCCCTCGGGAGCCCTGATTGAATTGGGGTCCAGAGAAGATGCTGATAAGATGCAGTAAAGAAAGCCAGCACCCAGCAGAGTGGACCCCAGGGCTCCGGCTGAGCATCAAAGAACAAGAAAACACGTTGACAGTCATAACAATGGGGTCAAAATATTGCAGTTATGTTCGATCTCCAACTCCCTCTCACAGTGGAACCCCACACAACCCTTTTCAAACCCTTGCAATAAAGTGAGAGGTACAAATATTTTTATAAAGAAGTCTTCCTGCATGTCATCTGTTTTATTATTGTGTCGTTATGATGCTGCATATGACAATATAACAAAATCTCTAGGGCTCTCCATCAGAAGATTTAGTGCTACATCCAGGAAACTCATTGAAGATATAGGTCTTACCCCTCTGCTGAGATGCAGTCAGCGTATTCCACAGACTGCACTGAGAAATAAGATGCTAAAGAAATAAATAGGATCCTGAAAAACATCCTAAAGAATAATGAAAGGTTTATTAAAAGATAGGCAAATATTCTGGACTGAAATACTGTAATCTTTTGTATAAAAGATGCACTATTTTTCCAGATTATTCTGACTAAATGCCTCATTATATTTGGGATGGGATGACTGACAGTAAGTTATATCTATAATACAAATAAACATTTTAAACTGTTACAGAGAAATATACACTGTTTATTATAATTTTGTTTATCCTAACGACATATTATTTTCACTGTAAATTTGTTGCATTTTTATGTTTACTCTAAATACTGTGCAAATTTTATGCTTTATTTTTAGTCAGTATGAACCAATAAAAAGTTAAACAAATGCTAAATTTACATGCTACAAATTCTAAAAGGTCAGTGCATATTATGCACAAGAATTTTTTTCTTAAGAATTTCATAGTCCAAAGTTAAGGGTGTGTGTTATATATGATTGGTTGGTTGTTTTATTTTATGGCATATCAACTCTTTCAGGTCATTTAACACCGAATTAAATTTCAGTTCAGTTTAGTATAAGCATAGTTTTTTATTTACAAACAATTAAATGTCGAAACATTTCTATTTCAAACAATTCAGTTTAGCATAAGTACACAGTTTCAATGTTAAAAACAGTTCTATTTCAAATAATTCAGTTTAGCATAAGTACGCAATTTAGTTCTTTTTAAAACAGTTCGATTTCAAAATAGTTCAATATAGCATAAGTATACAGTTTCAATGTCAAAAACAGTTCTATTTCAAACAATTTAGTTTTGCATAAGTATGCAGTTTAAATGCCAAAACAGTCATATTTCAAACAATTCAGTTTAGCATAAGTATACAGTTTGGTTCTATTTGATCCCTAGATAGGACCCTATCAAGTGCTACCACTCCAGGCCAGAGTGGACCTAGGAGCAATGGCAATGCTCCAGCATTACTGGAACCTCACCATCAGATTGTTTAGTGTTGCAGGAGTGTTGCAGAATGCGGAGTACCCCTTCATTGCCATCGCTCCCAAGTTCGCTCTGGCCCAGAATGGTAGCACCTGATAGGATCCTATCTATGAGTTAAAGAGAACTAAACTGCATACTTATGCTAAGCTGAATTGTTTAAATTAGAACTTTTTGACTAGACTGAATAGCTTGAAATAGAAATATTTTTAACAATTAAACTCTACTTACATTTAAACTGCGTACTTATGCTAAAGTGAATTGGTTGAAATTGAACTGTTTTTGACATTCATACTGTACTCATGCTAAACTGAATTATTTGATATAGAACTGTTTTGACATTTAACTGTGTGTAAACAAGATCTATACTTGTATTAAACTGAATTGGTTGAATTAGAACTGTTTGACTAAACTGAATAGCTTGAAATAGAAATGTTTTCAACAATTAAACTCTACTCATGCTAAACTGAATTGTTCGAAATAGAACTGTTTATTTGCATAAAAATGGATTAGGAATTAAATAACCTACAAAGGTTGATATGCTATAAAACCCAACGAACCATAGATTCTCACAGATGAACATGAACCCTCCATAAGCAATAATGTCTCTGATGTAATCTTTTGATTATAAAAATCTGGTTTTCTATCAAAGATGAACAAAGAAAGAGAAAAAAAAAGAACAGGAAATATTTGAAGACATGTTAAGACATATCTGTCAATGAAAATACATTGGGAATGGAAGTAGATAAGATAATGCTTTTCACTGTATCTTAAATGAGCAAAAGATAGCAAGTAAGATAACGGAGGAGAATTTATAATGAGGGATGCAGTTACTTAAGTGCATATAATTGTGTATGAATTATTTGTATTAGATAGAAAGGCTTGAAATCATCTGTTTGTAAACAAGTGATTATAGTTGAATGGAAATAGTTATTTAAAGGCATATAACTGTGTAGAAATTATTAATATTAGATAGGAATACTTGAAACCATATAACTGTGTAGAAATCATTAATATTAAATAGGCATACTTGAAACCATATAACTGTGTAGAAATTATTAATATTAAATAGGCATACTTGAAACCATATAACTGTGTAGAAATCATTAATATTAAATAGGCATACTTGAAACCATATAACTGTGTAGAAATCATTAATATTAGATAGGAATACTTGAAACCATATAACTGTGTAGAAATTATTAATATTAAATAGGCATACTTGAAACCATATAACTGTGTAGAAATTATTAATATTAGATAGGAATACTTGAAACCATATAACTGTGTAGAAATCATTAATATTAAATAGGCATACTTGAAACCATATAACTGTGTAGAAATTATTAATATTAGATAGGCATACTTGAAACCATATAACTGTGTAGAAATTATTAATATTAGATAGGAATACTTGAAACCATATAACTGTGTAGAAATTATTATTATTTGATAGGCATACTTGAAACCATATAACTGTGTAGAAATCATTAATATTAGATAGGAATACTTGAAACCATATAACTGTGTAGAAATTATATTAAATAGGCATGGACTGCGGAATCATAGTAAGCAAGTTTGAACTCCACTCACACTATTACGTTCACTTTCGGACAAATACCCTTGGGAAAGATATGAACCTCCTTATCCTCTCAGCTATGGGTTAAATAGTTCCAATACTGTTCTTCTTGAAGGATGACTTTGGCATTAAAATGACCTACAAAGGTTGATATGCCATAAGACAAAGAAACCAAACCAAACAAACAAATGATTATCATTAAATAGGAATACTTACTTTAAACATTGTAATATAATGGCGGAGGGATTTCGTTTTATATATCTTGCCTTTCGATTTAGTTAGGATGAGAACCTTTCGGCTCAGTGCATGGGTTAATTAGGTGCGAACATGAGCGCAGGTGTTCACACGCATGTGGGGAGGATGCGTCATTCACAGATGTCAAAATAAAACCCCAGATAGGAAATGGGACTAGGGAAGTGTGGCTGGAAGTGTGGGCTGAGGATTTGGGGGATTTGAGAAAAAGCAGTGAGTTGAGTTCCTGCCTTCAAACGAGAAAGTTGACATTCAGAGCAGAGCGAGACCAGACGACTTTGCGCGCTACGGGCGCCGCGCATTGCTTTGGTTGAAAGCTGACGATATCTATTTCACATACCCTTATATCTGGCTATGCAACAACATTATAATCGAGTATAAATTATGAATATTTAAGAATGGTTACTTGAAGCTAGGATTGCTTACATTAGTTACCTGAAACTATATAATTGGTTGAGAAAAAGACTGACTTTAGTATTAAATAACTTAAAAAATGTTGACAATCTTGTACAAACAATCAAAAGAGAAGGAAATGTTGGTTGGTTTTTATGACATTTCAACCTTTATAGGTTATTTAATGCCAAATCCATTTTTATGCAAATTTCAAACAATTCAGTTTAGCATGAGTACACAGTTTAATTGTGAAAAACATTTCTATTTCAAGCTACTCAGTTTAGTCAAACAGTTCTAATTCAGCTAATTCAGTTTAGTATAAGTATAAATTTTGTTTACACACAGTTAAATGTCAAAATAGTTCTATAGTAAACAATTCAGTTTAGTGTAAGTACACTTTAAATGTCAAAAACAGTTCCATTTCAACCATTTCAGTTTAGCATAAGCACGCAGTTTAATTGTAAAAAACATTTCTATTTCAAGCTATTCCAATTCAAACAATTGAGTTCAGCACAAGTATGCAGTTTAGTTCTATTTAACCCAGAGATAGGGCCCTCTCAGGTGCTACCATTCCAGGCCAGAGTGGACCAGGGAGCGATGGCAATGAAGGGGTACTCCAAAGCTCCTGCATCACTGGAACCTTACCATCAGATTATTTAGTGTCATATCCAGGACCCTCATTGGGAGGGGGATCTTACCCCTCTGCAGAGGTGCAGTTAGTATATTCTACAGCCCCAGCTGACTGGGCAAAAAGGGAAATGAATTAAGACAATACTTTTTATTTTATTTTCAATGAAAGTGAATTAAAAGTAATAAAACAGTCAATGTTTTGACTTGTCTTAAATATTTTTTTTTTTATCCTTAATGTTTTTAATATAGATTATCAAGATCAGAGTAAAAAAAAAAAATAAGGATTTCAGTCATTTTCCAATTTTAGAATTTATATTATGACATTTGTATGTTATAATGTTTGAAGCAGTATACAAAGTGAATGAAAGCAAAGGAAATAATGCCTTGTATTGTATCTTAGATAACTTGACTACATAAAACCTCCCAAAATATAATGAAAGACAAGGAAACAAAAATATCTATAATGTGAAATTTATAGCAAATACACTACAGTGATGAATATCCCATCAATAAAACAAACACATATGAATGGATTTATCAATGAATACATTGACAAAATCCACTAATCTTGAAGCATTTATTAAAGAATATGATGACCTTCATCGCAACTCTCAGATCAATGGGTTTACTTGTTGGTTTGTATGTCCTCTCTAAGTTATATCCAACAGGTTTTACTGACTTATATTGTACCAGTCAGGAAGAAACCCTGGCCTGAATCAGGTGGCATACAAACAAACAATCTTTTTCTTTATTGTATTTTTTTATGTGGATGTTTCTTCAAAATTCTTAAGCTTCTGTCATTTATTATTTTAGGGAGGTGTCTGGAAGGATACCTTTTAAGGTACCCCTTAAAGTTTTTAAATTTTGTATTCTATTTTCATTTTAAATAAAATTCTTCTTTGATAACAAATCTAAGAAAGGAAGACAATGAAACCAAGATATTTCTAATGAGGGATGTGATTATTTTCGGAAATTTTATAGAGATAGATTTTTGGTTCAGTTGTTGGCTGGGTTTCTGTTATTAATATCAATAATAACACAAATCTAAAAATAAATAAAATAATAAAAAATTAGAATAACCCACAGAATATGGTGTCAAATAGTTGTTCTTCAGACTCAGAGAGGTGTCATTTTTTGATATTCCAACTTTTTGTGGACGATTTCACAGACCACTAACTTCCATAGATTAAGTTCCACGACTATATTACATAGTCTATCATCTTTGATCATAAACAGAAGACATACTTCTGTGTGCATCTTCTGTTTATAATAACAGTATAGACATTGAAGCTTGAATTCAAGATGATAGTAATTTAACTAAAAAATCAGGTTCTAACTTACCGATAATAAGTTCAAAGAAGAAATAGAAAATATTACCTGAATAATAATAAAGACTCCCTATCTTAATATTTGATTGCTCACAAATTGGCAAAGTTAACTACCTCCAAATGTTTCTAGTTATCACTGATAAGCTACTAGTACCAATCAGTTGGTCTCCTCATTTATTGTAATGGTTTGATTTGATTATTTTTTTTTTTGTCAGCCCTTGTGGATTAATTTTATACTAAAGTCAATCTTTTTTATTTGCAATTTTTAGTTTCAAGTAACTATTCTTATTTAATTGATATATTTTAGTATTAGATAAGAATGCTTGAAATTATATAACTGTGAAAACAAATAATTATTAAATCATTTATTTTCACAGTTATATAGTTTAAAGTATTTTTATCTAATACTAATAATTTCAAAACATATTTGATTATAAATGTGAGAATCTGTTAAGTAAATCTAACAATTAATCTCTAAAAAAATAGGAATGAATTCAATGTTCTGAAACATAAAACAAAGCTGCAATAAAACTTAAAAAGTTGAGATAAAGTTTTCTAATGATGTAATATAATGGTCGAGGGATTTCATTTTATATATTTTGCCTTTGGGTTTAGTTGGGCTGAGAACCTTTTGGCTCAGTGCATAGGTTAGTTAGGTGCAAACATGAGTACAGGTGTTCATGCGCACGCGCAGAGCAGACATGTCATTCAGAAATGTCACAATAAGAATCCCAGATAGGGGATGTGACCAGGGATGTGAGTGACGTCACGCACCGGAAGCGTGGGCTGAGATTTGAGAAAAGTCAGTTAGTTGAGTTTTGCCACCGGGAGAAGAAGGTTGACTTTCGCTTGCTCGCCGAGGCCTTGTGTTGGGTGCGCACGTGAAAAGTCAGCACAGAAAGATGGTATCTCTCTCCTTATGTCGAAAAACGTTTAAACTCAAAGGTAATAAAAAGTTTCGTACCTGATCTAAGAAGTCGTAAGTGTTTTTTGTGTTTCAGGATTCCTATGTTATATATGTGTGTTATGAACATTATGAACGTTTTGCGTACCAGTATGAATATGTCTATTTCACATATTCATGTATGGCTATGTAACAATGAAATCAAGTGCTATTAAAGTTTCATGTAGTTATGATATAATAATCATCTGACAGGAAATATATATGACTCATGTTAGATCATGGTTATGCTGTTCCAGATAGAATTTTAAAACCAGAGCAGGATTGATTTTCAATTCAGAACAGTATAACTCCAACATAACAAGTAATGAGCATGAAACGTTTTCTATGTAGCAATTACAAATTCTCTAGTCTTAAAAAAATGCTTCAGTAGCACTGGTTAAAGTCATAATCATAACTGATCATATCTGTAAAAAAATGGTTAGACATTAGCTTGATGTAGCTACCATTACAACTTGCCTAAGTTCACTTGTACCGCACAGGTGACAGTTTAAAATATGAGATTTATTTCTGCTGCACCCTATAAAACTTTAGCATTAAAACTCATCATCATCATCATGTCGCACCATCAGCATGGATCTCCCTGACTCTCTCCCACCACCCTTCTCTTTCATCCATTGCTTCCAGTAGGTCTTCAAGGCTACATCCTGTATCGGCACAGTGCTGTTGTATGTAGGTTTTAACTAGTCATCCTGCCTTTGCTTGTCCATGTGAGGGGGTCCACAGAAGTACGTCACTTATAAGTTCGTCCCTACATCTCCAGCAGTGTCCCGCATGTCTGGTTCATCTAACTTAGATAGTTTTTGTGATGGGTGATAAGTGGCCGTACAGCTGCTGCTTTGTGGAGTGCTGCCTCCAGGACTTGTTCAATATTGCTCACAGCATTCTTGTGTAATTACTGTCAAGCTTTTTCTCCATATGTTTAGTTAGTGTCTATGTAGTGCATCCATATAGCAGTATCAACATGATCACTCCTTGAAAGAAACTGCGTTTCCTTTTATCGGTCAGGTCTGACTTCCATATGACCGATAGCCTATCGATAGCTGTCCATGCCTTTGCTAGTCACATGTTGATGTCAGTCTCTCCTTCCTTGGTAGGTGAACTTGTGTATTAATTTCAGAGAACTACCATTTTGTGTGAAGATATAGGAAAATAATTTTTAGATTTTAAACAGGAAATCTTGAGGACTTATTAATAAGTGCTGATATTCATATAATGTCATGCATTTTATAATCTTTAACTGCATTAAAATATATGGTCATAGAAATTTTATGTATGTATGTTTGCTTTTTAAGCATAAGGTTGGTTTTATGGCATGTTAAATTTAACAGATTTTTTTTAAAATAAAACAATTTTTATTTAAAATTTTAATATGGCTGTAGTATTTCAGTGAAAATAGGTAAGTATGGCAGTTGACAGTTGACTAGGACAAGTCTCAGAGAAAAATTATCACAGGACAAGCTGGTGAGCTAAGAATCAATTTTATTATCTGATTTGCCTGTAAAAGCATACATGTGTACATATGGGGGAGTAAGATTTCCCGTGATTCAGTCTGTTTTCCCTGTTGGCAGAGTTTACAATATGCTGACTATATCCCCTCCAGAGGAATAAGACTCCTGTCTAAAAAAAAAACAGTTGTGTTCTGGATATGACACTAAATTGCATCTGATGGTAAGACTCCAGTTCTGGAGATCTGGGGAGTGTAGAATACCCATTCATTGCCATTACTCCCAGCTCCACTCTGTCCTTGAGTGGAAGTACCTGTTAAAATTCTATGAGTCAATTAGATCTATTTAAAAATCATTTGTATTTAATAAGACTGTAAGTCAAAAAAGACCCAAACTCACTACACCAAAAACGTTTGTATGGATGTACAATGAATGCTATTCTGTAACCTCTAGGTATAAAATAATCCAAGATGGGTTGACACGTCATTAAAACATATCAATCAATCATTGATTTAGTTTATCTCTTATCCCCTTAGCATGATGCACAAATCCTGAGGGTAAAGATAGGTTGGTGTAGGTATAATATTAATGTATGGATATTTGTTTAAAATTTGTAGAAAAATCTGCAAATATTTTTGCTTAGTGGTCAGTAAATACAAATAGATGCTTGAATATCTAAAGTCCAAACTGTCCCATCCACAGTGTTGTGGTTGTCTAAATAGTATATAAATATCAACAAGCCTTGGTACAAGTTTCTTGATGTTAAAAAATTACAAGAAAATCTTTTTGGGGCATAGTTTAATGCAGAATATTGGTTACAAATCAGAATTGATTGTAAAGTAATTTCATGAACAAAATACACACCGAGAAGATAATGGTCTTTCGCTCATAACATCTCTCAGCTTGCAGGCAATTGCCGGGGCCAAAAAGAAAGAGAAAAAATCCCAATCCAATAAATGTAATTAATTGAGAACATGTCTGGACTTGATTAATTTTGTTATTTTTTTTTACTTTATATATGTATATATATATATATATTTATATACATTTAGTAATTCTATATCTTTGTTTGATTTAATTTTTATATATATATTTTTTTGGTGGGGGTGCTGGGAGGATTCAGTGTATAAAACCTCCCAACCATGCTGGTATTTTTCATAGGTGCAACAGCCACAGGAGTAGAAGAGTGTGGTGTGCATGCAGGGTTGAGAAGGCGGCCAGAGAAATTAGCTCTGCCATCAGAAAACAACCAAGCAAGCATCAAACCAACTAACAAACAAAAACAACTGTATTCTTTAAATAAATGAATTAAGAAATAGATGAATGGATAAACAAAATGCAAGAGAGAGGGGGGTGGATATTGAAGAAATAGAAAAAAAAAAAAAAAAGGACTATAAAAAAAAATGGAAAAAAATAAAATAAAACTTAAACATTCAATCATCTTTTCCACATGTGCATGCAACATGTAATCAAATACTTACACATCAGTGTGTGCATTGCAGAAAGTATTATTACCTCCATATGCACATACCATAATTGCAAGCATACAGAAAGCAACAGATATAGATATATTGATAGAGACATACATTTCTATATATAATCAGAGAGAGAGACAAACAGACAGACAGACAAATACATACATACAGGTATATTGGTTGGTTGGTTGGTTGGTTGGTTTTTATGGCATATCAAGCTTTGTAGGTTATTTAATGCCAAATCTATTTTTATACAAATAATCAATTCTATTTCAAACATTTTAGTTTAGCATGAGTACACAGTTTAATTGTCAAAAATATTTCTATTTCAAGCTATTAAGTTTAGTCAGACAGTTCTCGTAATCCAACCAATTCAGTTTAGTATAAGTATAGATTTTGTTTACATACAGTTAAATGTCAAAACAGTTCTATTTCAAACAATTCAGTTTAGCATATAAAAACAGTTCCATTTCAAACAATTTACTTTAGCAAAAGTCCACAGTTTAGTTCTATTTAACCCATAGGTAGGACCCTAGCAAGTACTAACACTCTGGGCCAGAGTGGACCTGGGAACAATAGCAATGAAGGGGTGCCCCACATTCCCCAAAGGTCCAGCATTACTGGAAACTCACCATCAGATTGTTTAGTGTCATATATCCAGGACACTCATTGGGGAAGTCTTACCACTCTGCAGAGAAGCAGTTGGTGTATTCTACAACCCCAACCAACTGGGCAAGGTATAATATATAGACACACCACACATAAAGATCAATATACATACTTAAAGAAACATATATATTAATAGAAGCATAAATACATATATATATATATATATATATATATATATATATACACACACACACACACACACACACACACATATATATATATATATATAGAATGAGAGAACGAAAAAGAGAGATGCATACATACAGGTCACTCTGGTGAAGGAATTTTCGGACGCTGCTTGCATAATGTAAAGGTCTTCGAAAGAATTGAGCACTCTGGTAGCCGATAGGGTATAAAAATGTAAACAAACGGCTGCTGCTGTTGCTACATAAATACTTTAACAATTCCCTTAGCCAAATGTGGTACGCTTGTTGGCTGAGCCGTCTGAGACTTAGTCTAACGTAAAGTTGGAAGGGTTTCGATCCCGGCTTCAAGCGTCCTACGTGTCTAGCCATACTGAAGAGTTCTGATAGAACGAAACAGTCTGTCTGTGGATGACAATATATATATATATATATATATATATATATATATATATATATATATGTATATATATATATATATATATATATATATGCCCACCACTTAAAGATGGATATACAGATAAAACGAAAAATGTTTTTATAGAGGTATTCATTTATATATATTGTAAGTGAGAAAGAAAGATACATTCATACAAGTATACAGATATATGTACTATATATCTATCTATCTATATATGTATCTAAATATATACATAAAATCACAACTTAAAGATAGGTAAATATATAGAAAGAAACCGATGTATTTTGTTAGAGACATACATTTATATATATAAGTAGTAAGAGAGAGAGAGAGAGAGTAAGAGAGAGAGAGAGAGAGAGAGAGGATACATACATACAGGTATATATATTTTTTTTGTACTTGTCTTTATTGGAATCATTTTGAGATGAGGCTTCTTAATCTGAGAATTAATTTTTATTTATTGCGGACTTTTTGTCCTCATCTTGGTAGTTTTGTGTGTTGTTTCTTCGTTCACAACGTTTCGGCCAAATTTCACCTCTGGCCTTCTTCAGGTGATTTACCTGAAAGAAAAAAAAAAAGTCCGCAATAAACAAAAATTAATTCTCAGGTATATATTTGATTATATTTTTGGCAAATGCGAATTTATATAAGGAGATTAATAAAATCATTGGTAAAAAAAAAGGAGGAACTATTCTAAAATAATAAATAGTTCCCCATCTTTTTTTTTACCAATGATTTTATTAATCTCCTTATATATATATATATATATATATATATATATATATATATATATATATGCACACCACTCAAAGACCAATATATATATTTAAAGAAACAAATATATATTATATTATGTAAGAGAGAGACAGATGCATGCATACAAGTATATAGATATATGTACAATACACTTATGCACACCCACATAGAGAGAGAGAGAGAGAGGGGGGTGGAGAAAGAGAAGGTATCATAACTAAAAATTAGATTTAAACTCCTCTTTATAAATAAAATTGTATAGATAGATACATTGAGTGTACATACTTTTTAGTCTGCTATATACTTATATTTTGGGTTATACTTATATTTTGGGTTATACTTATATTTTGGGTTAGTTTCATGATAAAATATTTAACAATATCTCTTTTGATTGTATAATTTTCCACTAGAGATGATAAAATCTTTGCATAATTGGTTTAGAATAAAATTATCATAAAATGTTAATTTCATTTTAAACCAATATATATATATATATATATATATATATATAGTCATCCACAGGCAGATCTGTTTCGTTCTATCAGAACTCATCAGTGTGGCTAGACATTAGCTTCCCGTAGCTGGGATCGAAACCCGGTTGACTCAGACGTCAAGCCAAGCTTCTAACCATTCAGCCACAAGAAGCCATTAGCTACAAAGTAAATTTTAAACGGTTATGAATCACAATTACTATTGTTTACATACATCCGTTCGATGGCTACCGAGACCTCAATTCATATATGAAGAGGCTTGCAATATACGCTAATGGCAACACGATTACTTCTTCGCCAGAGAACTCAACCTTACTGGGGTAGGGGAGTATATATATATATATATATATATATATATCTTCATCATCAAGTGGTGCTGAAAGCACAGATTCCTTTGACTCTTTTTCACCATTCATCCCTATTGGCCTGTCTTCTAGACTGTATCCAATGTCTGGATATATTTGATGTATGTAAGCCTTGGTGGTTAGCTAATACTGATATGTCTATATGTAAGAGTTCACTGGAGAACAATCACATTTGAGTTTTTTCTCTGCTTCCCCAGGTTGTCTTGTTCATCTTAGTTGAGTTGTTTGTGAGATAGAAGGTAAATGGCCATACAGCTCCTATGTTGCTGTGTGCTCCTTCTCGGATTTGTACAAAACACCATACAGTATTCTTGTATAGTTTTCATTTAACTTTTTCTTTAAGCATTTTGTGAACATCCATGTCGTACTTCAAATTAGAAGAATTCCCATTTTATCTACTGGAAAGATCAGGCTCCAGTAATGCTGGAGCTTTGGGGAATGCAGAGTATGCCTTTATTGTCATCACTCCCAGATCCACTCTGGCCCAGAGTGATAGCACCTAATAGGGTCCTATCTATGGGTCAAATAGAACTGTTTGTCATTTAAACTGTGTGCACTCAAATGACTTATGCTAGATTAAATTCTTAAAAATAGAACTGTTTGATCATTTAACTGTGTGTAAACAAATGACTGAGGATTAATTGAATTGTTAATGATACAACTTTGTTGACTTATGTTAAATTGAATTGTTAGAAATAGAACTGTTTGGTAATTGAACTGTGTGGATTTACAAAATGTGTTGACAAATTATATTTGATATATACATAAAAATAGAATTTGGTGGTAAATAACCAACAATGTTTGATATGCCCTAAAACCAAACCAAACCAAACCAAGAGATATAATAATGAAAAAACAACACTTAATCATACATGAGACACACAACCATCACTCTCTACCACAGACTAACTTGGCATTTATCCAATGCTAGCACCCTCCATTTGCACATCCACAAATACTTCATAAAAAGTAAAGTTGGTGACCTTAGTCAAAGGTGACCAGAAGGTTTCCTTTTCAATAACTACTCTACTGATGTGTAGGGGAGGCTGCTACTCCTTACCCTTGATATGTACCTTATATTGCTGAGTGTTAAGCAAGGAGGTATCAAGTACCATTTTCAAAGTCTTTGGTATGACACGACCTGGTATTGAAACACTCTACCCAATGAGCCGGTCATCGAAAATTCTGCATAGAGGACCATAACACTCTCACAAATATTTGAAAAATTCTAGTTGAGAAAATACAAAAATATTACAAATATGAGAAGCTGTACTTATAAAGAATAGATATCCCATATTAAACAAAATCACATTTAACTTGGGAGCTGGAGTTCTAAAATGCATCTGACACAGGGGCATAGTCCTACAGCAACAACCTTGCTAGATTCACAGCCACATGATCCTTATCTATATTTACCAACCCCTCCGCTCGGGCAGGATGTGACACAAGGTCAATTTTTAAGCAGTGTTTAACAGGTTTCAATTCAGAGTTTTCCTTCTCCTAGAATAGTTGCCTCTCCAAGGCTGAAGAACCTAGTCTGCCCTACTATTTACCCATAGCTGGAAGGAGAAGAATTGGATTCATACCTTTCCCAAGGGTATTAGTGCTATGTGAAATGCAATCAGTCTCATCCAGGATTTGAACTCGTGTCGGTGTGTCCATTTCCTACAATGATAACCATTACACCACATGATCCTTATCTGCTTGCTCTGCACTTTCAAACCAGCACAACTGGTCAACATATTAACACATGGCATCACCCACACATGATAAACACAATTAATCCAGCCTTCCACAACTCAGGAGTACCCATGTCCTTGACAATGAATAGTTGAAAATACCTCTACAAAATAGTTGAAAGTACCTATAATGAGATTTCATTTGTTAAACTGACCACAACCAGAATTGCAACATCTCATTCACCAATAAGAAAAGCTGAGTAAAACAGAAAATGCTAAATCCTTGTCTGTCATTTTCAATAAAATATGCCTACAATATATATATATATATATATATACCTACAATATATATATATATATATATATATATATATATATATATATATGCTCTCCCACGGGGTTGAGCACTCTGGTGAAGGAATTAACGACTGCCACTCGCATAATGCAAAGCTCAGCAAATGAATTGAGCACTGTAGTATCCGGTAAGGCAAAAATGTAAACAAACGAAAGCTACTACATAACACCTTATATTCCCGAGCTGATGTTGTTTGTTTGCTTGCTGAGTGGTAGGATACTAAGTCTAACATAAAGTCGGGTGGGTTTTGATCCCAACTTTAAGCTTCCTACATGTCTAGTCACACTGAAGAGTTGTGATACAACGAAACAGTCTGTCCATGGATGACACTATATATATATATGTGTGTGTGTGTGTGTGTGTGTGTGTGTGTGTGTGTGTGTGTGTGTGTATTTTAATTTTTATATCTAATCTGTAATTCTGTAGGTGTGAAAAACCCAGATTGTACAATTTGCAAATTCTACAAACTGATATCTGGGAAAAAAATTTTGTAAAAAAAGAAAAGACGAAAAACACATGTGCTACTTGAAAATAATCAAGTAGCACGTGTGTCTAGTCAAAAGAAAAAACACCAATGGAATTAGCTAACCCACTTTGCCAATGCAATCCTGAAGAGCATTTAGGTGAAACCTTGATAGATTCACTCTTGGCCATGTAGGAATTATTTTTGTATATATATATATACAGATAGATAGAGAGTATGTTTAAATGTAAATTGTACATTTTAAAACCAACTCATACAGTGCTCAACATATAGACCCCAATATGAAAATCCTGAAAGAAAACTGTCAATAAAAAATGAATTAAAAGAGGCTTTTATACACAAAAACTTTCTTCACGTAACTGTTAGTTCCATTACATATTCTCAATCATCAGACATGTAATGCAAATTTTTTCAAATATATTCACTTCCATTTTCTCTCTTGCACTTGTAAGATATATCAATAAAGACATATATATATATGTGTCAGATGTGATTTTATATATCTATACCGGCCAATTAGCATAATGGTTAGAGTGTTTGCCAATGACCCGGGAGACCGGGGTTCAGTCCTAGGTCGAGTCATACCAAAGACCCAAAAAATGGTACTCAATACCTCCTTGCTTAACATTTGGCATCATCAAGAGTGAAGTGGAACAATACAAGGAAAGGAGTAACACCCTCTCCTACACCTCAGTGAAGTAGCTATTGAAAAAGGAGCTTTCGGAAACAGTCACCAAGTTATATATATATATATACACACACACATATTTTGCATTTGCACTCACACACACATATACACACAAATGTAAATATATATGATGAATAGAAATGTATGTGTTTTTATGAATTTATATATATATATATATATATATATATATATATATAGGGTGACCCCCAAAAACAGAACCCATAAACTTTTTTATTACTTCTACAAAAATAAAACAAAATAATTCTAATTTTGTACACTTGAACTTCTGGATATGTTGGTGAATACTATGGTCCCAATTTTTCATGTACAGAATCTACTTCATATCCTGGCAAAAAGAAAAGGCTAGAATTAAATTTATGAATTTCAGTCAAAAATATATGGGTTCTGTTTTTTTTTTTGGGCCCCCCTGTATATATATATATATATATATATATAAATTCATACATATATATATATATATATATATACATATACATATAAGCACACACACATACACACACAAATATATATATGTATATATATATATAAATTGGTGCAAATAATGATAAACATAAATCTACATTTTTATGAATTTATATATATGTGTGTGTCTGTAGGTCCAGATAATGGTGAACATAAGTGTTTTTGTTTTTATGAATTCATATATAATATATATATGCACACTCAAACACACAAATGCATATATATATATATATATATATATAGGTGGAAATAATGATGAACAGAAGTGTATGTTTTCATGAAGTTATATATATATATATAGTGTGAGAATATTAGTGATATAGGGCAACAGAAACCACTGCAGTAATCTGAAATTCGGTGTGGCTTAGTTTCACATTCTCTTAAAGACTATCTTATGTCTTTTTCCTTTACTTTTATAAGTCAGTCTTTCACTGGCAATGTTATCAATTGCCTGCTGGCACCAGCAGGTAATTCTCACTTCTTCAATACAGTCTTGTTGTCATGACAACAAAAATCACAACCTTGTCCCCCACTAAAAGAAAAAAAAATACAACTGACTCTTTAGTTAACTTCTTTTCTTTCCAATTCTCTTTTGCCTTTTTATAGAGAGAATTTTTTCTTCTTTTTTTAAATTTTTTTTATCTATAATTCATTTAAAAATAACAATCTGCAATTTTAAGTCTGCTTCCCTTTTTTTTATAGTCAGAACAACAAAAAAAAAAGTGAAAAATGCTTTTGTTTTGCTTTTTAGAAATATTTATATCTGCAACTGTCTCTGGCCATTTAGTCAAAATAAGCCTTTATTTTCTGTTATATTCTGTAATGGGTACCACCATTTTGTCTCTGAGAGTAAAGAATTGGAGATTTGCTGCTTCAAAATTCAATGCTTTAAAAGTAACCCCCACTATAGAATAATCTCTTATGTAAATTATAAAAGAACTGAAGTTTTTCCTCTTCTATATGCTTTCTTCTTTTTATCACTTTTCTCTTGTTATTGTTGTTGGTGTCTTCTTTTCTTTATCTATTCACTTTCAACTAACCATTTTTTTTTTCAAGCCCTTTTCTTCTGCTATTTTGAGCCATTTTCTTCAACTTTTTCTAGCCATTTTCTTCTAGTTCTACTTCTAACCATTTCTTCCTCATTCTTATTTTTACTTTCTCTATGTCCTAGTTGCTTTCTTATTATTATTATAACCACTATGTCTTTTTCTTACCACTTCTACTTCCCATTTTCTTTTTCTTCTTACCATTTCCTTCTTGTTCTACTTCATCTAGTCATTTTCTTCTTCTTCTCCTTCTTCTTCTTTTAATCATTTCTGCCTTGCTGCTTTCATCTTTATCTTCTTGGCATTTTCTTGTTATTGTTGTTGCTCTCCTTTTTCTTCTACTTTTTATTGCTTTCTTCAAACCATTTTTCTCTTTTTCTTCTTTGCAATTTCAAGTCTGCCCCCTTTTTTATAGTCAGAACAAAAAAGTGGAAAACGTTTTTGTTTAGTTTTTTAGAAATATTTATATCTGTGGCTGACTCTGACCATTTAGTCAAAATAAGCTTTTATTTTCTGTTATGTTCTATAATGAGTGTCACCATTTTGTCTCTGACAGCATAGAATTGGAGATCTAGTGTTTAAAACTGAATGCTTTAAAAAGTAACCCCTATGATAGAATAATCTCTTATGTAAATTATAAAAGGATTGTTGTGAGCCATTATGTACAAAATCCTGCTTTCACATGATGAAAGCGAATAATTCTGGGGTTGTTTTCATGAATTTTTCAACAAAATTAAAACTTGGAAATTACCTTTTTTTTCCAAACTTTTATAAGATTATTTTTTGTGTTCCTAATTTTGCTGTGCCTACAATAAATATAAGTATACAATAACTTGAAAATAGAGTGCTTCCAAAAGAAATGTCTTTTTCTCCATTCAGTCAAAGAAACTCCACTTGCTTCTTTCAAGCAATACTTGCTACATTCTTCTTCTTCTTCTTGCCATTTTCTTCTTCTTCCTCTTCCTTTCTTCTTCTAACCACTTCTTGTTCTACTCCTAACCATCTTCTTCTTCATCTTGTCACTTTCTTCTTACCACTTTTTGTCTGTTCTTTTAGGCTTTTTCTTCTAGTTGCTTTCTTCTTCTTCTTCTTCTTCTTCTTCTTCTTCTTCTTCTTCTTCTTCTTCTTCTTCTTCTTCTTCTTCTTCTTCTTCTTCACTTGCATATACTTTGCATACAATGAAACATAAAGTTTTATATAAACATATCTATATTCTTCTTGATTGATTCTAAGGTTTACTAGGGGTTTCTTAATATTTAGCTGCACAATATCACAATGTATGCAGACATGTTTATTTTATTTTTAGTTTACCCTAGTAAAACTTGCAATATAGATTCATGTTTACACCTGCCTTTCCTATCTAATTCATTTTTTTACAGTCAATATCAGAGATGAACTTTGTCGAATTATTTCTTCAGTCAAATTATTTTCCTTTTCGTTTTTGTTGTATAGAAATCTTGACTTGGTTAAGAATGAATATAGCTTGTTCAAAAGGAACCAGCTGCTTAAAAGTCACTTTTTTAAAAGACCATTTTTGAATAAAATGTCATTACAAGTCTACATGTGAAATTTTATCCGAAATTTCCCAATATATTCCAAGAAAGTCTAATGTCACTTTTCAAACATGTAAAATTAAAATACTCTGATAAATTTTTTATAAATTTATATAATAATTTATTATTTCTTGCAGATAACTTAGACATACATTTTGCAAGAATGAAGGTTTGTACAGATATGAAGAATATACTGTATAAAATAATAATACACCACTATCATTTTTTAAAATAAAAAGTTAATTTTGTCACAACCAAAAATGGCTGGATTATACTATTTCTAGTAGAATATTAGACAATTAAAATAGGTGTCATCATCATCATCATGTCGTGCCGCCAGCATGGATATCCCCGACCCTCTCTCACCACCTCTCCCTATTATTCATCACCTCCGGGAGGTCTTCAGGGCTACATCCCGTATCCTCACATAGCTGCTGTATGCAAAGTTCGAGCTGGTCATCCTGCTTTTGCATGTGGGGTCCATAGGAGTACATCACTTATGAGCTTGTCCTTGCTTCTCCAGCAGTGTCCTGCGTGTCTGGTTCGTCTAACTTGTATAGTTTTCATGATGGGAGGCAAGTGGCCGTATAGTTGGTGTCTCGTGTGGTGTTGTCGCCAGGACTTGTTCAATATTGCTCTCAACATTCTTGTGTAGTTGCCGTCTAGTTTCTTCTCCAGCCGTTTAGTTAGCGTCCATGTAGTGCATCCATATAGCAGTATCGATACAACCGCTGCCTGGAAGAAACTGCGTTTCATTTTATCAGTTAGGTCTGATTTCCATATGATCGCGAGCCTATCGATAGCCGCCCATGCTTTCGTCAGTCTTGTGTTGATGTCGTTTTCGGTTGATGAGACGCTACTTCCTAGGTAGGTGAATTTGTCTACTAAGGTATTATTTATTATAAATCTCTACAGCATTCCACTCTGACAATGTGCAATCTTTCAATTCATCATTTTACTACTTTCCATTTAAGTACATTGTAATTGCACTGTAACTTATTCCCATTTCTGGTTAAGAGATTATTAACGCTGTTGGGTTTGGTAATAAATGATACCACAAAAAAACCATTTTCATTGTATAATGTCTCACTATAAATATTAAGATCCTTAATATGTCTCACTATAAATATTAAGATCCTTAATATGTCTCACTATAAATATTAAGATCCTTAATATGTCTCACTATAAATATTAAGATCCTTAATATGTCTCACTATAAATATTAAGATCCTTAATATGTCTCACTATAAATATTAAGATCCTTAATATGTCTCACTATAAATATTAAGATCCTTAATATGTCTCACTATAAATATTAAGATCCTTTGATTTCAAAGAAAATTAACTACTTTTAAAACTTTATTGTGGGAATACTTATTTATTGGTGATACTGGATATAAATGCTTATTCCAGATGATACACTATAGTATATATATATATATATAATATTGTACAATAACAGAATAAAATAATATAGTATCGTATATATTCAATACACTGTGCAATACTATATATACATATATATAAAAACACGTACTTGCTGTCAACAGTATATATATATATATATATATATATGCCATTGAATACTCACACACACACACATATATGATACAATATATATGTGTGCATGTATTTGACACCATATGTATATGTGGGTAATTAATATAGTATTTGATATATACAATAAATGTATGTGTGTGTATTCAACACTATATATATATATACATATTTGTGTATATATATCTATATTTATAGATATATGCATATTTTTATATTTATTCTTATATTTAACTATATATATATTCATATTTATATATTCTAATTTATATATATATATATATATATTACAACAGAGTATGTTTGTCATATCTCACAGACCAAATTCAGTATAATTTGAAGAATGCTCAATATCTGTTATAGAGCTATTATATAATAATAAATAAATACATATTAGTTTTTATATATATTTGATAGCATGGATGCTTATCTGCAACCGCTGGTTTTTTATGCCATGTTTATATGACAATCATCAAGTTGAGAAAGTAAGATTTTAGAGGGATCGAAAAAATCGAAAAATGCAGTCAAAAGGATGTTCACACTAAAATTGCGTATAACTCTTTTGTATGTAAGCTTTAATATATTAATAAGAACAAGAAAAGGAATATAAAACTCAGTTTTCACAACAGTAGGTTAAATACAACTAATTTGACAGGCAAATTATGCAAGTGTTCGCCAATGGTCCGAGAGACCAAGGTTCAATCCCAAGTCGCATCATACCAAAGACTTTAAAAATGGTACTTGATACCTCCTTGCTTAACACTCAGCAATATAAGGTATGTATCAAGGGTAAAGTGGAGCAATTCAGGTGAAGGAGTAGCACCCTCCACTACACTTCGGTGTTGTAGCTGTTGAAAAGGGAGCCTTCCGGTCGCCCTCAACTACGATCGCCAACTTTACAACTTACTTTATTAATCGTACAGGAGAAAATATAATTTTAAATTGATTGATTTATGTAAGTATATGTAATTTACATGATTATTTTATTGGTGAAGCCTGCTGTAGAAGCCACTACTATAATGTGCAGAATAAACAACAAGGAACAACACTTACCAGTTCAACAGCCCCAGCTAGCGTCCAGCTGGCAGACAAAAAATAAAATGGGTGGTAACCCATTACCGAGCCTGTAACATCTTAAGCAAGCCAGTGTATACGCACTAATATTCTCATTCACTAGACCAGCAACCACTCACTATCCAGAGAATGGACTTAACCACTTGGGAGCGATGGAATGCTCCAATGTCCATATAATCTCACCTCAAGTCATAACATTGCTTTTTATGCAAATGAGTATTTACTCACAGCTAACAAGCATTACAAACGAATTCCAACATGGCGCTGCAGATAGGATACAAACCTGTGTGATATTTGTAATAATTCCAGCAAAGAAGATTACGTCATGCATAGAGTGTTATTGTTATTCTTACATTAACCACATAATGGGGAAGACAGACAACTTATCACTTCTTTTGTATCATATAAACTCTTTTAAAAAAAACCCTAAAAAGCTTTTCTTCTGGTAATGACTTAAGGTTGAAACTAGTTAAGAATAATTAAAAATTAAGAAGATCACGTCATGCATAGAGTGTTATTGCTATTCTTACATTAACAACATGATGGAGAAGACATAAAACTTAGCATTGACTTGAGACAAAGAATTATTAACTTCCACAAGCCAGGAAATAGTTACAGCACTATTTCAAACCAGTTAGCTATTCCTAGATCTACAGTACAGAGTCCGTTATAAAGGAGTTTAAACGGTTTGGAACAACAGAGAATTTGCCTGAGCAAAGCCAAATTGTCACTGCATAAAAATTATTGCAAAGTTAATAAAAACCAAATAGTTGTTTTGAAAGACATCCCCAAAAGTTTGGATATGATGGGTATCAGTGTAAGTACTTGCACAATACAACATTGTTTAAATAGTTTTGTTATTGACTCATTGTAATACCTTTCAATATTCATGTTTTTATTTTTTTTAAATCAATAGTAAGTTTAATTTTAAGTAACAAGTTCTTTAAAATAAAAAAAGAGGAAAGCATAAACATAATATTTATCAACATACAATGATATTTCCAATGAATAAAATTTTTTTTTTCTCTTCTCATGATTGGGGTGTCTATATTGTATTCAAAGCATAAATCTATAAAATTCCATCTGATGAAGGTCATTTTTGTAGACCTGAAATAAATTTATAATGGAACTGCTGAACTGAATTTTTTTTGTTAAATTTATAAAGAATGTTTTCACTCTGCCCATGAGTTTTGATATATTTTTGATCTGAAATTGATTATATATTCGATCGCTGATGTCATTGAGCACTTAACTGGAGATTCCTATTCCCCTTGGATTACTACTTAACAGTCTCACCCTCAGACTATTTTCCTCGGATTATACATACAGACATATATATATATATAGCATTATATATATACAATACAATATAATACAATATATACAAGGGTTGTCAAAAAAATTCTAATTCTCACCTAATAAGAAGAACATAGCAGAACATTTTTGTTCATTTATTTCTTTTTTTAAGCAGAGGAATTATACTGTGAATTGAATTACCAAACCAGAAAATCCAGCAAATACTTGCGTGCGACATACGAAAATACTGGACAGCTGTTTCAACTTTATTAGATCTCATCAGCAGTGTATACCGTGATATCCCCCACTGGAGATCGAACCAGCAACCACAGAATGCAGAGCTGAAACTCTACCACTGAGCCATCTGTCCACATCACACACAAGTGATGCCAAATTAACTAGTCATGGTAATTGCACAGCAAATTAACCTGAATCTGTCTTGCTAGTTATATCCGTACTCTTTACAGAGGACATGGTCACCTCCAGGGTCACATCTTCCCAGAAGGGGTGGAAATATGCATCCACATAATTATTATCATGGTATACACTACTGATGATACCTAATAAGGTTGAAACAGCTGTCCAGTGTTTTCGTATGTTGTGCGCAAGAGTTCGCTGGATTTTCTGAACATTTTTGTTGTGACAACACATTACCACTTCTTATAAAACTAGGAAAATCTAAATTAGTTTTTCTAGTGCTATAAGAAGTGGTAGTGTGTTGCCTCAACAAAAATATTCACCAATGGTTCTTCCTTCGAGGTGATTCTTAGAACCTTTTGAATGACTTTTTTAAGTGTGTACATTCAACAGCATATATATATAGTTATTTCTGCAGTTATATATATATATATATATATACTTTTATCTCTATGTACTGATCCTAGCTTAGTTATGGCATAAAGCCAGAAGAAATGAGCAGCCAATAAGAATGAAACTTGATAATTATGGTCTGATAGTCTAACTTGATAATCATTAAACAATGTAAGGTACCACACACACATATATATATATATATAAAAATTAAATCACGAGTCAGGACTATCCTACTACAGTGTCGCCTAAACCAGCCCCTCAGGGTACCTAGATTTTTTTCTTTTTCTTTGTCACCGTGAATGCTTGTAGATAGTAAATTAGTAAGTATATATATATATTTATATATATATATATATATATATATATGATAGAAGTTAATATGTGATATTGCTCAAAAGTTTTAGTAACTTTAGGCATGAAAGAAAAATCAATAGGAAATGAGGATCTTTATTTTCTTGTGCAAGGATTTTAAAATATTCAAATTGAACAGAAACGACAAACTTGAAATATACCCCATCCATGCCTCAAAACTGCCTCCCATATGTACATCATAACATCAGGTTGTCATGATACAAAGACATCATGAATCAGTCAGTTCAAAAACTTGGGAAGGAAAAAAGAATTTTCATTTAACAAAAGAATATACCACATTACTGGTTCATTTTTTATCACTCCTTTTGTGTCATATAAATTCTTTTAAAAAAACAAACTTTAAAAACTTTTCTTTTGGTAATGACCTAAGGTTGAAACTAGTAGAGAATAATAAAAAATTAAAGACTAAGTAATTACAAAGAAGTATTATCTCTGTTAGTTTTATCACTTTATCCATCATATATATATATATATATATATATATAGGATATCATTTCATAACCTAATAACTTAACCAAATCTCAAGAAAATTCAAAATTCTACATTTAATGTTTTATACATTTTCTTTTCAGGTATAGAAATGCGATTTACAAGAAATCTAAAAGTGTTTAAACATTAAAATAGAATTTTGATTGCTTTAGTTTTATATCATATCAACAATTGTAGGTTACTTAATGCCAAATCCTCTTTATATACATGTATATTAAATATATATGATTTAAAAACATTTTGTTGATAACACTATTGATTCATTTGCAAACAGTTAAATGGTTTCAAGTATTGTTATATAATGCCAATAATTCAATTTTAGCTCACAGTTAAAGAATTTCAAGTATTGCTATCTAACACTAATAATTATATTCAACATTATTCATTTGTTTGTACACAGTTAAATGGTTCCAAGTATTGTTATGTATTACTAACAACTCAATTAGACAATCATTTGTTTACACATGGCTGAATGGTCAAACAGTTCTATTTCTAACAATTCAATTTAATGCAAATCATTTTTTTTAACACAGTTTAAATGTCAAACTTCTATTTAACCCATAGATAAGACTCTATCAGACGCTACTACTCTGGGTCAGAGTAGACCTGGGAGTGATGGCAATGAAAGGGTACTCTGCATTCTCCAAATTTCCAAGGCTGGAGTCTCACCATTAGATGATTGAGAGTCACATCCAGGACACTTATTGGAGGAATTTTACCCCTCTGCAGAAGTGCAGTCAGTATATTCTACAACCCCAGCTGACTGGGCTGATAGAATTTTGAGTTGTTTCTACACATGCTGTTAAATTTGAAATTTTTGCCTATCATAACTGGTGTTACAATAACAACCATAAAAAGCATGTTTCCATGACAATGTCACTTAATGACATAGTTAACTATTGAGAAGAGGTGCTGTTAAGTGAGGAAGAAAATGTGTATCTTTGTCTGCTGCTATGCCATTTCTTGCCTGTCAGGATGAAATTTAAAGAGCATATTCCTTGTCAAAATCATTTAAATATTTGAAATATTCTCTCTCCATTTTTATCACCAAGTCATCATCTTCCAAAAAGAACCTATCTATTTTTCACTAATATACTATAAACGCCTTGATAATAATCCATCCTTCAGGGTATTTTTATATATATATATATATATATGTGTGTGTGTGTGTGTGTGTGTGTGTGCGTGTGTGAATGTGAGCATTTGCATATGCAAGTGCATGTATGAGTTTGCTTATGTGAGTCTAGGTATGTATGCATATCTGAGTGTATAGATATGTATATGTTTAGGAATGCAAATAAATGAAGAGTCCAGGAGACCTGGGTTCAATCCCAGGTCGTGTCATACTAAAGACTCAAAAAATGGTACTTGATGCCTCCTTGCTTAACACTCAGCAATATAAGGTACATATCAAGGGTAACGTTGAGCAATCCAGGGAAAGGAGTAGCGCTCTCCCCAACATGTCCGTGTAGCAGCTTTTGAAAAGAGAGCCTTCTGGTTGTCCTCGACTATGGTCGCCAACTTTACTTACTTTACTATATAAGTGTTAAGGATAAACTTATAAGCAGCATCCTCCTGTGGACTACTACACATGGATGCACCAATGTAGGATGACTAGTGAATACTTTCATTAGTTTAGTGCAGATATTAGATGCTGTCTAGAGGATTTGGTATGAGTGATGAATAATAGGGATGGATGGCAAAAAAGAGTCAAGAGAATCCATGTTGTCATCACATCTTGATAATGATGTAAGTGCATATATTTGTATATATTATTGAATATGTGTAAATATATGAGTGTATGCATTTGCATATGTAACTCTAACTATGGTTATGCATGTGTGTGTATGGGGATTGTATATGTGTGGATATTCAAATATGTGAATGTAAGTGTGCACATTTGCATATGCAAATTTAATTATGAGCATGTATGTTTGTTTGCATGTGTGAGTATATGTATATGGGTATGTATTCATTTGCATATGTTACTGTACATATATGTATATGTGTAAGCATTAGAATATGTGAATGTAAGTGTGCATATTTGCATATGTGAGTGTAAATGTATATATAAATGTGTGCATTTGCTTACATGTGTGAATGTGCATACACGCATTTGCATGAGTGAGTGTGTATATATGTATGCATGTATGAGTATATATATATATATATATATATATATATATATATATATATATATAGGTGTGTGCATACATCTGCATATGTGATTGTATAGTATCATCCATAAATTAGTACACACCCAACAATATTTTTGTAAAAAGTTCATTTTCTTCTAAATCAAAAATACCATTATTAATTCTTGTGACTCATTGTACAATCAATATAGATATCATTAGGGATTATATATAAACAAACTTTATAGCTTGAAACTCTGTAAACAAAAATATGGATAAGTAGCAGTCAAAAATAAGTACACTTCTCATATATATATATATATATATATATATATATGAGAAGTGTACTTATTTTATATATATATATATATATATATATATATATATATATATATGAATGTATGTATATATATATATATATATATTGATACAACCACTACTTGAAAGAAATTCTGTTTTGATTTATTGAATAGATCAGAGTTCCATATGATCGACACCTACTCTACGGATGCACCACATGAACGCTGACAAAATGTATAGAGGAAAAGCTAGACAGGAACTGCCCAAGAGTGCTACCAGTCATATTGAACAAATCCTGGAAGCAACACCCCATGAAACAACAGCTGTATAACCACTTAGCCCCCCCCATCTCTAAAACCATCCAAATAAGATGAACAAGCCATGTGGGACACTGCTGGAGAAGCAAGAAGGAAATCATCAGTGATGTTCTCCTATAGACTCCTTCACATAGATGTGCCAATGTTAACTTACCTACAACAGCTCTGTGTGGACTCAGGGTGTAGTTTGAAAGACCTGGCAGGAATGATGGATGGTAGGGATGGATGGAAAGAGATATTCAGGGAAATTCATTTGAGCAGCATGGCTTGATGATGATCATGATGATGATCATGATGATGATTGTGTGTGTGTGTGTGTGTGTGTGTGTGTGTGTGTGTGTGTGTGTGTGTGTGTGTGTGTGTTTGGGTTTTATGGCATATTAACCTTTGGAAGTTATTGAATGCCGAATCCATTTTATGCAAATAAACAGTTCTATTTCAAACAATTCAGTTTAGCATAAGTACACAATTTAATTGTAAAAAATATTTCTATTTCAAGCAATTCAGTTTAGTCAAACAGTTCTAATTCAAGCTATTCAGTTTAGTATAAATATAGTTTTTGTTTACACACAGTTCAATGTCAAAACAGTTCTATTTCGAACAATTCAGCTTAGTGTAAGTACAGTTTCAATGTCAAAATCAGTTCCATTATCAAAAATATTCAGTTTAGCATTAGTACACAGTTTAACTGTCAAAACAGTTCTATTTTAAACAATAAAAAATAAATACACAATTTAGATGTCAAAACAGTTCTATTTCAAGACATTCAGTTTAGCATGAGTACACAGTTTAGTTCTATTTGACCCATAGTTAGGACCCTGTCAGGTGCTACCACTCTAAGGCAAAGTGGACCTGGGAGCAATAGCAATGAACGGTACTACGCATTCCACAAAGCTCTAGCATTACTGGAACCTCACCATCAGATTGTTTAGTGTCAAATACAGGACATTCATTGGAGTGGGGGGGGTCTTACCCCTCTGTAGTGACAGTTGGTGTATTATTATTATATTATATCAGTGTAAGAGATTATAAATGTAAAATATTATTATTAGAAATTTTTGGAAAAAAATTGTTTTTGAATTTTGAAGTTTTTCTTTTAACACATTGTATAAAGGATTTACGAGATGAAAATTGTGCAAAGGATTTTTCTATTCAGTCAAATTCATCATTTAAAAATTGGGGAGTTCATTTTTTAAATTCTCTAAAGTAAAAACCAGTGATAATTCCACTTTTTATTTAGTGTTATGATGTGGATAAAAATGAAAACGGTCATTTTTATTAGTGGATTTATGATGCTCTCTAAATTCTAATTTGTGGTTATTAAGCAGAGATGAACTCATAAGAGATGTACTCTTATGGATCCCCACACACGGCCGCGCAAAAGCAGACGACCAGCACAAACGTACATTCAGCAGCTATGTGAGGATACAGGTTGTTGTCCTGAAGACCTGCCTAGGGCGATGAACGATAGGGAGGAGTGGCGAGAGAGGGTCAGGGATATCCGTGCTGCCAGCACGATATGATGATGATGATGATTTATTAGTAAAATATTCAAGAAAGGTAAAGTGTTGTTAGTTTTTAGTTTGTAAGTAAAATTCTATCATAGGTTAAATTTTGTTTAGTCTAACCATAATTTTTGTTAAGCAATTATTTCATAGATATCCAAGAGATATGTGTGTGTGTCTGTATATATATATATATATATATATATATATATATATATATATATATATATGTGTGTGTGTGTGTGTATATATATATATATATATATATATATATATATATATATAGTTTTGTTTAGTTTCTTTGTTTAATGGCATATCAATCTTCATGATCTATCTAATGTCTAAGCCATCCTTTTAGAAGAACCGAAGAGATACTATTCAAATAGAGAAAAATATTTGTATTTCATCAAACATCCATTGGTGATTTAACATCACTTGATATCATCCTTTCGTAGTTGTGATGATGGTTCTTTAGAACTGTTATGACATTGACTTTCTTTTACACTAAATTCTTTTTGAATTATCTTGTTTTTCAGTTTCTCTCTCTCTCTCTCTCTCTCTCTCTCTCTCTCTATATATATATATATATATATATATATATATATATATATATATATATATATATAATTTTTTGTTGTAGGTCCAAAGAGAGAGTAAAAATATTTTTAAATGAGTAGGTCCACGAAGAGATTTGTGTTTTTTAAAATTTATTTATTTATTTAAATCTTTTCGTGGACCAACTCGTTTTAAAATATATACGTATATTTACATGTATATATATATAATTTTTCAGTGAGTTATAGAGGCACTGGAACTTTATTTTGGTTTACAGAGTTTCAGTCCTGTAAGGTTTGGTCATAAATAATAAATAACTAATAATATTCATTCTGATTGTGTAATTGTTCTGCTTGAATGATAAAATCCTATCTCTAGTTTACAAGAAAATTCACATAATATACAAAAATGTTGGAGGGTAGAATTTATTTTTCAACAATACTGTATTAATGTATATGGTTACATTTGGTTGGTGCTTGAGGGTCGGTAGTTATTCTTGTAGGAAATGGACCCAGCTACCTGAGTTCAAATCCTGGATGAAGTTGTTTTCCTTTCACATAGTACTAATACCCTTGTGAAAGGTATGAATCCATCTATTATTCCTTACTTATCATGAATAAATAATAGGGCAGATTAGGTTCTTTAAACTTCATGTGGTAACTACTCTAGGTGAAGGAAAACACTAAATTCAAACCAGCTTTACTCCACTTAAAACTTGACATTGTGTCACATCCTTCTCACAGTGTAGAAGTTTTGTAAGTACATTCTTGACTTTGTATCAGTGTCACCACAAATGTTTGAAAAATGGCAAACTGTCTTAGAGACTCCAACTCCCCCACCTCTCTCTCTCTCTCTCTCTCTCTCTATATATATATATATATATATATATATATATAGTAATTTACTAAGCTTTTTCTTTTGTTTAGATGTTGCACAAGGATGTATGAATGGAGCATCCAATGAGACCCGAACTCACTCATGTAGGTTTTGCTAGTCTAGCTTGCTAAACATTACTCTACACAAGAATGGTTAAGGACCCTTCTATATCATGAAATCTTTGTAGTGCTTTATATACAAAAATGAAGAAAAATATCACAATATATGATATATCATACAAGATAAAAGACAGTAATAACTCACAACTCCAAGTTTCATGTTTTTGATTGTCAGATCAGCTGGTATTCTAGTCAGACATTTTTTATAACTGATAATATATGTGCATATCTATGTGTGTATATCTGCGTATCTACAAAAATGAACAAAAGTGATACGACAAATAGGATTATTTCTTTGTAGTTATTAATTTTTTAACTTTTTAATTTTATTTTTTAACTTTTTAATAGTTAGATAAATAGATAGATACTGGATACAAATTGGGTTTTATATATGTGAATGAGATTTCGACAGATGTAATATTTATTTCATTTTTGTCAATTAGACATATTGCCTTTTTTTTCACAAAGAAAAGAAAACAACTATATAGAAATAGTAAAAGTATAAAATAAATTGGCCAGTGGAAAAAGATGACAGACAAAATTCTGATTTAAGTTTATATGTACAATGCTGAAGGTATTTTTGTGTCTTCCAGTCAAGGTCAAAAAGTGCATAATTGACTTTGATCACTTCAATGAGAATCAATAAAACCAATTAATATTTCCTAGAAAAAGTTCTTTTTTTTATTATTCTTAAAGTTCTGCTGTTTTTTAGTGAGTACAAAATTAATCATTGCTTACATGAACATTAAATACAGAATACTTTTCAATTGGCAGTAACATAATTATATTGTAAATACAGTGTAAATATATATATATATAAAACAATATTTAATCCAGTAAATCTGGAGTTGGAAACAATTCCAAGCAGGACAATTTAAATATTCAAATATAAAATATTAAATTTAAGTAATCCTGGTCATATTAAGATAATAAATTTATTTCCATCCTGTTAAAAAGTATTGATATAAATCAGTGCTCTAAAAAATTAACAGGACTTCTTTATATATATATATATATATATATATATATATAGTCATCAACAGACAGATCTGTTTTGTTCTATCAGAACTCATCAGTGTGGCTAGACATATTAGCTTTCTATTGCTGGGATCGAAACCCGGTTGACTCAAACGCCAATCCAAGCATCTAACCCTTCAGGCACAAGGAGCCAGTAGCAGCGAAGTAAATTTTAAACGGTTACTATTGTTTACTTACATCTGTTTAGCGGATATATATATATATATATATATATATATATATATATATTCTGAAAGAAAATAAAACTGCAATAACCTAAAAGTAAATCACGGTTTTGATTTCATTGATTGATTTTAATGACATATCAATCCATCTAGGGTTAATTTAGGTCTAGAGGTTAGTAAGCTTTATTCATTATATATTCATATTCACATTTTTGGGGTCATTGATTCTTAAGGCTATTTTTTTTTGCCCACTCTCAAAAGGAATACAAATAAGTTTTAAATGGATCTATTTGATTTATAGAGAGACCCTTACAAGGACTACCACTTAGGTCAGAGTTGACCTGGGAGTAATGGCATTGAAGAGGTACTCTACATTCCCCAAAACTGGAGCCTCACCATCAGATGTAGTTAAGTGCCATACACAAGACACCCCTTTTTTGGGTGAGTGTGTCTTACTCTTCAGCATATTCTAAGCCCTGCTTTGAGGGTTTGATTTTATATTGGCTGTACGATGTGCATGGGAGACTGAGTACTGTTGATACACCCTTTAATTTATAATCTGTCTACATATACATCTGTATATGTTGTAAGTAAAGTAAAGTTAGCGACCATAGTCGAGGGTGACCCGAAGGCTCCCTTTTCGATAGCTACTACACCAAGGTGTTGGGGAGGGCGCTACTCCATTCCCAGGATTGCTCCACTTTACCCTTGAACCGTACCTTATAATGCTGAGTGTTAAGCAAGGTGGTATCAAGTTCCATTTTTAAAGTCTTTGGTATGACTCGACCTGGGATTGAACCCAGGTCTCCCGGGCCATTGGCAAACACTCTAACCGCTGGGCCAATGTGATTTACTGAAATCCGGCTATTCCATCAAGATATTTGATATTGACTAAAGTGAAATTTTATGACCAAAAATAAAATTGTATGAATACATATATGAGGTTTGTACTTATTTTGATTGGTTTGGTTTGGTTTCTTTGTTTGATGGCATATCAACTCTTTTTAGGTTATTTAATGCGAAAGCCATTCTCCTAGAAGAACAGTAGTGGTACTATTTAACCCATAGCTGGGGGATAAGGGGGTTCATACCTTTCCTAAGGGCATTTGCCCGAAAGTGAATGTAATAGCGCGACTGGAGTACGAACTCGCGTACTACGATTCCGCAGTTCACCGCTTTAACCATTACACCGCAAGGACACCCCCGTACTTATTTTGAGGCAGTTACAGATTTCCAATGTTGCAGAGATTGGTAATAAATAATATCTAATAATATCCATTTAGATTTCATGATATTTTACTGGAAATAATATAATGCTATCTTTGTTTTTTTATAAAAAATCATTTGTGTGTACATATTTATTAATGACAGAGTATATATATATATATATATATATAAATATGAGGATTGTTCAGAAAGTTCTAAACTTCACCCAGAAAGAAGAGTCATCATTGAACATTTTTGTTGTGGTAACATACTACCAATTCTTATGTAACGAAAAAAAAAGTTATGATTCCTGCCTTAATTTCTGTGCTGGTTAGACCAATTCAAAGATGAGAGATAAATCTAAAATCTGAGTGTGACATTTTGATGGACCCTCATGTAAAGTTGGTTGGTTGGGTTTTATGGCATATCAACCTTTGTAGGTTATTTAACGCCAAATCTATTTTTATGCAAATAGTCAGCTCTATTTCAAACAATTCAGTTTAGCATGAGTACACAGTTTAATTGTGAAAAACATCTCTATTTCAAGCTATTCACTTTAGTCAAACAGTTCTAATTCAGCTAAGTGTAAGTATATATTTTGTTTACACTCAGTTAAATGTCAAAACAGTTCTATATTAAACAATTCAGTTAAGTGTAAGTATAGTTTCAATGTCAAAAACAGTTCCATTTCAATCAATTCAGTTTAGCATAATCACGCAGCTTAAATATAAATACAGTTTGATTGTCAAAAACATTTCTATTTAAAGCTATTCAGTTTAGTCACACAGTTCTATTTCAAACAATTCAGTTTAGCATGAGTACACAGTTTACTTCTATTTAACCCATAGATAGGGCTCTATCAGGTGCTACCATTCTGGGCCAGAGTGGACCTGGGAGCAATGGCAATGACAGGGTGCTCTGCATTCCCCAAAGCTCCGGCATCACTAGAACCTCACCATCAGATTGTTTAGTGTCATATGTAGGACATTCATTGGGGAAGTCTTACCCCTCTCCAAAGAAGTAGTCAGTGTATTCTACAGCCGCAGCCAACTGGGCAATATATACTTGAAGGCTGTTCATGTATATATATATATAGATATATATATGTATGTAAACTTTTTAAATGACCCTCATGTATATATATATATATATATATACATGAAGGTTTTTCGTGTGTATATATATATATATATATATATATATGTGTGTGTGTGTGTGTATAGGAGCAATATCCAAATAACAAAAAACAGAAATTTAAGTGTATGAAAACACCTACACCAATGTAGTCAAGAAAAATTTTAAATAATGCCCATATACCAAACTAACAACTACATGCTACTTCAAATAAAGGAAAAGAAATCTATAGATAAATTTAAACCAAAGTTGAATTAAACATGAATCATACAAACACACAAATAGATACAAACATACATAGATATGTATATATATACACACAAAAATTATAAGTAAAAAATAATTACCTGTATATCTCAAACAACACTACCTCTTTCACACAAAAAATATTGTAAGACACACATTCATACACACGCACATAGAAAAAATAACTGAGAGTGAAATCTGAAACAACTCCACGCACACACACATACAAGGAAAAAATTATCAATTATCAAAAGCAAATGTGGAGTAAAGCGGACTAAGGTTAACACATTAAAAAAAAAAGAGAGGAGTAACCTCCTTATGATCTCATAACCAATTGAAAACCATTCAAACTGCAAATACTAGTGAGTTCAAATCTCATTGAGTACCCCATTAATGAGGTTTTGTGCCATATATGTTCTTGGATGGAAGTAACAAGCAGGAAACATACACGTATTTAAGAAAAAAATCCTAAAAAATTAAAAATCTTTTCATGGACCTACTCATTTTAAAATACATATATATATATATTTACCAACTCCACCAAAAGAACAGGATGTGATACAAGGTCAATTTTTAAGTACAGTTTAACAGGTTTGATTTGAGAGTTTTCCTTCTCCTAGACCAGTTGCTATATCAAGGTTAAAGAATCAGTCTGCCCTACTATTTTACCCATAGCTGGAAGGATTCATAGCTCTTCCTAGTATTTTAGGGCAATGTGAAATACAGCCTCGATCAGGATTTGAACTCAGGTCATTGTGTCTTTTTTCTATGACAATAACCATTCCCCTTCAGCCAACTTCATGTGTGTATTTCTATATATATATATATATATATATATATATATATATATATATATATATATAGAGAGAGAGAGAGAGAGAGAGAGATCTGCTCATTTGCCTCTCTTTCTCTCTCTATATATATATATACACACACACACACAATGTACATTGGGAAGAGGCCAGCACTCTTCAAATCGGGTCAGTGGCATTTCCACGAGGACAATGCACCAGTCCACAACTCCATCCTTGTCACAGACTATTTAAGCAAGATGGGCATCAAGACAGTTCTTCACCTTCCCTATAGTCCAGACCTTGCTCTCTGTGACTTTTTCTTATTCTCTAAGCTCAGAGGCTGTTGTAATGAGACAATTGAGGAGATGAAAGAGGCTGTGATGAAGGTCATTGACACGCTCACACAAGAGGACTTCCATGGGGCCTTCCAGAAGTTGTTGAAACGGTACAAGTGCATTGCAGCTAGAGGAGATTACTTTGAAGGGGACTTGAGTTTCATGTGTGTACTATCAATAAAAGTGCACCTACGAAAAAAGTCTGGAAACTTATTCAATGATCCTCATATATATCAATTTCGCCAACGGTCTGGGAGACTTGGGTTCAATCCCAGGTTGAGTCATACCAAAGCCATTAAAAATGGTACCTGATACCTCCTTGCCTAACACTCAGCAATATAAGGTACATATCAAGGGTAAAGTGGAGCAATCAAGGGAAAGGAGTGGTACCTCCCCGACTCCTCAGTGTAGTAGCAATTGAAAAGGGAGCTATCAGGTCGCCCTTGACTATGGTCGCCAACTTTACTTACTTACTATATATTTAAATAGGTATCTGTGAATATATGTATATAAATATATTTGTGTATGTATAAGTAAATATATACTGGATTTTATGTACACTTAATAGCATGGAAGCTTGTCTGTGACTTTAGATTTCATGATGTTTTCACGATGTTTTATAAATGGCAATCATCAGGCAGATAATGAAAGATAATAAAGAAATTGAGAAAATCAAATAATACAGTAAAAAAAAAACGTTTGAATTGTGTACATACATATATATATATATGAGTGTGTGTGTATGTACATATATATACAGAGTTCACCAATGGTCTTGGAGACCAGGGTTCAAACCCAGGTAGAGTCATATGAAAGACTCAAAATATGCTACTTGATGCTGCCTTGCCTAACACTCAGCATTATAAGGTAAGAATCAAAAGTAAAGTGGAGCAATCCAGGGAATGGAGTAGCGCCTTCCCTTACACCTCAGTGTGGTAGCTATTGAAAAGGGAGCCTTCAGGTCACACTCAACTATGGTCACCAACATGAATAGAGTGTTTGCCAATGGTACAAGAGACTGGGGTTCAATCCCAGGTCAAGTCATACAAAAAACTCAAATAATGGTTCTTAATGCCGCCTCACTTAACACTCACCATTATAAGGTAAGAATAAAGGGTAAAGTGGAGCAATCCAGGGAATGGAGTTGCGCTCTCCCCTATGCCTCCATGTAGTAGCTATTGAAAAGAAAGCCTTCAGGTCACCCTCACCTAAGGTTGCCGACTTTTATTATATATATATATATATATATACCTAAATGCATGCGTATATACATATCAATATATATCTGTGTGTATATATATATATATATATATATACTTTAAGAAAAACAACGAAACCGGTCACATTCTGTATTATTAGTACATTGAGCTCTTTACCAGGAAAATTTTAAATATTCATTCATGAATAACTTCTTGTCCTGATGGAATTACTCCCAACTCCAGTTTAACTGGACCAAGAATACTATATATATATATATATATATGTGCATATGTATGTTGCAATTTACTAAGCTTTTGCTTAGGCCATACGAATAGGGCACCCAATGAGAATCGAGCTCCCTCATGAAGGTTTGCTAATCTAGCTTCTTAACCCATACACCAACCAATGCAGCTATATATATATATATATATATATATATATATATATATATATATATATATGTATGTCTGTTATGTATGTGTATATATATATATATATATATATACACATATCGGTATATATGTATATATATGTATATATATATATATATATATATATATATATATGTATAGTCTCTCTGTGTGCATATATTAGTAATGACAATAATATTAAGCATAATTTATTTTTAGAAAAATGATTTAAAATCTTTTCTGAGCAGAAGTTGTTTAAAACTTAAATTTTTTTAAATGACAAACCTGTGGTATTCCTCTTTAAACTCTCGGTTTCACAAATCCCTCCAATCATCTCATGGAAAACAGGATCTCCAGCAACTTTTTTGTTATATTTATATATAAAACTGCTCATTGGATTCAAGGAGTGTGTGTACAAGGGTAAAAAAGAAATTTCTAAAATTTAAAAAAAAAACTCTCTTGGAGCAAAAGAAAGGAATATATATATATTATCCAATGCTAAGTCAGCTGATGGTGGAAATGATTCTCTTTTAGGATTTTCTTTCTTCAATATCCATGTAATTCAAAATCCAAAAGAGAACTCAATGTAAAATAATAATAAACTAGATTACTGAGCAAATAATTCCATGTGAAAGAAAAACCTTTTAAAATTACTCATATTTTTTGTAATAATATTTATTTCAGCAGACCCTATATTTTTGGAAAATGTTAGATCTGCATCTTCAGACTATATATATATATTTATCACTTGTACATTCTTTGTATCATATAATAAATTTTTAAAAAGAATTTGAAAGACAAGCCCCTGGAAACTCCATTTGTTATCTGATACTCATAATGATATGGAACACTCAGAGGAACTAGAGGAATACAATTATGTTGTCATTTGCACACACACACACACACACACACACACACATATATATATACACACAAATAGAAAAAAACAGGTCTTCAGAGGATGATTTTATTCATAGTTTGAATTATTTGCCAGCATTAAATGTTTCAGTTTTTAAATCATCATCCGGGCATATAAATTTTTAAACATTCTATTTTCATTGGTGGCCTTGTTTCAAATTCAAATATGTCTATATATATATATATATATATATATATATATATATATATATATATATATATAACTAGTGTGTTTGTATATGTATATATAGACACACTAGTGTGAGTTTGTATATATATATATATATATATATATGCATACAGAAAAAAACATGCACTTACATTTACACAAACACACATATGTGCATCTATCCATAAAACTATACCTGTATTTATTTTTGAATACTTATTTGATATATACACACTACACACTTTTATAAAATTAATCATTGTTTATATATGCACAATTCCTTTCAGTTGATGGTGACATAATTATAGTTTAGATGCATACATGCAAATATATATATATATATATATATATACTCAACCCCTCTGCCATTGGTAGGATTTGACACATGGTCATTTTTTAAACAAGGTAAAGCAAGCTTGAGTTGCCTAGAATGCTTGCTTTACTAAATTTAAAGAACCTGGTTTGCCCTAGTATTTATACATTACTAGGGGAAAAAGTGATAGATTAATGCTTTTACCAAGCATGAAGTGATTTGCAAACAGCCTTGTCCATGATTTGAACTCAAGTCATTATTTCCTATGATAATAACTATAATACTAAGCATGCCTCCAAAACATATATATATATATATATTTCTGTTACATTAAAAATAAATATTTTGTGGAGCCTTGATAGACATCAGGAATTGTAAAAAGAATGCATAATTATAAAGTCTGGGGTAACTTTTGTTGACAATGTGTTTTTTTATCTCCACATATTCTAATTTCTTCTATGTTTGTGTATATGCATATACGTATTTATTTGTACCAATAAATTTCTAACAAAATTTTTCTGAACAGCCTTTTTCAATGAAACCTGGGTAGTAAGCTTCAGCTACTTATTTTGCTTCTGCAAATATCTAGCACTTTTAAAAATGACCGATAAAATAAAACGCAGTTTCTTCCAGGCAGTGGTTGTATCGATACTGCTGTATGGATGCACTACTTGGACGCTAACTAAATGGCTGGAGAAGAAGCTAGATGGTAATTACACAAGAATGCTGCGAGCAATATTGAACAAGTCCTGGCAGCAAAACCCCACAAGGCACCAACTATACGGCCACCTGCCTCCCATCATGAAAACTATCCAAGTTAAACGAATCAGACATGCAGGACACTGGAGAAGCAGGGACGAGCTCATAAGTGATGTACTCCTATGGACCCCCACATATGGCCGGGCAAAAGCAGTACGACCAGCTCAAACATACATTCAGCAGCTATATGAGGATTCAGGATGTAGCCCTGAAGACCTACTAAAAGCGATGAATGATAGGGAGAAGTGGCGAGAGAGGGTCAGGGATATCCATGCCTGTGGCACGACATGATGATGATGATGATGATTTAAAAATGATTGATAGTTTTGCAAGTCACCCAGTTTTCCCTACCCAGAGTCATTTTCTTTTTAATATATATATATATATATATATATATATACATATATATTATAACAGAAAATAAAACAGCAACAAAGTGAAGGTGTGCTTTGATTTGGTTTGGTTTCTTTCTTTAATGACATATCAATCTTCATTAATGTCAAAGCCATCCTTGTAGAAGAACGGGGAGTGTCTTCATGGTGTCATGGTTAAAGCGCTAGCCTGCAGAATTGTAGTAAGCGAGTTCAAACTCTAGTCATGCTATTACATTCACTTTTGGACAAATACCTTTGGAAAAGGTATGAACACTCTTGTCCTCCCAGCTATGTGTTAAATAGTACTACAACTGTTCTTCTTGAAGGATGGCTTTGGCATTAGATAACCTACTAAAGTTTATGTACCATTAAAAACAAGGAAACAAAAACAATTGTGAAAGAACAGTAGTCTGCCAGATGAATTGATCTATTTGATTTGGTTTGGTTTCTCTGTTTAATGACATATCAACCTTTATGGGTTATTTAATGCCGAAGCCATCCTTGTGGAAGAACAGTAGTGTGCCAGATGAATCTGTTTCATTTGGTTTCTTTGTTCAATGGCATATAAACCTTTGGGGGTTATTTAATGCCAAAGTCATCCTTGTACAAAAACAGTACTGTGCCAGATGAAACGATTTGGTTTGGTTTAGTTTCTTTGTTTTAATGGCATATCAACCTTCGTGGGTTACTTAATGCCGAAGCCATCCTTGTAGAAGAACAGTAGAGGTACTATTCAATCTATAACTGCTGAAGGATAAGAGGGTTCGTACTTTTTCCCGAAGGGTATTAATTAGAAAGTGAAAATGCTTACATGATTGGAGTTTGAACTCTCCTACAATGATGTCACAGTCCAGAACATAAGCCGCTATGCTATGAGGACACCTCCACCCCAATCTGAAGGATAATTCTAATTTTGACTTGTACACACTAAGTGTATGTGCTCTGAGTACTATTGATAAACTTGTTTGGTTTGTTTGGGTTTTATGGCATATCAACTTTCATAGGTTATTTAATGCCAAGTCCATTTTTATAAAAATAAACAGTTCTATTTCAAACAACTGGACATTGGCCTAGCGGTTAGAGTGTTCGCCAATGGCCCGGGAGACCTGGGTTCAATCCCAGGTCGAGTCATACCGAAGACTCCAAAAATGGTACTTGATGCCTCCTTGCTTAACACTCAGCATTATAAGGTACGGATCAAGGGTAAAGTAGAGCAATCCAGGGAAGGAGTAGCGCCCTCCCCTACACCTTGGTGTAGTAGCTATCGAAAAGGGAACCTTCGGGTTACCCTCGACTATGGTTGCCAACTTTTTTTCTTACACAATTTAATTGTCAAAAACATTTCAATTTCAAACTATTCTGTTTAGTCAAACAGTTCCGATTCAAGCAATTCAGTTTAGTATAAGTATAATTTTTGTTTACAGACAGTTAAATGTCAAAACAGTTCTATTTCAAACAATTCAGCTTAGTGTAAGTACAGTTTCAATGTCAAAACAGTTCTATTTCAAACAATCCAGTTTAGCATAAGTACGCAGTTTAGTTCTATTTGACCCATACATAGGACCCTATCAGCTGCTACCACTCTGGGCCAGAGTGAACCTGGGAGTGATAGCAATGAAGGGGCACTCCGCATTCCCTAAAGCTCCAGCATTACTGGAATCTTGCGGTCAGATTGTTTAGTGTTATATCCAAGACACTCATTGCAGCTGGGAGGGATCTTACCCCTCTGCAGAGAAGCAGTCGGTGTATTTTACAGCCCCAGTCGACTGGGCAAGATAAAGTTGTAATAAAGGTTGCAAACAGTATAGTGAGATACAAAACATATATTCAAATCAAATGTGGAGGTGCCCGTGGTATAATGGTTATCATTGTAGGAAATGGACATGGCGACATGAGTTCAAATCCTGGACGAGACTGATTGAATTTCATATAGCACTAATACCCTTGGGAAAGGTATGAATCCAATTATTCTCCCTCCAGCTATGGGTAAATAGTAGGACAGACTGAGTTCTTCAGCCTAGGAGAAGGAAAAGTCTGAATTCAAACCTGTTAAACTCCGCTTATAAATTGACCTTGTGTCCTATCCTGCCCAAGTGGAGGGGTTGGTAAATATGATATTCAAATCCTGAACAAAGCTGTTTGCATTTCACTCTTAGAAAAGGCATAAATCTATCTCTTCTCCTTCCTTTTATGAGTAGATATTAGGGTAGACTGGATTCTTTAGCCTTTGTTAAGTCAGCAGCCTCTGAGAATGATAACTCTGATTTCAAACCAACTGTACTCCACTTGATAATTGTCTTTGTGTTACATCCTACCCATTATAGAAGGATTGGGTAAATGCAAAGAAAGAAAACTAGGACAGCAACCAATACAGAAGAAGGAAAACTCCAATTTCAAATCACTTGTATTCTGCTTTAAAAAAATTAACCTTGTGTCACTTTCTACCCATGGCAGAATGGTTGACTTCATAGAAACACCATATCCATCTATATTTTCATGCACACACACCAGAGAGAATGGCTTCGAGATGACAAAGAAAAGAAGCAGAAAGTACCCCGCAAAAACAATTACCGACGCCGACTACGCCGATGACATAGTGATACTGGCAAATACACCCAACCAAACCGAAACACTGCTGCATAGTTTGGAATGAGCAGCCACAGGCACAGGCCTCTATGTCAATGCACACAAAACGGAACATATGTGCTATAATCAAACGGGTGACATCTCCACTCTAGACGGAACCCCTCTTAAACTAGTAGACAAATTCACTTACCTAGGAAGCAGCGTCGCATCAACCGAAAAGGACATCGACACGAGGTTAACAAAAGCATGGACAGCTATCGATTATATGGAAATCAGACCTAACCGATAAAATGAAATGCAGTTTCTTCCAGGCAGCGGTCACATCAATACTGCTATATGGATGCACTACATGGACTCTAACAAAACGGCTGGAGAAGAAGCTAGACAGCAATTACACAAGAATGCTGTGAGCAATCTTGAACAAGTCCTGGCGGCAACACCCCACGAGACACCAACTGTACGGCCACCTGCCTCCTATCCCGAAAACTATTCAAGTTAGATGAACCAGACATGCAGGACACTGCTGGAGAAGCAGGGACAAGCTCATAAGTAATATACTCTTGTGGACCCCACACATGGCCGTGCAAAAGCAGGACAACCAGCACAAACATACATTCAGCAACTATGTGAGGATATGGGATGTTGTCCAGAAGACCTGCCTGAGGCAATGAACGATAGGGAAAAGTGGCGAGAGAGGGTCAGGGATATTCGTGCTACCAGCACGACATGATGATGATGATGATGATATAGATACTCATATATATTTTCACACACACATATATAATTTCATACATACATACATAAATTTTCATACACACACACACATACATGTATATAGATGTGATTGCATGTCTGTTACCATGTATATATATATATATTTATATGCTTACATACATATTTTCATGCACACATACACACACACTCACACACACACACACACACACATATATATATATATATAGATACATATTTATTCATATAAATTTATATATGCATGTATACATATATATATATGCACACATATATAACACATATTAATAGTCATATTAAGAAAAGGACTGGTAGAGAAAGAGAAAGGAGTATTTACTTTTAAAAGGTCACTTATGTCATTTATTATTTACAAACATCTCAGCAACAATCCCCAAATCTGAAATGACCATTCATTTTACGAGACAGGATGGAAGCAATTTATTTTTTACTTCCTTGCATTACCCCATCATTTATGCAAATGGTTTATTGACACAATATCTAATGCGCACATATATTTCATCGTCATCATCATCATCATCATCATCAAATTATGCTATAGCACAGATTCCTTTGACCCTCTCTCACCATCTGTTGGGATCAACCATCACTCTTGGCAGGTCCTATAGACTGCATCCATTGTACACACAAAGTTGATGCAAGTCCTTGCTGCTCAGCCAACATTGGTGTGTCCAGATGTAGGAGTCCATAAGAAAACTTTGCTGCTGAGTTCATCCATACTTCTCCAGCTGTCCCTAACATGTTTTGCTCTACTTACTCAGATCATTTGTGAGATAAGAGGTAAGCGTCCATTCAGCTACTGTTTTGTTGGGTGCTGCTTCCTGAATTTATTCAAAAGAATTTGTACCATTCTTGTATAGTCCCTGTCTAGCTTTTTCTCTAAGCTTGTCGTTTGAGTCTATATGGTGCAACCATACAATAGTACTGACATGGTTCCTGCTTGGAAGAATTCACATTTTATTTTATTCGAGAGCTCAGATTTCCATATGATCAATAACCTGTCAATTGTTGTTCATGCCTTTCCTATGTGTATGTTGACATTGTTTTTAGTTGATGAGATATTGCTACTAATGTATGTGAAGTAGTCTACTAATTTCAAAGGCTTGTCATTTAATGTGGAGATGGTTTCATCTTTTTTAAAACACCAATGAGTTCAAATAGAAGCCGATGCCTCTTGCTGCTTATCCCAGGCTATACTATTGGGATTTGGCTTGTGCAGGTACATTTGCAAGAAGTTCTAGATCATCTGCATAGTCTGCATCTATTATAGTTTCATTGAAATATTGTCTACTGATTACCTTTTATATTTTTGAAACCATTTTCTTTCATTAGATCTATTCATTTTCATAGTACATAATCTAGGCAAGTTGTAAATAAATACAATGCTTGCAAGACTAGCAACAATGTCAAAGAAAACAGTGTAACCATCAAGCTGTTGTTTTCATCCTTTTGTTGTGCATCATTATAGCAGTAACATTTTATTTGAGGTGATCATATGCTAGTAGTATTGTAGCCGCATACATACACATATTAGGAGATGCCAGTGGTGTAATGGTTATCGTCGTAGGAAATGGATACGGCGACACGAGTTCAAATCCGGGACAAGACTGATTGCATTTCACATAGCACTAATACCCTTGGGAAAGGTATGAATCCAATTATTCTCCCTTCAGCTATGGGTAAATAGTAGGGCAGACTAGGGTCTTCAGCCTTGGGGAGACAACTAGTCTAGGAGAAGGAAAACTCTGAACTCAAACCTGTTAAACTTTGCTTAAAAATTGACCTTGTGTCATATCCTGCCCGAGCGGAGGAGTTTGGTAAATATGCATACATATAAAAATATAAGCGGAAACATAGTCAACAATAATGACGAACTTCAATGAACAAACAAACACACTTCTTTATAAAAGTATACCTCACACACTTTATTTGAAAGGGTTGATGTTGGTTATGTGTGAGAGGTGAGTTGGAGATGGGGACAGACTGCTACATATTGACCCAAAGTTCTTCTGACAATAGCAGCACTTCTTTCGCATTCTGGTTGGGCTTCTCAACCGTGGGTCACTGAAGGCCCAAAGTCCTCTGTCTGCAAGCTGTTCTCATGCTGGCATCTTGTCCTCCAACTGCAACTGGAACTGACTGACTCGAACTCCAACTAACTCAAGCCGTCTGTGGCACCTGTTTATATAATTGTTTGACGCCCACCTGCTTCCTGTGGGTATACGCATCTGCACCGAATTCAACCACGTCCATAGGTCAAGGTGATATTCTGATATCTTCAACTGGATGCACCTGTTTCGCTTATTTACACAGGTACATCTCTTGATTGATGGCTTGGTCGAGGGTCAATATGTTACAGTAGTATTTGCTCCCTCTTTCCTCTGTAAGGAATCAAATTCCTTTGAGAAATCCATAAACAATAGTGTTGCTTCAAAATGGTTTTGCTTTTTCGAAGATTCAACTCATAGAATCTAAGAAGTTGATGATCAATTTCTCTGAAAACTGTTTTGATTTTTTCTAAGAATTTCGTCAACTTTAGGTTGGATAGAATTCATAAGCTGGGCATTATTAGAGTCATGCCTCTGTAGTTCTTAATGATTTTGAGGTTGCCTTTCTTGGAAAAGAGGTGCATTGAGCCATTTGTCCATTTCTCTATATTCTGTTTTGTTTATAGACAGCATTGTATAATTGGAGAAGTATATCATCAAATTTCCTTGTCTTCCATACCCAAGAGGTATTTCATTGAGCTTTTCTACTTTTAATTTTTTTCTGAATTCTGTAAATTTCTTTTCACATAAAGTATCCAAGATTGATGTCTATGGCCATTAATAATTTCTTCAGTAGGGTTATCTGTGATTTTGGGAGGGTTTCCAATGATCTTTCTACTTTTGTAGTCTTTCTTCTTGGTTGGCAGCTTTTAGTTTGCCCTTGAGATTCTTTTTCTTCCTCTAACTTCATTTACAGTCTACCATATTAATTCAGAGTATTTATCTTTCACAGAATTTCTGATTTTATCTATTTGACTTTGAATATCCTCTAATTGTTCTTCTCAGTATATTTTAGCCCTTTCTGGGCTTTGTTAAGTTTGTGTGTATTGCTGTTTATTAGGTTTCTTTTGTTAAAAAGTAAAGATGCCTTTTTCCATGTTATTTCGTCTTTTCCTTAACTGCTTTTGACTCCCAAAGAACTCTACATTTAACTGTTTGGTTGGTTGGTATGTATCCAGCTGCTGCTTATAGATATAGAGTGACATATATATATATATATATATATATATATATATATATATATATATGTATATAAGTTGACTAACTGTAATTGAGGGCAACCTGAAGGCTCCCTTTTCAGTAGCTACTAAACTAAGGTGTAGAGGAGGGGGCTACTCCTTTCCCTAGACTGCTCCACTTACTCTTGATCCATACCTTATAATGATGAGTGTTAAGCAAGGAGGCATCAAGTACCAGTTTTTGAGTTTTTGGTATGACTCAACCTGGGATTGAATGCTGGTCTCCTGGACCATTCATGAACACTCTAAGCATTATAGCAATGGGCCAGTTATATATATATATATATATATATATATATATATATATCATCCATTTCTTTATTTGTGTTTTGTAATGTTGTATATATATTTATATATATATAAAGTTGAGATACAATTATTTATCATTAATCTGAGATGTTTACTTAACAGAAGAACATCTTTGTTGTTTTGTCTATTTTTTCCGACAATTTGTGTTCTGGTAATAAAGGTCTTTTGTGCAGTGACCAATGTTAACATGTTATGTATGAAAAGACACTTCAGATTAAAATTCAGCATAATATGATTCATAAAGAAGATTTATTCTTAAGTATTCTTTTCAATGTAGATGTTATATATATTTGTTCTAGATGCCTAAGAGGCTCAGTCTCTGATTTAAAAGTACAGACGATAAAAAGAGAGACAAAGAAATAACATTTACTTTATTAAATGGTGGCTTATCCATTTACAAAATTACAATCAAGATGAAAACATCTTTATCCATAATTTTCAGTAATTTCCCTAACACATACACACACAGTTCTGTTTATCTATAAATAGTGTTTAGTATCAGTGATAAAGTATATCTAAATTCGGAGTGCTCTGAATCTGTGTTCATTGTCTCCACAATCTTAAATTATATATATATATGATTCACCAATTGAACAGCCAACTTTTTCTTATCATACAAATTTTCCCCTAGGTTTTTGTATTTTGCATTTTTAAACACCTGACTTAAAATCACTAATATCACCCCTCATGGTTCTAATGATGGTTCAATAGAACCAAAACTCTAAAGTGTCAACCTCTCAATAAATTTCTCCTCCCACTTGGATCATTGTTATCAATTTTTCTACATATATATATATATATATATATATATGTTTGTGTGTGTGTGTGCATGCATGTGTATATATATATACATATATATATATGTTAGTGTGTGTACATATATATATATATATATGTGTGTGTATGTATATTGTCATTCATAGACAGACTGTTTCATTGTATCACAACTCTTCAATGGGGCTAGACATGCGAGATGCTCAAAGCTAGGATCAAAACCTGGCTAACTTTTACACCAGCCAGACATTCTGCTACACAACCATAAGGAAACTCAGTGTAAGCAAAGGGATTTTAATGCATGTGTATTACTTTAATTTTATTTACATATATATGCTTAACAGCTACCAAGTGCTCAATTCATTAAAAGAGCTTTGCATTACACAAGTAAAGACTGGTAATTCCTTTGCTAGAGCATATATATTATATATATATATATATATTAATTTACAGAATTACATTTAAAAGCAAGCGCCATAATTTCCAACAGCAAAGACGTCCTTACACACAGGAGTAATTTGCTAAAACAAAAGTTACATCACTTTTGTAACAGATTCTCCCCTGATGATGGCCCAAAGTCGGGCAGAAAGTACTAGGGATACATACAATTATGGACAATACCTTAATCAGTTCCCCCCGAATACGATAAAAGTAATACGGGAATTCGAACGGATCCAAAAGAGAATATGTAGGCATAAAATGTCTATTATGTTCAATGAAATTTGCATTAACGAAGAAATGCTGCCTAAATATACATATTTATATATATATATATTACCTGTATATATATATATATATATATATATATATATATATATATATATATATATAATATATTGTTTTCTATCTTTTCAGATAGAGAGTGCTCAATATTAGTGATAAGAAATATATCTAAGTTGACAATTGACCTTTAGTCTAGAGCATTTGGGGACTATCAGTTTCTCTACTTACATCATGTAAGTGAGAAACTGATAGTCACCAAATGCTCTAGACTCAATGTCAATGGTATTCTAAGTTATATATATATATATATATATATATATATATATATATATTAGAATACCTTTAAGTGGAGTATTCATTATAAGTTTTAGAAAATAACATTTTTTTTTCAGTCATATCTCATCAGAGAACTTCATGACTCAAAGGTCCTTTTTTGGAACTTATAATGTATGCTCTACTGAAAGCTATTCTAAAATTGTGTACATACCAAAAGATATTTATAATGTACAAATATATATATATACAAACATAGGCATACACTTGCACACACATATATATGCACACACCCATAAACATATCCATTTAACAACCACTTTATATATATATATATATATATATATATATATATATATATGTGTGTGTATGTGCATGTGTGTATAAGCATATGTATGTTTTCTGTCAGTAGGCCTTAATATCTCCTGAAGTATCTCTTGTATTTGATAACTGATGGTAATCTACAACTCAATTATATTCTAAGAGACAAGTCAACACTTGAAAATGTTTAAACCAATTTTGGGTGGTAGTGCCAGGTATTGCTTAATTTCTTTCTATTTCCTAAAATCTAAAAGTAGTTTCAGTAGTTTTGAGGCCCAGTTCAAAATAATATCTCCAAATAACTAGAATTACAGTAATTATATTTGTTATTATCTGAAGCAAAAGTTAAAGAATAGTATTGCTAATGATATGGTATATGCAATAATATTGTTGTTGAAATACCAGTCATAGATATTCTTTGACAGTATAAAGAGGTATTTGTGTAATAGGAAATGGAATCAGCAACCCTTGTTCAAATCCTAGATAAAACTGTTTGCATTTCACATAGCACTAATACATTTAGGAAAGGTATGAATCCAACTATTTTCCCTCTTGTTATCGGTAATTAGTTTGGTAGATTTAACCTTGCTATGGCAACCTGTCTAACTGAAGGAAAGCTCTGAATTTAAACTTGTAGGACAGACTGGGCTCTTTAACCTTAGTTTAGTAACCATTATAAAAAAAGGAAACCTCAATAATATCACCTTTAGTAATGTCAGGTGTATTTTATTTTCTAATAGCTGACAAATGAATTCTATAAAATCCCTTCCCATAATACTTAGAAAGAAAGAATAAACATTTTTAATGGCTGTGCCACTATTAAAAATAACTTTGAATGCTTAAATTCTAATCTAAAGGTTATCAAAGTTATCAAAATATTGTGATATAATTAATACCGTCTGAGTTTGCATAAAGTCAACTGTGAATTGAGTTTCTTTAACACATTTCACAGTTGATTTTATAGTCAATTTGGTAAAGGCACTGTCTATGTCAGATTTTAGGTTTTTATGTAGATGAGAAAGGAGTTAAAAATCTTACTGGAGGCAACTTCTTTATTTTCATATCTGAATTATTTACTTACATCAGACTAGTTGAGTTTAAAATGTCATTGGAGGCAATTTCTTTATCTTTATTTCACTACCATTTACCTAATAGTTATAGAATGTGAAATATATAAAAAGCAACAGAAATTAGATGAAAGAAAAACTAGTCAAAAATGAATAATGACAATTCTTCATCTAAGAAAGTTAGACAATATAAACTTATTTTTTACTAGATGTAAAAAGTACAAGAGGAGGTACTTGTGGCATTTTGGTTATTGTCACAGAAAATTATTTGTATTTGATAGGAATACTTGATACTATAATAGTATGTACAAACAAGTGCTTACTATTAGATAGAAATAGTTATATAAAAACCATGTATCTTTATAATTTATTAGTATTAGATAGATTTGGTTGGTTGGTTGGGTTTTATGGCATATCAACCTTTGTAAGTTATTTAATGCCAAATCCTGTTTATACATATATTAAATATCAAATGAATTGTTTGTAGGTAACATTTTAAACTACCCAGAGCTCATTTATTTGCACACAGTTATAAAATTTCAAGTATTCCTACCTAACACATATAATTCTATTTAAGTATTGTTTCAAGTATAACTATCAAACACTAATAGTTTTATTTGCATTCAATTAAATGGTTTCAAGTATATCTATGTAACACTAAACAATCAATTTAAATCATTTGTTTGTACACAGTTAAGTGGTTAAATAGTTCTGTTTAATCCATAGATATTACCCCAGCAGGTACAACCACTCCAGTCAGAGTGACCTGGGATTAATGGCAATGAAGGGGTACTCCACATTTCCCAAAGTTCTAAGACTGGAGTCACACCATCAGATTGTTTAGTATGATATCCAGAACATAGTATTAGATAGAAATTCTTGATATATAACAATGTAAAAAGTAATGATTATTATCAAATATATATCGTACTTCGTTTTGATAAGATAAAAAAATTAACTTTGTGTTAAATCATGCTTATGATGGAGGGGTTGGGTAAATGCAATTTCTTGAGATATGTAAAAAAGATATTTGAAGTAAAGGTCTATAAATCAAAAAATGAAAATACTTCTGTACACTCTACTGGCTTTTTACTTGAAAATAATTTTGATACATTCTAATAGTGATGCCTGAAAAAGTATTTGAATAGATTAAGAGATAAAATGAAGATTATCTTGAATAACTTATCCAATAGGGGCACATAAAGATCTCATACTCCAGCTAGATAAATGAGACTTATCAAATATATAGATATATATTTTTTAAAAGCAAAGGGATTAAAGAAGCCTACACAAAGATGTCTCTCTCTTAAGCAACGGAAGACCTGGTCTTTACTCAGAACTATTGAGTGCAATGATGTAAAAGCTGTCTCCTGACCAAACCAATCACTTCTGCAATGTATGCTTGGCTTCCCTGTTTCAAAGAATGTCTTTCCTGGCAGGAAGAGATAGCAATGTCAGCCTGGAGGAAATTGGGAATCCTTTGAAGGGCCCAAGAGTACTTTGGACTGTCCCAGATTCTGACTCTCTGTAAAATCTGTTGAGTACTGTTCACTTAACATTTAAGGGTGATATGTTGTTCACTGAACAGATTTTAATACAAATGAGGAAATTGAAAAGATAAGAAAAAAAAACCTTCTTAATCAGATACTCTCATAACTTGACATAGTGCTGTTTTGCCTTCTTCCTGTCCTTTTACCATCAAGAATATCATCACTTTGATCCCAAAGGTTTTTTTCATATTTTACTTCAGGTTTATATATATGAAACTAGTTATTACCAATGCAAAAAAACATCATGGATATATTTGAATTGCTATGAGAAATTTTTTTAGAAAAAGATCAAACATATGATTTTTTTTATTTATTACTTGGAAAAGAAATAGAAATTAGTGGCCTAAAATGATTTTAAAAAAATATAAATATAGATATTTAGAATTCAAAAACAAATTCTCATTTTTTTCTCTCACTTTCACACACACATGTGGCTCCATCAAGAGATGAAGCCACATAAACAAGTCAAAACATGAACATTCTGATAGAACTGTCAATAAAATGAATTAAAAGAGGATTTCATGCACAAACATTTGCTTTATATAACTGCAAGTTTCTTGAGGTATTTCCTATTTACCAACCCCTCCGCTCAGGCAGGATATGACACAAGGTCAATTTTTAAGAGGAGTTTAACAGGTTTTAATTCAGAGTTTTCCTTCTCCTAGACTAGTTGCCTGATCAAGGCTGAAGAACCTAGTCTGTCCTACTATTTACCCATAGCTGGAGGGAGAATAATTGGATTCATACCTTTCCCAAGGGTATTAGTGCTATGTGAAATGCAATTACACCACGGGCACCTCCACAATATATAGCTGTCTCTTGAGGTATTTCCAATCATCAGACACATTATGTCTCCAACTTAATGGATAGAGTGGTGACAGAGTCAGTCACTTTCAAGATCTAAATTGAAATAGAAAGTGAATTTGACTTTTGAAAGGAATTCTATTGTATGTCTGATGATTGAGTAGTTTGGTAAGTTCATAACCAAGTTTAGTTTTTACTACTGTGGTCTTCCTTTATGGTTTCATTTATCAGAATATATGTTGTATACTATGAGTATACAAATATATGCAGAAACATAGTCAACAATAATCCTATTTACCAACCCCTCCGCTCGGGCAGGATATGACACAAGGTCAGTTTTTAAGCGGACTTTAACAGATTTTAATTCAGAGTTTTCCTTCTCCTAGACTAGTTGCCTAACCAAGGCTGAAGAACCTAGTCTGTCCTACTATTTACCCATAGCTGGAGGGAGAATAATAGGATTCATACCTTTCCCAAGGGTATTAGTGCTATGTGAAATGCAATCAGTCCAGGATTTGAACTCGTGTCGCCGTGTTCATTTCCTACGACGATAACAATTACACCACGGGCACCTCCAATGTCAACAATAATGACGACTTCAACGAACAAATGAACACACTTCTTTATAAAAATATAATCTCTCACAATTTATTCTCGAAAGGGTTGATGTTTCTTGTGTGTGAGAGGTGAGTTGGAGACGGGGACAGACTGCTATATATTGACCCCAAGTTCTTCTGACCATAGCAGCACTTCTTCCTCATCTTGGCTGGGGTTGCTTAATTGTGGCTCACTGAGGGCCCAAAGCCCTCTGTCTGCCATTGGCTCTCACACTGGCATCTTGTCCCCAACTGAATCCAACTGCAACTGGAACTGACCCAAGCCATCTGTGGCACCTGGTTATATAATTGTTTTATACCCACCTGCTTCTGCTGTTCCTCCGCTTATTTACACAGGTGTATCTCTTGATTGACAGCTCGGTCGAGGGTCAATATATAACATATACATGAGATTTTATTCTATCCCTGGTTTCAAGCATCAGTTGATCAAAGAGATGTCTTAGACTATAAACCCCTTAGATAAGAAGGGAATGATGTATACTGGTTTATTTTCCATTGTTTAAAATAGAATGGTTTTTTGACTACATCCAAAATATCTTTATATTTAATCTAAGTGAACAGCTCATTGGAAATTGAATGAATAGATAAATAAATAGATAAATCAGACTGTTGTCACTGAATAACAAGGCCGAAAATGACGTAGGAAAACTGGAGGTCCAAAATCTTATGCACATGCACTGAGTGAGCAGAAATGGATATGTTTCTGCTCCTGACATGACAGGCAGAAAGAAGTGGGAGGAGTTAATGGCAAGACACAAGAAAGTGAAGATGTCAGTAGAACACCAACCACAAGGATGTAAAGGGCGAAAGTTTACAAGCCCTAATTTTTTTTTGAGAGGTGGGGGTCCAAACGGGGTGTTAGACTACATGACCCAGTGGACAAGCATGTTAGAACCAGGAAAAAATTCAAGGTCTGTGTCTGCTCATCTTTTTCTCACTAGGATATGTTGCTTATTTTTATCTAGTTGATAATCGTCTCATGTTTCAAAACTCACTTTCTTTATTTCGGTGGCTAATTGCTACCTAGTAGTAAATAAACCTTTGGTGTATGGTTAACAGAGTTTCATACTTGTCAACTTGTTACCACGGTGAGGTCACCACAGGGTCTAAAGTCTCTTTAGTACTGTAATGGTGCATATATAAGATATAACATGAAATATATAATGCTTTAAATAATATTTCCATCGGATGATTTTGTGCTCCTCATGAAATTTCAAGAGTTCATATTTCAGATATTTTAATTTTATACTTACTCTGCATTAATAACATAAAACATTTTTCGTGTAAAAACTTTTCTTATTAGAATTTCTTGTATTACAGAGAGAGAGATAGAGAGAGAGAGAGATTAAACACACACACACACACAAACACACTCTTACATACACACACACACACACACACACACATATATATATATATATATATATATATATATATATATATATATATATATATACACATTATTTAATCATAGCTATAGGTATTTTACTAAATGCAACTTTGGCAAAAGATAAAATAATCAAGAACATTACTTTATATGAACCAACTTGTAGTTTTATCTTTACAAATACAAGATGACAAGAAATCAAATATCTAAAAAATGTATCGCATTTGAATAAGAAACAACAGTTCAGTCATTTTTGTGTAAAACCTTTTTCTAAATAAACTTTGGCTGTAAACTACCAATGGACTCAAACACAAATTTACAAAGTTTAATATGGTAGCATACATAATTCATAGAGAGATAATAAGCAGACTAAGACAAATAGGAATAAACTACAAGAGATTGATAGAAATATACTTGGATAGATAGATAGATAGATAGATAGATAGATAGATAGATAGATAGATATGAACAGATTATGATATATACATAATTTGGTAGATAGATAGATAGATTGATAGATAGATAGATAGATAGATATGAATAGACTAAAATAGATAGATAGATTACGTTTGTCATTTTAAAGATAGATTATCTGGTTTGTTATTCCTTCTGCCAATATAAAATTACCCATACTTGTGGCTAAAGAAAATGAGGGAATAAAATTTAAAATTTTTAAATCTTTATATTTTATTGATAATCTAAGATTTAAAAAAAAGATAGCTCAAATTTGATTTAATATAAAATGGTACAGATCATATTCACTGACAGATATGTAATGATTAGAAGCAAATAGTAACCAATAAAGTTTAGCAAAAACTTCATCTTAAACAAATATGTGAGCTCCTGTATTCAAAGGCAAAAAAGATAAAACTTGTACTTCTTAAACACCAGTGAATAGTAAAGATAATTTATCTTAAAAATAATTTTTCATATAGAGATAAAGCAACTGCTATTGGTCAAAAGGAGCTAGTTATTTATAAAAATTGTTCCTTTGAAAAACTACAGCATCAAAGATGATGAATAAGTTCTCAGGAAGCCCTGGGCTGATCAGCAAAGATGAAAATAGAAGCAGCCAGAAAGTAGTAGTGATGTCTTATCACAAAAATATACATCATAAAAAATGTCTGAAAAAAATGTTACAGATAAGAATGTTAACCTGATAAAATTTAAAAAGCTCAAGTAACACAGATACATTTTCATCTATCTGTAATTGTAAGGTGAGATATCTTTTTACTCAGTGGTATTTTTAGACCAAGTATATAGATCAATAGGTATATGGATACATATTAACAAACTATAACATAGATAGATAGATACATACATACATACATATATATACGTACAAAATATAATAGATGATTAAGAACAAATACAATATATATATATACGAACAAACTATAATAGGTTGATAGATAGATAGAGAATAGGTTGTGATAGATAGATAGTTATGAATAAACTATAACAGATACATATATATATATATATATATATATAGGCAGCATTTCTTCGTTAATACAAATTTCATTAAACATAATAGACATTTTATGCCTACATATTTTCTTCTGGATCCGTTCAAATTCCCGTATTACTTTTATCGTATTCGGGGGGAATTGATTTATGTATTGTCCATAGTTGTATGTATCCCTTGTACTTTCTGCCCGACTTTGGGCCATCATCAGGAGAGGATCTATTTCAAAAGTGATGTAACTTTTGTTTTAGCATATTAACACTATCTTCAACGGTAAAGACGCTCTTACATAGTGGTAATAATTTGACAGCTTTGAATGGTTTTACCAAGGTCATGAAGATGACGAACCACACTACAATGTGAGATGCCAAGCTCGCCTGATATTCTCTGAGTGCTACTTACTGAATTTGCTTCTATGGTTTTGAGCATGGCCTCAGAATTCACAGTTTTAGGCCTACCTGACTTTGCCCGATTATTAAGGTTCTTTCAACCTGAGCAAAATTGTTTGAACCATCTGGTTACTGTATTGGGATCAACTTTTCCTTCATCTTTTGCTTGACAAAGGTTTTTAGTTGCTCCTGTAGCATTATAGCTCAGTTCAAATTCATAAGCTATAAGTTTCTGATTTAGATTATGTTGCACATTCCAATCAGATGCATAGTGATATTATCAACACCAGTGAGGACCTTCCATGGCTTGAACTTCTTTAGTCACATGATATACGTCCCAAAAATTAGCATGTACCAGAATATTACAAAATATTTGAATGACCTTAATAACAATAATTGTAGAGGAAATTTAAAAGTTAAACCGTAAATGTTTTCACTGACCAGGTTTTGAATCAGAAACAATCTTGTAGATTTTTATTTTTCATTCTACATCGTTCTTGTGTTTCTGCATTTTCATTGATATTAAAGACTCTAACTGCAAAAACAAAGTTGATTATACTAAGAAATCACATGAAAAATTAATCCTTTTAATTTTAATTAAAATTCATTATCATATATGCAATACAATTATGATATATTTATATCATGAAAATATCATAGATTTGACCTTGAAACAATTCCTTACTCCAAAGACTTTATCTAATGACAAGTGTCTTGAACACACAACTGTTAATTATAGCTGCAGCGTATGGATATAATATGTATATGAGTAAGTAAAGATGGCGACCATAGTCAAGGATAACCTGAAGGCTTCCTTTTTGATAGCTACTACACCAAGGTGTTGGGAAGGGCACTACTTCTTTCCCTGGATTGCTCCACTTTACCCTTGATCCTTACCTTATAATGCTGAGTGTTAAGCAAGGAAGCATCGAGTACCATTTTTTGAGTCTTTGGTATGACTTGAACTGGGATTGAACCCAGGTCTTCCGGGCTATTGGCGAACATTCTAACCATTATGCCAATGTCCAATATTGGTGTAATGGTTATCATCATAATTATTGCTGCAGTGTATGGATATGATATGTATATGAAACATGCTTATATATTGGTGTGATGGTTATCATCATAGTAAATGGACACAGTGACATGAGTTCAAATCCTGGACAAGGCTGATTGCATTTCACATAGTGCTAATACCCTTGGGAAAGGTATGAATCCAGTTATTCTCCCTCCAACTATGGATAAATAGTAATGATGACTGGATTTGTTGTCCTTCATTAGGCAACCAGTCTAGGAGAAGAAAAATCTGAATTCAAACCTGTTAAACTTCACTTTAAAAATGACCTTGTGTGACATCCTGCCTGTGCAGAGGGTTGATAAATACATATATACTTTTTCTCTTCAAAAAAAAAAAAAATGCACAATCAGTCACATTAAGATAATAAATTTATTTCCATCCTGTTGAAAAGCTTTGATTTATATCAGTGCTCTAAAAAATTAGCAGGACTTCTTTTGATCAAGCAAGAAAATGAATAAAAGTAATTTTTTCACATTCACAACCAGACTTAAAGAAAAAAAAGAATCATTCCTCCCATATAAAAGTAACCCTTCCAATTCAGGTAACAATAAGTATTAACTTTATTTCAGCATGTAAAGAAACATCCAGTTTCATCATACTTCAAATTTAACAGAGGAAAAATCTACAGCTACAAAAATACATGTCTAAACATTCAAACATTTATATTAAAAAAAAAATTATTATTCAGACATATCTAATTTTAGTACAGCAACTTTTATCATTAAAATGAACTAAAAAAATCTAAAACTAATGTTATTTATGGTAAATATATATATATATATATATATATATATATATATATATATATAATATTGATAATATAGTTTACAATATTTATAAATAAACAGTGCTCAATATCATTGATAGATTGTATATACTTATGCAAGGATAACTGCAATGGTGCTTGGTGATTGTCAGCTTGTCATCACTGTATTTGTCCGACTATAACTTGGTCTGATAAATGCATCGGTGAGAAATTGACAGTTACTAATCACTGTTGATTCTATGTCTACACTATCTAAACTAATATATATATATATATATATATATCATTGAATTTTTATGTCAGCACAGATTTCCTTGATTCTCTCTTTCTATTAGTCCATATCATCCATCACTCCTGGCAGGTCCTCCATGCTGCATCCAGTGTCCACGCAGCTGATGTAAGTAATTTCTGGCTGATTGGTTGACACTGGCATATCTATGTGTAGGGGTCCATCGAAGAACATCACTTATGAGTTCATCTTTGCTTCTCCATGAGTGCCCCATATGTCTTGTTTGTCTTACTTGTATGTTTTTTGAGGTAAGTGGCTAGACAACTGCTGTTTTGTGGGATGTAGATATGAAGACTTGCTGGAGGTGATGAATGATAGGAAGAAGTGGCGAGAAAGGGTCAGGGATATCCGTGCTAGCAGCACGATGATATATATGATTAAAATTTACAGCTAAAACTATTCTAAATTAATAAAATAGAGTGCTCTATGCACAAAAATGCAGAGCAATAGCACTATATTGCAACTATAAGATAAAGCAAGATAAAAAAAAATCATATGCCTGATCTTTAGGTGAGCTTGTATCTACATCTCTGAAGTCCAATGAATTCAACTGAATAATGATTCCATTCAATGTAGTGGCTAAAGTTCTGGACTGTGACACCATAGGAAGTGAGTTCAAACTTCAATCACACTATTACATCCACTTTCAGACTCATACTCTGAGGAAAGGTATGAGTTCCTTTACTTTTCCAGCTCAATAGTACCAATTGCTCTTCTACAAAGATGGCATTGACATTAGATAACTAAGACTGACATGCCATTAAACAAAAGCCAGACCAAATTAACTGAATAAATATCTGTTCTGAAAGCAATACTGAAGTCACATGACTATCAAGTGGCTTTTTATCCTGTTATATTCTATTCTATAGTTGAAATATATATATATGTATTTATATTGTCATCCACAGACAGACTGTTTCATTGTATCACAAGTCTTCAGTGTGACTAGACACGCAGGACACTTGAAGCTGGGATCAAAACCTGCTCAACTTTACGTTAGACTTAGTATCATACCGCTCAACAAATGAGCAAACCACATCAGCTTGGGAATTATAAGGCATTATTTAGTCACTTTCATTTGTTTACATTTTTGCCTTACCTGATACTAGAGTGCTCAATTCATTCAAAGAGCTTTACATTATGCGAGAGGCAGCTGTAAATTCCTTTGCCAGAGTGCTCAACTCCCATGGTTTGTGTGTGTGTGTGTGTGTGTGTGTTACTTTCTGCAATGGTTATCCTTATAGGAAAAGGGCACTATAATCTGAGTTCAAAATCGTGCTCAAAGCTGTTTGTATTTCACATGGAACTAATATCCTTGGGAAAGGTCTGAATTCAGCTATTCTCCCTCCAGCTATGGCTAGATAGAAGTGCAAACTGAGCTCTTTAACTTTGTTATAGCAACTGGTCTAGGAGAAGGACAACCTTGAATTCAAACCTGTTAAACTTCATTTAAAAATTGACCTTGTGTCACATCCTGCAAATGTGGAGGTGTTGGTAAATACATATACATGTATGTATATTTCTATGTCATACAGAGAGATATACTATAAAAGATTTTTATGAAAACAAGGAACTGTATTTATCAGAGGTAGTAACACTCTTCCAATGCAACTACAAGTATCTAAAAACAATAACAACAAACATGACACCAACAGATCAAAGGCAACATATAGAATGAATTATAGATATAATTTAGGCTTTTGTTATATTGATTGTTCTCATGGCTGAGTTGGTAAAACAGTTGGTATAAAAAAAACCAAGGAGGGGGTCCCTATGGTGTAGTGGCTAAGGGCCTAAACTGCAACTTCATAGTAAGTGAGTTCAAATTCCAGTTGTGCTATTGCATTCACTTTTGGACAAATACCCTTGGAAAAGGTAGGAACTCTCTTTATCTCCCCACTGTTATGTGTTAAATTGTACCCCTACAGTCTTCTACAAGGATGGTTTTGGCATTAAATAACACATAAAGGTTGACAGCCCAGTTGGCTGAAGCTGTAGAATACACCAACTGCATGTCTACAGAGGGGTAAGACCACCCCCAATGAGTGTCCTGGATATGACATTAAAAACTATCTGATAGTAAGGGTCTAGCCCTGGAGATTTGCAGAATATGGAGTACCTCTTCATTGCCATTGCTCCCTGGTTCTCTCTGACCTGAAGTAGTACCACTCGATAGGGTCCTATGTATGGGTCAAATAGAACAAACTACATGTGCAAACAAATGACTGATGCTAAATTGTGATTGATATAAACATAGCAATACTTGAAACTATTTAACTGAGTGCAAAAAAGAACTCAGGTTCATTAGAGAATGTTATCTACAAAATGTGTTTACAAATCATGTATATATTTAATGATTATATATAGATAGGATTTGGCATTAAATAGCCTACAATGATTGATATGCAATAAAACCAAACCAAACCAAATCATATATATGTATAAACAGGATTTGGCACTGAGTGACCTACAATGGTTGATGTGCCTTAAAACCTAATCCAACCAAAACAAACATGAAGGTTGATATACCATTAAAAAAAAAGCAAAGAAAGAACAATAACTAAGCCTCTTTTTAGCTAAAGGAGACATGAGTTTGTCTCATCTATAGCTCATCCTTTATAATTGTCTCTGATTTGTGCTTTTCATCTCAGTCACAAAAACAATGACATAAGTGAATTTTTATGTAAAGCAACTAAAACAAAAAAGATGAAAGAAAATACAGGTCAAAATTTATATTAGTCTTAATGACAGTTTTTCATCTAAAAACTTTTAAAAATGAATTAAATATATAAAGTACTACCTACTTGGCTGAACTAAGTTTATCACTTGGCACCTGAGGCAGAATGCCAAGGGGATCAAGAGTTTTTTTTCTTTTGTAATGTCACACAAGAGCCTTGGTTTGTGCATAGCTCTTGCACCCCTCCACACCACATTAAAATGACTTCTTGTCAAATCTAACTTGGTTGGAAGTTGGATAAATCCACCCTTAAATAAATACACTTGTTAACAATTTATTTAGAAAAAGTTGATTTTCTTCTAAACCAAAGATGCCAGGATTTTGATTTTTATGGAAAATTATACAATCCAAATGAATATCGTTATACAAACAAAAATATGAATCTGTTTGGTTTGGTTTCTTTGTTTAATGGCATATCAACCTTTGTAGGTTATTTAATGCCAAATTCATCCTTCTAGAAGAACAGTGATGGTACTATTTAACCCATAGCTGGGAGGAGAAGGGGGTTCATACTTTTCCTTAGAGTATTTGTCTGAAAGTGAATGTAATAGTACAACTGGAGTTCAAACTCACTTACTACAATTCCACAGTCTATCACTTTAACCATTACGCCATGAGGACACCACCTATAAATATGTAGCAGTCCCAAAATAAGTACACTCTCTATATATGAGTTTGATTTCTTTGTTTAATGGTATATCAACTTTCATGGGTTATTTAATGCCAAAGCCATCCTTGTAGAAGGACTGTAGTAGTATTATTTAATCCATAGCTGGGGTGGAGGATAAGGAGTATCATTCCTTTCCCATGAGTATTCATCTGAAAGGGAACCTAATAGTACAACTAGAGTTTGAGTTCACTTTATATGTTGCAGTCCAGTATGTTAGCCTCTATACCACAAAGCAACAGTAGTGGGGCACACAGTATGGATCAGAATCATTAAACTTGCAAAAATAAGTTTGCGTATGTTAGCCTCTATACCACAAAGACTCTTCTCATCTTATATATATGATCATGCAAAAGTCACTTAACATTTTTTTTTAAATCTCTGTGAATCTGAAAATGAATGCCATTTGTGAAATATTCTGCAATTTGTACACCTCAGTGCCACTTAAAAAAAAAAAAAGTTAATTTTACTCTAAACCATAAATAACAGGATTTCCTTATTCATAGTAGAATATTAAGTTAATTCTATTAATTCTAGTTTTTTTTTGTCTTTATATGTAGGGCTTCTAGGATTTGTATTATTAATTTTATATGCTATTATAGTAGTGTTCTCAACTAGAATTTTTTGAAATTTGGATTTGGGGAGAGAATGGCTTTTAAGCTGTAGAACTAGAATCATTAAGGTTCATAGTATGACGTCTTGAAAGAGTCATTGTGGTAAGACCAAGTACATATTATCTTTGTTGTAGACACAGTCTCCCAAGAGACATTTGAACAGTTATGACGTTTGACCCATCAACTTTGAAAATATTAACAATATTTTGAAAAGCCTTTTTTTTTTTAATGAGTTATTTATGAAGTGAAAAAGATTTTTAAAAAAATTGAAATATTCTATTCCTCTCGATAAATATTCTATTTCCATTGATAGCATTTATTTTTAAATTTTTTCAAAATCATCCACATCTTAGGTCAAAACCGGCTCATTGGCCTAGTGGGTAGAGTGTTCGCCAATGGTCCGGGAGACCTGGGTTCAATCCCAGGTTGCATCATACCAAAGACTTTAAAAATGGTACTTGATACTTTCTTGCTTAACACTCAGCAATACAAGATATGTATCAAGGGTAAAGTAGAGCAATCCAAGGAAAGGATTAGCGCCCTCCCCTACACCTCGGTGTTGTAGCTATTGAAAAGGGAGCCTTCTTGTCGCCCTCAAATACAGTCACCAACTTTACTTACTTATATGTTAACATAATTTTTGCTATGTTAAAAAACTTTAAAAATAACAATCTTTACACTTGCAAACAACCCTTGATAATTGCCTTTGAAGGTTCTGAAAGTGCTTGGGACAATTTTGGTAAATTCATCTACCAACTCCAACTTAAAGCTAAAACACTTGTCAGGAAACTTGAAACGATCATAATAAAATTATATTGACAAAATTTATCTTTGTTATTTACTCAGATATGCTCAAATATATATATATATATATATATATATATATATACATATATACATTATTTTTTTGTGGGGGTACTATTCCACTGCTGTGAACTTGGGTGACAGATAGTACCTAATATCCTACTATGAATAATGAAATCCTGTTATTTATGGTGTAAAGTAAAATTAACTTTTCTTTAAAAAAAGGCACAGAGGTGTACTTATGGGTGATACAATATTTCAGAACAGACATAAGTGTACTCTAATCTTTGTTTAGTCTAGCCTATGGTGGTGTGCGTAAAGTTTCTTATAAGGACTGAAATTACTATGGAATTTCATTTGTTAAGTCAGTTTCAGTATTGTCAGATATTTGTTGCTGAGGGTGGTGTTGTATGATTCAATATTCAATTTATAATAACATTTCTATGTTTTGTTAAAATTTTCATCTTTAAACCAGAAACATTTTTAAAAACCCAACCCCTTTCATCATGGCATCCAATGAGACTAAGAAAAAATGTCAACATTATTCAATTAATGTATTTGGGGTCGAATGGAAATTAAATTTGGTTACAAGAGGAGCATCAAGTAAAATGTTTGAGAAGCCCTGGTTTAGAATAAAATTAACTTTTTATACAAAAAGAGATGGAAGTGTACTTGTTTATGGGTAATATAGTATGTCAAAATGGAAGAAGGTGTATACTAAACTTTGTTTAGTCTGGCATAAGGCTACAGATCTGGAGCATTATTTGTTTGTTTGTTATTTAAAGGCATATCAACCTTCTCAGGTTATTTAATACCAAATCCATCCTTTTTTGGACAGCAGTGGTACTATTTAACCCATAGATTGGAGGATAAGGGGGTTCATACCTTTTCCAAGGGTTTTTGTCCAAAAGTGAATGTAATAGCTCAACTGGAGTTCAAACTCGTGTACTATGATTCCGCAATCTCTCACTTTAATCTTTACACCCCCAGTTTGGTGCATTTAGTGGGAACAGAAATCAGTATATTAACACATTGTTTTGTATAATAAATCAGCTTACCATTTTATTATAGTATGCATTTATCTGAGCCTCCTTTCAAAGACATGATGCGATACAATGTCAATTTTTAAGCAGAGTACTATTGGTTTGGAGTTGTAGTTCTTCTAGATTGGTTGCAAAGTCTGCCCTACTATTAACCCATAGTTGGATTGAGAAAATATGGATTCACACTTTCCCCAGGAGCATTAACTCAAAATGAACACAAGCAACCTCATCCAGGATTTGAACTTGAGTCACCAATTTTATTTTCAACTGCAATAGCCATGTCACTATTATAGTATATATTTAAAAAAAAAAAAGGTTTTGAATGTTATTTGCAATACTATCTTACTGATTAGTGATGTGACTCTAATTATTTACTTGCCCAAAGCAACAGTAGTGGGGCACACAGTATGGATCAGAATCATTAAACTTGCAAAAATAAGACTCTTCTCATCTTATATACATGATCATGCAAAAGTCACTTAACATTTTTTTTTAAATCTCTGTGAATCTGAAAATGAATGCCATTTGTGAAATATTCTGCAATTTGTACACCTCAGTGCCACTTAAAAAAAAAAAAGTTAATTTTACTCTAAACCATAAATAACAGGATTTCCTTATTCATAGTAGAATATTAAGTTAATTCTATTAATTCTAGGGGTTTTTTTGTCTTTATATGTAGGGCTTCTAGGATTTGTATTATTAATTTTATATGCTATTATAGTAGTGTTCTCAACTAGAATTTTTTGAAATTTGGATTTGGGAAGAGAATGGCTTTTGTACTCTGAGAAATGCAAAACTAATTTGCACAGTCAACAGCCAGAGATAAATCATACTATGATAGGAATAAAAAAAAAAAGAAGAATAAACATTCTTTCAATATTATTACCAAATAAAGATATGAGGATCATTAAATAAGTTTCCTGACTTTTTTCGTAGTGGCACTTTTATTGATAGTACACACATGAAACTGTGGTCCCCTTCGAAGTAATCTCCTCCGGCTGCAATGCACTTGTTCTACTGTTCCAACAACTTCTGGAGGGCCCCATGGAAGTCGTCTTGTGTGAGCGTGTCAATGACCTTCATCACAGCCTCTTTCATCTCCTCAATTGTCTCATAATGACAGCCTCTGAGCTTAGGGAATAAGCAAAAGTCACAGGGAGCAATGTCTGGGCTATAGGGAGGCTGAGGAACTGTCTTGATGCCCATCTTGGTCAAATAGTCTGTGACAAGGATGGAGTTGTGGACTGGTGCATTGTCCTGGTGGAAATGCCACTGACCCGATTTGAAGAGTGCTGGCCTCTTCCGAAGGAATCTCTTTCTGAACTCCCTTAAAACCTCAACATAGTAACCCTAACCCTAACCCAATCAACTCTGGTGTATTGACTTCCTTACTCCTCCTACACCTCTCATCATCCCTCACAGACTGCCTGCCTTCCTAGATAATACTATCCCATGATAGGAATAAAGAAAAAAGGAGAATAAACATTCTTTTAGTATTATTACATAATAAAGGTACATAATACTATCCCATGATAGGACTAAAAAAAGGAAGAATAGACATTCTTTCAGTATTATCACAGAATAAATATTAATAATACTATCCAAAGATAGGAATTTAAAAAAAAGGAAGAATAAACATTCTTTCAGTATTGTCCCATAATATTTAACTCTCCTAAAATCCTTACAAAGCAGGGTGATGAGCAACTAGACTAGGAAAAGGAAAACTCTGAATTCAAAAACTGTTGAGTAGGAAGCTAGATAACATTTCACTATTTCCAACAAGAATAGGAAAGTGTGAAGAGTCATGATCCCCCAAGTCCCAGAAATGACATGGTACTTTCTGTTTTTATAACAAAAATCATTATAATGTTAACTTTTCCACAGTTTTTGCCTGAAACATTATCAATAATTTTTTACTAGTTTTGCTTCCATCTTAATTTCATTGCCTATTTACATCTAGTATGTATTTACCTAGACCCTCCATCACAAGCAGGATGTGACACAAGATCAATTTTTTAGCAGTGTTTGAATTCAGAGTTTTTCTTCTAGGTTGATTGCCATAACAGGATTAAAAAGTCCAGTCTGCCCTACTATTTAGTCACAATAAGAAAGAGAAGAGTTTTATTCATACTTTTCTTAAGGGTATTAGTGTTATGTGAAATGCAAACAGCCTTGTCCCAGATTTGAACACAGACCCATAAGTCCCTTTCCTAAGACAATAACTGCTTCAATACAAGAATCTTCTCTTGTACTTTTTACATCAAGTAAACATAAAACAAACAATAGTCTTAAACTTAACAAGCATAAGTCTTATACTGTTCAACTTTCTTAGATGAAGTATTAAATAATTAATTTTTGACTAGTTTTTCTTTCATCTAATTTCTGTTGCTTTTTATATATTTCACATTCTATCACTGTTATGTAAATGGTAGAGAGATAAAAATAAAGAAGTTGCCTCCAATGACATTTTAAACTCAACTAGTCTGATGTAAGTAAATAATTCAGATATGAAAATGAAGACATTGCCTCCAGTAAGATTTTTAACTCCTTTCTCATCTACATAAAAACCTAAAATCTGACATAGACAGTGCCTTTACCAAATTGACTATAAAATCAACTGTGAAATGTGTTAAAGAAACTCAATTCACAGTTGACTTTATGCAAACTCAGACGGTATTAATTATATCACAATATTTTGATAACTTTGATAACCTTTAGATTAGAATTTAAGCATTCTAAGTTATTTTGTAATAGTGGCACAGCCATTAAAAATGTTTATTCTTTCTTTCTAAGTATTATGGGAAGGGATTTTATAGAATTCATTTGTCAGCTATTAGAAAATAAAATACACCTGACATTACTAAAGGTGAGCTGGCTTGGCTACTCTTAAATACAGCAAAAAAAGATGATTTTAAGTAAATTCTGAGTGATAATGAATTTTTATAAATAAATAAATAAATAAATAAAATCTAATGTCAAAACAGGTGTAAAAAAATAAAGAAAGAAAAAGCAATGAGTGCTTGCAATTCAAAGATTCAGATAATGGCAAGTGAGAATATTTGGCATCGTGACTACACAGGATGCAAGACAGCTTGAAATGTTACAAAAAAAAATTAAATATCTAAAAAAAAGAAAAAAAAAAAAATCTCAAGAAGAAAATTCCTATTTTCAGTAATACCTCCATGTTCGGCTGATGCTAAAATTGCTGCACCATTTAAAAACACATTTCCTATTACAAAGTCATCAGCAAAAAGCCGTGAGCTTTAAATATTAGGATAGTTGGATGTAATTGGGAAAAATATCCACTCTCTTGAGCTTTAAGCAAGAACCAAAAATTAGTCTTTTGTGTATGCATGTGTATGCAGGAATATGCATACTTCTTTGTTTGAGTGCATATATATATATATATATATATATATATATATATATACACACACACATGTCCTTGTTCCTACAGAAATGCATAAAGAAAAATAGTATTATATATATATATATATATACACACACAGGTCCTTTTTCCTACACAAATGTATAGCAAGAAATAGTATCATATATATATATATAGATATATATAAAGTTTAAATGTATCCATGTGCATACGCACACACACACACACACACACACACACAATCACACAAACGCACTCATGACATTTTTTTTAATATGAAAACATTAACAGTATCATTCATACTTATGATTGGCAGAAACATGATGAGAAATTTTAAATTAAAAATGAATTTCAAGATTATACCATTATGTAATACAAAAGGCTTACCCAACAATAATATATATATATATATATATATATATATATATATATATATATATATATATATAATTTAGGATAATGCAGACATAAAGTCAATGACATTTGATTACTGAGTTTCTAGCCTATCCAGCCATCAGATGTCTACACTATCCTAAATCAGAATATTATAGATTAATTAATATATATATATATATATATATATATATATATATATATATATATATATATATTATATATATACCATGTTAGCCTGCATCCTATCAGCCTTTTTTCAGTCCTGATTGCAGGACTTAAGCCTTCTTCAAAGTCTTTAAAGCATGGCCAGTTAAAGACCTTACCCTTCTAGACAGTTCCATGACATGTTGGTTGAGAGTCTGAATTCAGTGTTTTCCTTCTCTAAGACTGGTTAACCTACCAAGGCCAGAGATCTCAGTTTGCTCCACTATTTGCCGATAGCTGGGAGAAAAGATGGCTTTATGTCTGCCGACATCCAGAATTTCAATTTGACATGCTAATTTCATTTTATCCAATGATTGCCACTCTTTCTCTCTCTTTCTTCTTTTCAGTATATCTTTCAATCTCTCTCTCTCTCTGTCTCTGCCTTCACATATATATATATATATATATATATATATATATATATATATATATATATATATATATATACAGCACTTTCTGTCTTAAACAAGTTTGATTAAATAAGACAGACACTTTCATGTCTGTTTATTTTATGTTTAATTTGTTTAACTTTTCATTTGAATCATATGACTTTTGGAGGGGTATGAATTTCCCCCCAAACTGAAAACATCACCATATTATACAAATGAAAAAGAAAACAAACAAAAACTCCAAATTCTTGAAGCTCTACATATAAAAATCAACAAATCAACCTTAAATGTATATATATATATATATATATATATATATATATATATATATATATATATATACACAAACCTTTTTTGAACATGATCAATTTTGAACATAGCAGCTACACTGACAAACGCCTTTAACACTTTCCCCCATCAATTCTTCCTCTTACCTCAAGTAAAATTCTTTTTCTGTAAATTGCTCTCCCACTTATTCTCTCATCTACTCTTTATATAAATGTATATAAGTCAACATTGTGTTTGTCACTTCATTGTTTGTTCCCGTGAAGATGGCTCCAGTTGGGGTTAAAAGTACTTGAAAAAGTATGTCGCCTTCCTGAATTCATTCTATCTAAAAATCAAACAACTCCTACAAAGACTTAAATGGATCAAAGACAGAACAGACTGACACAACGTGTGTAAAAACTGGAATTGGTAACTTGAGTTTAAAACCTGGACAAGGCTGTTTGTGTTTCATTTTATGCTAATGCTCCTAGAAAAGGCATGAATCCATTTGTTCTCCTCCCGCAACTATGGGCAAATAGTAGGGCAGACTGGGTTGTTCAGCATTGTTTTGGCGACCAGTCTAGGAGAAGAAAAATTCTGAATTCAAAGCAGCTTTACTTTATTAGCTTTAAAAATTGAATTTGTGCTGTACACTGCTTATGATGGAGGGGTTGGGAAAATAGATACACACACAAGCATAGAAACAGACCTTTGGTACAGATACTATGCTTTCATCTTCTGAGGTACAGACACTATACTTTCATCCTCTGCTTAAAAGTCAATTTGCCCACAGTATATATATATATATATATATATATATATATATATATTGGGTGTGTGTGTAATATGTGTATATATATATATATGTGTGTGTGTGTGTGTGTGTGTGTGTGTGTGTGTGTGTGTGTGTGTGTGTGTGTGTGTGTGTGTGTGTGTGTGTATATATATATATACCCAATAGTAGATGACAGAAAAATTCTATATAGCTTAGTATTAGGTGGCAAAACTTGAAACCTTTTTAACTGTGTGCAAACAATTAATAGCAATACTTGAAACCATTTAAATATGTGCAAACAAATGAGCTCTGGCTTGTTTAAAAATGTTACCTACAAACTATTTGCATAAAATCATATATGATATATGTATAAACAGGATTTGGCATTGATTAACCACCAAGGGTTGATATGCCATCAAACCAAATGACCTAACCTTATTGTTAAAAAACAATGTTACTTAAAAACTATTTGTTTACTAATCATATATATATATATATATATATATATATATATATAAACATGATTGTCATTATATAACCTACAAGAGTTGAATGCCATAAAACTTCACCAACTAACCTATATAGCACAAACTGTAAAAAAAGATTCCAAATACTAGAAGCCATTCTTATAGAAAACAGACACCTATCACTAAACAATATTTCTTTCAATTTAGTAGCTACTAAACTTAAACGCGTCTGATACAGGTGCATAGTTCCATAGCCTCAGCGATTAATAGTCATGTGATCCTAATTTGCGATTGTACTCATTCAAACAAGTACCAATGGACTGTGCATTCAAATATGACACCCCCAAGAGTATGTGATAAGAACTCGCATTCAGAATATTCATTGATAACTTAAAACATCTCATAATCAACTATGTGGTCAAATCATATCCTTGACAATGACCAACAAACGTTGAATGGCCACAAACGTTGGGTTGAAACATCAGAGATTTCGAACAATTAATAAATAGCCTTCATTGTCATTTGCAATATCTCACTCGAAAATAAGGAAAGGCTAATAAAAAAAAACTCCACTCGAAATCCTTGAAAATCTGCTGCCTAAATACACACACATGCACATATATAAATGTATATATATACACACAAAGGCACACACACACAGACACACACATATATATATATATATATATATATATATATATATATATACACAAACACACACATATTTCTCTCTTGATCCATGACTATATATATGTACATATATATCATACATATACACACATGCACACACACACACATATATATGTATATATAATACACACATCTACCAACACCTACATATCCCCACTTACATGCAAAAAAATATGTAAATATACATACATATGAAATGAAGATAGATGCTCACTCACACAAAAATTAAGAAATACATTCATTATATATATTTACATATATTCATATGTACAGTCACATATATATATGGATACACTCATTTAGATATTTCTCTCTTGGTCTTTGCCTATATATACATATATATATATGCACTCATACTTAGGCACATAAGTATGTGTACATTTCTCTCATGGTCTGTATATATATATATATATATAATACACACATGCATGTATGCAAAATTTATATAAATGCACACACATATGGAAATATGAATGGAGAAAGATACTCTCTTGTACAAATACACATAAAAACAAATCCATTATATATATATATATATATATATATATATATATATATATAATTGATGAATATAGATATGTATGTATATTTATACATCTTATATTGTGTATGCACATACACACATACACATACACACACACACTCACATATATATATATATATATATATATATATATATATATATATATATATATATATATCCTGCTTTTACAATAGCAGATTACATATCTTGGCCCAACACCTTATATGTTAATGGTGTTTTGCAGCAAAGCATGTATAAATGAAAAACCACTGCCAGTAACAATAGGAATGGAAATAGTAAAAAAAAATGGATAAGTAAAAATAGAAAATAAAATATAACAATGATAGAATCTCGGTACATGTGTGCGCATATATATATATATATATATATATATATATATATATATATATATATATATATATATATATATGTGTGTGTGTGTGGTTGTGTGGGTGTGGGTGTGTGTGCGTGCATATATATATATATATATATATATATATATATATAGTATATATATATATATATACGTGTGCGTGCATGCATGCCAAAACTAAAAAAATAAAAACAATGATAAAAATATCAGAAACAGTAATGTCTGAAGTGAAGCAGTGGAGTGTAGAAGAAAAACACAGTTCTAGTGTTAGCTATCCGAGGCACCAATTTCCCTAGATTGAGTGAATTACAATGTTAGCTGCACATCCTACGAGCAGTTGGAGGGGGGGCGGGGAATTGGAAAAAAAAATAGTAAAATGAAATAAAGATAGATAGAAAACTAAATAAATAAATAAGCTGAGAAAGTAAAGGGTATTAAAAGGGAGAAAAAAAGGGAAGAGCTCACACACGCACACACACACACACATATATGTATGCGTAGTCGGGGACAGAATGAGAAAGGAAGAGAGAAAAATTGTGAGGATAGGGAAAATTGGCGACTGAAGCACATAAGGGAAATTCTTGAAATTATCTAACCATGTATGGAGCCAGGCTTGAGTAATGTAGAACCGCAGCCCAGTAGCACAATTAAGGACAGGGGGGTGCAAGGGGAGAAAAACAGATATAAAAAAAGTCGGTGGGGTAGGTATAGGGAAGGAGAGAAATAAGTTGAAAAAATGGAGTAATAAATAAAATAGATGTATATATGTGCAGGTACATTACAGTGTTGTTATTTGAGTGTGTGACTGTAAATTGTGCACGGCGTGCGTGGCATAAGAGTGTCATCTTTTCATTGGCTGAAAGACGATGTGGTGGTGAGGGCAGAGAGAGAGAGAGTGTGAGAGAGAACAGAGGGTGAGAGAGAGAGAGTGAACAGAGGGTGAGAAATGACCAGAGGAAAAACGAAAAAAAAAACTCACTGAAAAGAAGTAAACAAAAAAAAAAAATATATATATATATATATATATATTGTCAAGAAGAAGTGAAAAAAAAATCTGGAATTACATTATAGGTAGAAAGGAGTAGCTGGTGATTGTCGGTGTAGTGGACGGTGTAGTTTAGGTTGGTAGGTAGGTAGGTAGTTTAGCAGAGAAGAAATTACTGAAAGAAAAAAAGTGCAGGGTTTTACAATGAAAGAAAAGAAAAAAATGTACAATATATATATGTATATATATAATAAGAGGAAGTGCAAAATCAGAGAAAAGAGATGTGGGAGTGAGAGCGGAGGTTGTTAAAATGAAGAAGATAAAGGAGAAATGACCTGTGGGGGGATGTGAAGAATTCCTGGATAATTAAAGAAGGGGAGGAATTGTAGAGACGCAGGGGAAATTAAAGATTTTAAAGAGAGAGAGAGGAAGACAGGAAAAAGAAAAAAAAAGAAATAATAGTTATAAGGGAGAAAGAGAAAGATTAAATAAAAGGATTGATTAAAGAAAAAAAGTTGACTGTAACAAAAAGAGAGGAAAGGGTTTTTTTTTAAGGGAGAAGAAATAAAAATGAGGATATTAAGTAAAAAATATATTGCAATGAAGGAGTGAGAAGGAAAATGAAGAATTCAAAGATGAAGAAAAAGAAAGTGTGTGAAAAAGCTGAGAAGTGGTAAAGAGAGATAAAAAGAAAGATTAGAAATAGACAGAGAGAAGAGAAGTGAGAGAAATAAGAAAGAGTGAATCAAGAAAAGAAAGAGGAGACAAGGAAAAAAAGAAATGAAGAGAGAGGGGACAATGAGAGAGAGAGAGTGAAAGAGAGAGTAAAAGAAAGTAAACAGAGGTGATAAAGGATGAATGAGAAATCGAAAGAAAAAATAGAAATATAAGAAAGAGAGATATGGCGAAAGAGAAAAAGAAAGAAAACAGAAGAGATAAAAAAAGTTAGAAGAGAAGAGAAAGAAAAAAGAAATGGAGAAAGAGAAGAGAAAGAAAGAAAACAAAGAAATAAGAAACAGCGAGTGAAAAAAGAGAAAAATAAGAAAGAAAAAAGGAAAAGAAAATAGAGGCTATAAAAAAGGGAATGGGAAGAAAGATAAATTACTGTTAGGAGAACTGATGTCACCTTAGAAAGAGAAAAAAAACAGAGAAAGAAAAGTAAATTAAGAAGAAGAAGAAGAAGAAGAAGAAGAAGAAGAAGAAGAAGAAGAAGAAGAAGAAGAAATGGTGGTAAAGAAACCTGGAGAAAGAGACATCTGAATTAGAAGGAAGAGGAGAGAAAGAGGATTATAAGAGTGAACGGTGACACTAAAAAGCAGACTAATGATGTAAAGAAGAAATGACCATGGGGAAGTGAACAGTTTAAAGGAAGACAAAGTGTCAACCAGAGTAGAAATGAAAAAAAAAATGCTAGAAAAAATTGCAAAAAAGTAAAAGATAAGATTGAAATTGGAAGAATTTTTTTGTGGAGAAAAAAAAATTAACAAAAGGGAATTGAAGAATAAAAAAGAAGAAAAAAAAGAAATTCTAGGACTAAAATGAAATAAAGTGTTTTGGGATATAATGATAAAAGAATTCAATGTAAGTAATGCAGGTAAATGAATGAGGAAAGGAAAAGTAAATGGAAAGAAATTTGTTAAAAAAAAAACGGGGGGGGGGAATTTAAGTAAAAAAATAAATAACTAATAAAAAGATTCGGTATAACCAATTCAAGATAATTGAGGAAAGAGTGGAATGAAAAATGACCAAGAGAAAGAAGGAGTTTGGTGTGATGAGAATTGGATTATAAAAAAAAAAAGAATTAGAATTAGAAAGAAAAAGAAAATTTTAAAAAGTGAAAGAAATCAGAAGGGTTTAAGTTCAATGTAACCAAGATAATTGAAAAAGGAAATGAACGAAAAACGTATGTTAAAAAAAAACAAAAACAGTAAAAGAAAAACGCTGATGGATTCAGTGAATTTCAAATTGGTGAAGAAGAATCGAAAAATAAAAATACTGAAAGAGTTCAATATAGTCAAAGATAAGAATACAAAAATAAATGAAAGAAAGAATAATAGCTAATGCTATGAAGATTGTCAGAAAAAAAAAAAGAAAAAGTGAGAACAAAAAGAAAAATCTAATTTAACTCAGATAAGTAAAGAAGACTAAAAAAAAATTGTCTGAATGAATGAAAATATTTTTAAAGGAAAGATAAATGAAGAAAAGGAAAGAGTTTATCAAGGTTTGTGAATAAAAGGAGTAAGTTTTTTTATAAAAGTGCAAAAAATGAAGAATTTTAAAGTGAGCAAGAAAGGAAGGAAAATTTACCATTGAAAAAGGAATAACATTCTTGTAACTGGGATTAAAAGATAAAGTGAATGAATGAAATATAATAATGGTTGGCAGGCCAAAATATTCAAGAAAACATTCTAAGTGAAAGAGATGGGAGAAAACCAGTAAACAAAATTAATGATTTTTTTTTTAAATTTCGAAAAAGGAAAAAATCCAAAAGGGAAGAAAATAAGAGAAACAAAATAAAATCTAATTTAGTTAAAATAGATTAAAAAGAAAAAAATGAAAATAAATGGCATGGAAAATATGGCCAAGATGTCCAAATAAAAAACATCAGGTGAAAATTTGAAGGAGAAAATCAAAGAGTTTTAAGGGAAAAAGGAATGAAAAAATTACCAATGAAAGATTTTTAAAATCAACAGTGAAAGACAAAGAACCAAGATAAATAAATGAAGAAATGAATGAATGAAATGTTGCCTGATTACCAGGCTGAAACATTTCAGAAAATGTATGAAAAGAAAGAGATGAAAGAAAATTGATTTTTAACAAATAGTGAAAGATCTTTTAAAAAAAGAAAAAAAAACAGAAATGAATGAAAACTAACCAGGAAATTTGAAGATTTCTGTATAAAATGATGGGGGAAAAAGTAGTAGAAAAAGAAAGAAGCATCTGAGAAAAAAAAGGAAATATGAAGAATTCTAAATGCTTACAAGAAAGTTGTAGCAAAGAACTAGTAAAATAAGGAATTTCAATGCTTACAAAATTAAATTGGTGGTATGAGAAGTGGCAAAAAATAACCGAGGAAGGTAAAAATGAGGGACAGCATGGCAACTGAATTGAGGCAAATAAGAAAGCAGAAATATTCTTGACGAGAATCAAATTGGGTAACAAAGAGCAAAAGTTAGCAAAGAGGAAAATGAAGGAATCTAATGCATTCAGAATTGATAAATAGCAAAATGCATTTAAAAGAATAAAAGAAAAAAAAAAGATGTATGAATGAAGGAAAAGCTATGAATGAAGTAATTAAGAATGATTTTTAAGTAGTCCCACTAAGATTTTAGGAAAGAATAGATAAAATATAAAAATGCAAGAAAAAAAAAATTAAGACTTTTAATACAGCCAGAGATATTTGAAGGAAGAATGAAGATCTTATGAATGATTCCAATGTATCCAAGATATTTAATTTCAGAAAGAGAGAAGAAAATGGTAACCTCAAATGTACTCAAGAAATGATGACAAGAGATTAAACAAAAAATAATGGTAATAGGGAAAAAAATAATATTGGCAAGATAAGCTAAAAAAAAGGAATTCATAAAAATAGAAAAAAATGAGAGAAAAAAAGGAATGAAATATGAATTATTTCTCCAAATCCAACAAAGTATTGAAAAGGAAAAGATAATATAAGAATGAAATACTTTTTAAAAAATAAAGGAAATGAACAAAGAATATATGTTTCTCTTTATATGGCATTAGATTAAAATGAAAAGCTATGAAACAATCTATATTATAATGATCTAAATTTTGAATATATATTATCATAACTCAGCAAAAAAAAGGCACTTTGTAGCATGATTTTTGTTAGTGCAATGGTATCAAAATATTGTTGTGAATAAAACAATTTCCTATCCAATTTATAAGTTGATAAATATAGTATAGAGGTCTACCTATACACTCACTTCTGTCATTATAGTTCTTGTCCAGTTAGCTGGGGCTGTAGAATACACCGACTGCACCTCTGCAGAGTAGTAAGACTACCCCAATGAGTATCCTGGATATGACATGAAACAATCTGATGGTGAGGTTAGAGTAATGCTAGAGGTTTGGGAAATGCAGAGTACCTCTTCATTGCCATTGCTCCCAGGTCCACTCTGCTCCAGCGTGGTAGCACCTGACAGGGTCCTATCTATGCGTCAAATAGAACTAAACTGTGTACTTGCTCTAAACTGAATAGTTTAAAATAGAACTGTTTTGATATTTACGTAACTGTGTGTAAACAAAATCTATTCTTATACTAAACTGAATTGTTTGAATTAGAACTGTTTGACTAAACTGAATAGCTTGAAATAGAAATGTTTTGACAATTAAACTGCATTCTCTTGCTAAACTGAATTGTTTGAAATAGAACTGTTTATTTGTATAAAAATGGACTTGGGATTAAATAACCTACAAAGTTTGATATGCCATAAAACCCAAACAACCAGCCAACCATTATAGTTCCTATATAACTATCAAAATCTAATTATAGAGTATTCATATACCTAATCTCTCTAAAATAAACAGTATGTGGCACAAGATCAATTTTTCAAGTGGAGTATAAATGGTTTGAGTTCAGAATTTTCTTGCTCCTCAAACAGTTGTCCTACCCAAGGTAAACAGGCTAGTCTGCCTGGCTATTCATTACCGAAGGGTTTGGTTTGTTTGTTTGGATTTTATAGCATATCAAGCTTTGTAGGTGATTTAATGCCAAATCCATTTTTATATGAACAAACAGTTCTATTTCAAACAATTCAGTTTAGCATAAGTACACAGGAGAGTTGTCAAATGCATTTTTATTTCAAACTATTCAGTTTAGACAAACAGTTCTAGTTTAAACAATTCACTATAAGTATAGTTTTTGTTTACACACTGTTAAATGTCAAAACAGTTCTATTTCAAACAATCTATACAAAAATAGTTCCCTTTCAAGCAATTCAGTTTAACATAAGTAGGCAGTTTAGTTCAATTTGACCCATAGATAGGACCCTATCAGGTGCTACCACTCCTGGCCAAAGTGGATCTGGAAATGATGGCAATGAAGGGGTACTCCACATTCCACAAAGCTCCAGTATTACTGGAACCTCACCATCAGATTGTTTTGAATCATATCCAGGACACTCATTAGGGGAGTCTTAACCCTCTGCAGAGAAGCAGTTGGTGTATTCTACAGCCCCAGCCAATTAAGCAATGAAGGGTTTGGTTTGGTTTAGTTGTTTAATGATATATAAACCTTCACGGGTTATTTAATGCCAAAGCCATCCATGTTGAAGAATAGTTGTGGTACTATTTAACCCATAGCTGGGAGAATAGGGGAGTTGATACTTTTCCCTAAAATTAGTCCAAAAGTGAATGTAATAGTATGACTGGAGTTTTGCTATGATGTTACATTGCTCTCTCTGCCACAGGGACTTCCCCCAAGATGAAAGGAGAATTGTTGGATTCATTCCTTTCCCAAAGGTATAAGCATGATGTGAAATGTTAACAGCCACATCCAGGATTTGATATATGTTATCAACATAACATAGCAAAAAAAGTTACCTTGTAGTGTGATTTTTGTTAGTGCAATAGTATGAAAATATTCAAGTGAATATAGCAATTTCCTGTACAATTTGCAACTTAATATGAATAATGTAGAATTAACAGTCATCCTCATTCCAATCATTGTGATCTCTCAAGTAAAATAATCATGAAATGTTATTCATTGAGTACTTCCCCTTATTTATTTATTTATTTATTTGTTTTGTTATTAGTTTCCAATCCAATTTACAACTTAATAATGCTAGTGTGGCGGTTTGCCTATACACTCACTCAAATCATTATAGTTCTTCAAGGCAGATAACTCTATTAAAATCTAATTATAAACTACTTCCTTTTTTGCAGCCTATATTATTATGATCTAATTTTTGTATAGCATAACAAAAATTGTATATGATAGTAAAATTTTTGTTAACATGACTGGATTAAAGTGCTGTCAAGAATAAAGCACTTTCTGAATCATTGTAGGAAATGGAATGGGTAACTCAAATCCAAATCCTTAACAAGGTTATTTGTGTTTCACCTTTTGCTAATATCCCTGGGAAAGGCTTGAATCAATTTCTTCTCCCTCCAGCTATGTGTAGATAGTATGGCAGACTGGATTCTTTTGCGTTGGTTAGGCAACCAGTATATGAGAAAGAAAACTAAATTCTAACCAGTTTAACTCCACCTAAAAACTGACCTTGTGTTGCATGCTGTCTATTGTGGGGGGATTGGGTAAATACAAGCACAACAAAAATGGCACATTGTAGCTAGATCTTTGTCAGTGCAATAGTGTTAAGATATTTAAAGAGAATAAAATAATTTTCAGTTCAATTTGCAACTTCATGATAATAACGTAGAGTTGGCATTCATAAGGATTTTAATCATTTTGACTTCTGAAGGGAAATAACTATGATATTCTAATTATAAAATACTTGCCATTATTTGTTTATTTATCATTATTTTCCAATCCAAATTACAACTTAATAATAGTGTAGGGCTATACCCATGCACTCAGTACAATCATTATAGTTCCTCAAAGCAAACAACGATGAAATGTTAAGTTTTGAGCACTTCGCCTTATTTATTTGCAATTATGATGTAAATTCAAAAAATATGATCCAGTTTGATATAGAGCTTACTGAGAGCTTAAGGTAGCTTTTAATTGAGTGGGTAAATAAGAAAATGATTTTTAAAAAACTAGGAAAATCCAAAGGAAGAAAATAAGAATGATTTTTTTTTCGATTCAGAAAATATCTTTTTTTAAATGAAGGAATAAAACAATGGAATGTTTAAGAAATATCAATAAGACAGATTAGAAATAAATAGATTAATAAAAGGAAGAAAAATGAAAGAAAAAGGATTGGATATATAACATCACTAAAACCAAAATGAAAAGAAAGATAGAAAGAAATAAAGAAAGAGAGTAGCAATGAAAAATAAGAATAACAGAAAGAAGCAAATGAAGCTAAGATTGATATTTTAAGAAGAAAAACAGGAAGAAAATCTTGGAATAAAAAAAAAATAGGAATTAGAGATACTCAGTGTAAAGAAGCAGGATAGAGAGAAAAAAAATATGAAAGATTTCTTGGTATCCAAAGTAGATGAAAAAAAAAAGAATAGAAAGAAGAAAAATAAATATTAAGGAAAAGAAAAATTGTCAGTAAATCCTATATGTGTGAAAAAGAAAAAAATAATACATAATGTGGGAACAGGGAATAATACCTATCAGAGGGAAATAGGAAAACACACACACATATATATATATATATATATATATATATATATAATGAACGAGATGATAGAACATAAACTTAAAAAATGTATATATGGCAATTTTTTCTTTCTCCTCTGTATAGCCAAAAAACTTGTGCGCAAACAGTGAAAGTATGATGAAGATAAACCATTCTGTGCATGAATCGTGTGCAATGGGGAAATCGGGGAGATGGTGGATGGTAGGGAAGATGGGAAATGATGGAGTTGAAGAAGGTTCAGATACGATGAAATGGTCAGGTATTATGTTTTCTTCATCTGTTCAGTATAACTTTGATGCTGATTGGCCAGTCTTGACGTGAGAAGAGGGGAAAAAAAAAAGAAAAATTGGGGGGGAAATAATGGATCCATTTCAAGTGTCTAATTTAAAATTTCAACAGGAAATATACTTGGAAGATTCAGCTGTTATTCTTATTGATTCAGTTATTTATTTATAATTAAGACTTATGAGATGAAATTAGTTTTCTGGTCTTCTCTTACAATAGAATGGTCCCTTTTTTTAGGTTCTCTGTACTTCAATCATGAAATATCAGCTCACTATTCTAATTCTCTGATTAAAAGAAAAAATGTTTGTTAAAATATAGGAATGTTTCTGTTTTTAACTAAGGAAGAGTTATTATCATTCTAACTGCTGTTCAGATTACTGAACTTACTCTTATATTACCTTTTATTATCATATTTACCAACCCCTCCGCTCGGGCAGGATATGACACAAGGTCAATTTTTAAGCGGAGTTTAACAGGTTTCAACTCAGAGTTTTCCTTCTCCTAGACTAGTTGCCTCACCAAGGCTGAAGAACCTAGTCTGCCCTACAATTTACCCATAGCTGGAGGGAGAATATTTGGATTCATACCTTTCCCAAGGGTATTAGTGCTATGTGAAATGCAATCAGTCAGGTCCAGGATTTGAACTCGTGTCGCCGTGTCCATATCCTGCGACGATAACCATTACACCACGGGCACCTTTTATTATTGTGAGAAGAGTTATTATGATTCTAACTGTTGATGATATTATTGAACTTACTCTTTTTATTACCTTCTATAATTATGAGAAGAATCATTATCAATTCAAAAGTTGAGTAGACTATTGAACTTATTTTTATTACCTTTTAATAATTTTGGGAGGAGTTATTATCCTTGAAAGTTTTGTTCAGCAGACTCAACTCAGATTTTTTTTTACTATCTATAATTGCAAGAAAAATAATTATCATTTCAAGAGTTGTCTGGACTACTGAACTTATTCTTTCTATTACCATTTTATAATTTTAAGAAAAATAATTATCATTTCAAGAGTTGTCTGGACTACTGAACATATTCTTTCTATTACCATTTTATAATTTTAAGAAAAATAATTATCATTTCAAGAGTTGTCTGGACTACTGAACTTATTCTTTCTATTACCATTTTATAATTTTAAGAAAAATAATTATCATTTCAAGAGTTGTCTGGACTACTGAACATATTTTTTCTATAACCATTTTATAATTTTGAGAGGAGTTATTATCCTTGAAAGTTTTGTCCAGACTACTGAACTCATATTTTATTACCTTCTATATTTTGTCAGGGATGAATTATTTGTATTTATCTAACACCTGGGTGTATGTGTATATCTATGGATCACCTTCATCATAAGTATTGCCCAGTCGGCTGGGGATGTAGAATACGCTTACTGCTTCTTTGCAGAGAGTTAAGACTCCCCTTCGCCAATGAGTGCCCTGGATATGATTCTAAACAATCTGATGGTGAGGTTCCAGTAATGCTGAAGCTTTGGGGAATGTGGAATACCCCTTCAATGCCATCACTCCCAGGTCCACTCTGATCCAGCGTGATAGCACTAAATAGGGCCCTATCTATTAGTCAAATAGAACTAAACTATGTACTTATGCTAAATTGAATTGCTTGAAGTAGGACTGTTTTAACATTTAAACTTCGTACTTATGCTGAACTGAATTGTTTAGAATAGAACTGCTTTGACATTTAACAGTGTGTAAACAATAATTATACTTATACTAAACTGAATTGTTTGAATTAGAACTGTTTGACTAAACTGAATAGCTTGAAATAGAAATGTTTTTGACAATTAAACTTTGTACTTATGCTAAACTGTATTGTTTGAAATAGAACTATTTATTTAAATAAAAATGGATTTGACATTAAATAACCTACAAATGTTGATATTCCATAAAACCAAAAAAAAAACAATCACCAGAAATAAAATGTAATGCAAAGTCAGCTGGTTGAATTTAGAATTGTCCTTCTAGCCTTCTTGCTATACCAAGTCTAAAGGGCCCAGTCTGCCCTATTATGCATAACTAGTGAGAGAAACAATGGATTCATGACTTTGCCGAGGGCATTAGGCATGAATTGTTTAGAGCTATGAATTGTTAGTGATCAACTAGCTACATCCCCATAAATTCACCTTCTTTCACTCCCTGATTTGTTGTCCATAACTTTAATTTCATTGTATTTTCCTATGCAGCATTAAATGATGTATTAGGGAGTTCTTTTTACTCCAATTGAGTCAAGATATTAATTTTAGGATAAGACTTTATAATTTGCATGAATAAACTCCATCTTGAACCCCTGTAAAACTAAGGCTTTTCTTAGCTTAGCTGGTAAAGTAGTTGACTTGGGCAACCATTCTGCCCCTATAGCAAATGGGGATGTATGAGGGTCCTTCAGTAAATGAGGTGAATTTTGTCTAAGAAGTTGGCAATAGAAAGCATGAATAAACTCCATCTTGAACCCCTGTAAAACTAAGGCTTTTCTTAGCTTAGCTGGTAAAGTAGTTGACTTGGGCAACCATTCTGCCCCTATAGCAAATGGGGGTGTATGAGGGTCCTTCAGTAAATGAGGTGAATTTTGTCTAAGAAGTTGGCAATAGAAAGCATGAATAAACTCCATCTTGAACCTCTGTAAAACTAAGGCTTTTCTTAGCTTAGCTGGTAAAGTAGTTGACTTGGGCAACCATTCTGCCCCTATAGCAAATGGGGATGTATGAGGGTCCTTCAGTAAATGAGGTGAATTTTGTCTAAGAAGTTGGCAATAGAAAGCATGAATAAACTCCATCTTGAACCCCTGTAAAACTAAGGCTTTTCTTAGCTTAGCTGGTAAAGTAGTTGACTTGGGCAACCATTCTGCCCCTATAGCAAATGGGGGTGTATGAGGGTCCTTCAGTAAATGAGGTGAATTTTGTCTAAGAAATTGGCAATAGAAAGTGCTGTTTATAGCTGTATCGTTTTTCAAGGAAATCAATAGTGATTGGTTCTTTTATATCCCAGAAGACTGTTAGTATCACCTTCTTTAATGACTATTGTGTCTGGAATTTTTTCTTTATTGGTGAGTCAATGTGTTTCCACTGCATCAACTGTCTTTTTGACTTAGGCATGTAGTGGAAAACCCATGTTTAGCCCATTTGTAAAGATTTTTTGACTGAAATATATTTTTCTGTACGCATCACACATTCTTCTGTAAATTTCACATGTTTTGCACTTTTTAGCCAGCAAAAATTTAATTACAGACCTCTGTTCAAGCCTAGAGCACTATGTTTGATTTATTGTCATTTGAAATAGCCTCAAAACATATTTTTGTGAAATTGAAATAATTTTTGCTATAAACCAATTCCAAATAAGGCAGAGTTTACATTCATGGAAAAAATTCTGAAAAAGAAAAAAATTATTTTGCTTTTTTTGTCAAAAAAATTCCTCTTATTTATTGAATAACCTTATGAGTTTAAGTCTCCTTGAGACTTCATCACTTATTATTGCTTCAGATTAATTCTGTTGACTTGCTGTTGTAGAAATGGTAATTCAAGTTAGTTGTGATAAAAATAAAAGAACAAAAATTCAAAGATGAAAGAAAGTTGGAACGCACTTACTTAAGTCACGAAGCATATTTCCTATGGCAGTAGCCATTACACTCTGAGTTCCTTCTTGTCTTGGATGGTTTGTGAGATTGGAGGTAAGTGGCCATATTGCTGCAGTTTTGTAGGTTGCTACTTCCAGGATTTGTTGAAAAGAGCATATAACATCCTTATGTAGTTCTCTAGGCATTTTATTAGAGTCCAAATTGGGAAACTATACAGTAGTAAAAGGGCATTAGTGCAAAGTGAATGAATTTTGGTTACTTTTATAAAGTGAATTATAAAAGTAACCAAAATTCATTTAAAATGCTATTAAAGATGTATGAGAAGTTTTTGAGATATTTCAAGGCTTAAGCTGTATTTACCAATATAGAAAGGAATAATGAATTAAACATGAAGTTTCTTCAAATTTTCTCCTTAATTTTCTTGACATTCATCACATTTATTACTATGAGTTTTCAATCAGTCAAAGTATCTTTAAAGCTCCTCTCTTGATATGCAATGAGGTTGTACTGCCATATTTGCTTTTCAATATCCTCTACAACCTCCTCAAATCTTATCCTTCACATGAATTTTCAATTTGGAAAGTAAGAAAATCATGGAAACTAATGTCCTATGAGTATGCATAAAACTGTACTTATACAACCTTGTATTTCATCAAAACTACTGTTTGTATGGAGAAGAGACCTCATAACATAGTGGCTAATGTACTTGACTGCTTCATTATAGTAAGTGAGTTTGAACTCCAGTTACACTATTACAGTTATTTCAAACTAATACCCTTGGAAAAGGTCATCATCATCATCATGTCGTGCCGCCAGCATGGATATCCCTGACCCTCTCTCGCCACTTCTCCTTATCATTCATCGCCCCCGGCAGGTCTTCAGGGTTACATCCTGTGTCCTCACATAGTTGCTGTATGTAAGTTCGTGCTGGTCGTCCTGCTTTTGCACATCCATATGTGGGGGTCCACAGGAGTACATCGCTTAAGAACCCTTTATTCCCCCAGCTATGGGTTAAATACTATCACTGCTGTCCTTCTCCAAAAATGGCTTTGGTATTAAATAACCCATGAAATTAATTTCAAAGTATATTCATGCTAAAGGATAGTAAATCTTCTTCAACATGAATAACGTATTGCAGGCTTGTGTTTACCATCTATAAGACTATATACATGTGAAGGTACAGACCTGTATTCACCCCTAAGGAGGATATACAGTATAATAATATAAATTTTGAATGTTGTCAATACACACCTTATTCTGGAATCTGTGCACATATTGATCTGTATGTGGGATCATTTAATGTATGAATTAATCAAAGTCCTCTACCACAAGCAGGAAGTAACACAAAGTCAATTTTTAAGAAGAGTAAAGCTGGTTAGAATTTAGAGTTTTACATTCTCCAAGACTGGTTGACATACCAAGGCAAAAGAGCTTGGTCTGCTGTACTCTTTATCCATAGCTGAGAAGGAACATATGGATTCATGCCTTTGGTTTGGTTATTGGGTCACAGACTGCTCAACCACCAGGATCTCATCCTGAAGCAATATGAGTTGCTACCTGTGGCCAATTGGAGGCCTTGTTTGGTGGGGGTCTTATCCTTCTGCATAAGTACAGTTGGTATATTCTGCAGCCACAGCCAATAGGGCCGGAATCATGCCTTTACCAAGGGCATTAGTGCAAAGTGAAAGGCAATTAACCTTGTTTAAAATTTGAACTCAGGTTACCAATTTCATTTCCTATGATGATAACTGTTACACTATGATCATTCAGTATCAGTACTACTGTATAGTTGCACAAAGACTCTAATGAAATTCCTGGAGAAAGCACTAGATGGGAACTACATAAGGATGTCACATGCTTTTTTCAACAAATCCTGGAAGTAGCACCCTACAAAACTACAGCAATATGGCCACTTACCTCTCATCTCACAAACCATCCAAGACAATCAAAACATGCTAGGCACTGATGGAGAAGTAAGGATTAAATCATTCGTGACTCCTATGGACTACTACACATGAACACACCAGTGTTGGCCGACTAGCAAAAACTTACATTCATCAGCTCTGTGCAGACCCTGAATGCTGTCTTATGGAATTGCCATGAGTGATAACCAATAAGGATGAATGGCAAGAGAGAGTCAAAGGAACTCCATACTGTTAGCAAATATTCAGGATATTATTTGCACCCAGTCATGGTTAATAGAATTAGAACAATCTACCCCCATAGATTAAATAAAGGGTCAGTTCAAAGTTCTGTTTAGGCTCCTGAATTCAGAATAATTCACCTGAAGAAGGCTGAAGGGCATATTGGCCAAAATGTTGCAAGTATAACAATGAAGATGAAGACTATAGTCTGAATATTCTAAGTGAAAGAAAAATATTCTGGAAGTTGCAATTTTAGTTTCTGTCAGTGTATCTACCAGCCTGGCAATATTATTAGTAAAGCCATTACAAATATTGAAATTCTTATCTATGACATTATGAAATAATTTAGCCTGATTGAACTTTGGAAGTTATGTGATATAATTTAGGACACCCAGGTTAAAAATAGAAATAGATCAGCAGCAAATTGGAAATGAGTTCTGATTGGTTGGAAGAAACCCAAATGAGAAAGCTATTAGGAGAGCAGATGTGGGATAGAAAAGAGGAAAAGTGAGTTCAGTTGGAACCCAGATGTGAAGCTGAAAAGAAAGAACTAGCAAACAAGCACATGCAAGAACTACAACTGAAAGCAAGAAAGATGATATCAGGGTCTGTGTCTGCACTCTCTCCTTACATTTTATCTCTTTCTTTCAAGCTCATTTTTAATACACTGTTTCTTTCTTCTTGATGACTACTAAGAAATATAGTAGCGAATAAACATATGTATTAACAAACCAGGATGGTGTTTGGTGTTTTTGTCACTTCTTTTCCTCACGGTGGAGGTTACCTCTAGGTCTGACTGACAGTTAAGGTATAGTGCTACACTCATAGACCTGTTAGAAGCATGGTGGTACAAATGTCTATGTGGTGTAGTTGTATTACGAATGCCTATTTGAGAGCTGTAGCATTACAGTAAACAAGATAGATCATAGAATATATGAACAGTAGAAAAAATGGAGAAGTTGAACTGGATCAAGACTTGATCAATTTAATTGTCAAAAAACAAACAAACAAATTGTCACAATCAAAGAAAAATGAAATAAAATTATGAAAATAATTTTCTACATTTGAGCATGATTTTTTAAATTCATATTTTACTTTCTTGAAAAATTTTTTTGTCTGCTGAGGAGAAGAAATTTTATGTGATTAGAGAATCCTTAGAAAAAAATTTGAATTCATAAAAAAAAAAAAAAAGGTTTAGGATCTGAAGCTGCATGTTTACCTCCTGCTCTACGCTCATACTTATATACGTAAATGTATGTCTGTATATAGGAAGGATGTGTGATGTGTATGGAAAAGCATATTTCAGTTAAAAAAAATTTTTGAATGGGCTAAATGTGGGTTTATCACTATATGAGCCTGAGTTTAAAAGACAGTCGATGAAGTGGAAACACACTGACTCATTGGTAAAGAAAAAGTTCCAGATACAGTAAAGAAGGTGGTGCTGACAGTCCTCTGGGACATGAAAGGACCCATCACTATTGATTTCCTTGAAAAAGGTACAACTGTAATCAGTGTTTCCAATTGCACACTCCCTAAGAAAAATTCATCATATATTGAATGACCCTCATAGATAGACCACATAATGATGGCTTTTTCCTCAACTTTTATACTTCAAGAACATTTTGATTTTGTGTGATACAAGATCAATGTAAACAATCAAAAAAAAATTTCCTATCCCGTAAAATGCTGATAGTCATTATAAATACCATGCCATTGGTTCTAATAAAGTGTTCACCAATGGTCCAGGAGACCGGGGTTCAATCCTAGATCAAGTCATACCAAAGACTCAAAAAATGGTATTTGATATCACCAGTCCATTGGCCTATCATTTAGAGTGTTCACCAATGACCCAGGAGACTTGGGTTCAATCCCTACCAGTCATACCAAAGACTCAAAAAAATGGTACTTGATGCCTCTTTGCTTGCCACTCAGCATTATAAGATAGGGATCAAGGGTAAAATGGAGCAATCTAGGGAATGGAGTAGTGCCCTTCCCTATACCTCAGTGTAGTAGCTATTGAAAAGGCAGCCTTCAGGTCACCCTCGACTTAAGGTCGCTAACTTTACTTACTATATCTATGAGGGATACATTTGATCTTTTTTCTGCTCTTCCATCTGGTCTCTATATATGTATATATATAGTAAGGTAGAATTGGCAAAAAATGAAGATCTGAGTGCTGTAATGAGTAATTATGGAAATTTTCCATAATTTCTCATTACAGCACTCAGATCTTCATTTTTTGCCAATTCTACCTTATATATATATACATATATAGAGACCAGCTGGCAGAGCCCAGAATAAGTCAACTGTATCCCCTATAGAGATGTAAGTAAAGTTAGCGACCTTAATTGAGGGTGACCTGAAGGCTGCCTTTTCAATAGCTACTACACCAAAGTGTAGAAGACCCTCAAAAAAGGGGTATTCTAGGTATGACACTAAACTGTCATTTAGTGTAGCTTCAATTCTCAAGGTTTTGGGCAGTGTGGATTACTCTTTTATTGCCATTACTCCCAGGCCCACTCTGATACAGAGTGGTAGTACCTGTTAGGGTTCCATCTATGAGTCAAATAGATTTGTTTGAAAATTATCAATATTAGATAAGAATACTTGAAACCATATAACTCTGTGCAAATTATTTGTATTAGATAGAAATTTTTCATACCATATAACTGTGTGCAAACAAATGTTTTTTTTCATTAAATAGGAATAGTTACTTGAAACGATAGTGTTACATATATATCAGTGATTATCATTAGCTACTTGAAACCTTATAATTGCTTGGAAAAAAGACTGATTTTAGATAAAAAAGTAATAATGACGGACAATGCTATTAATAATAGAAATTCAAGATAATATTACTACTAATATTACTAATATAATAAAAAAGCAAGTGGGATGAAGAAATACTAGAGCAAAATAACAGTTGACAATGTTTCATCCAATAAAAAATTCAAGATACTATTACATGGGAAAACTGTCACTAATTATGACTAGTCTTCATTTCAAGAATTCAATTAAATTCATTCTTTGTATCTAGTACAATCCATTTTACAGCTTTCTTCAAGTTTACAATCCATAAGGAAATGAAGGAATAGTTTGGGGGTTTTTTTTACCCACAAAGGAACCGAAAAGAATTGGTGGCTAATCTACTGAATGGCTCAACTCATTCTCAGCAACGATTAGCTGCGAATGGTATCGTCTATCAATTCTTGCCTTGCTGAGAATAAACTGAACTGGTTGTTATATTAACGACCATATCTTTTTGAAACTGCCACCTATTTCTGGTGAAAAAGAGATCTTGCTCTTGATGCCGGGTTTTCAGTATAGAAAATTGAATCAGTGAACTAGGCTTGAATTTCAGATAAGCCTACTTATATGTTCACATCACACTAATACCCTTGGGAAAGACAAGAATCTACTTCTCTCCGTGCCCTCCATTGCCAGATATCTTGACAAAATGTCTCGTCTCTATCATGCGATGATGGTTGATAGAGATAAGCTATTACCATAATTCTTATAACTACCTTATCTGCCCCAGCAATAATGGCAAAAAGCTGTTACTTCTGCTGTCAACCCGTAAGATAAGAATGAAACAAAAAAAAAGAAAGAAAAAAAGAAAGAAAAAGGATAGCAAGCCAAATTGACATTCCAAAATATTGTATCATTTTAACATTAGCATTTGAACCTACAAGTGAATTTATTAAAAGCTTATCACTAACATATGTCTATTTATATCTACTATTATCATGAGTGTTTCTACCTTAATTTTTAAAAACATTTTCGAATATTGAAATTTTAAGATCAGTAAGAGTGTTTGTTAGGAGTTGTGGAGAGCGAGCTGCTCTCAATGGTCATAGATAATTTCTAACCACATTTGTTTCTCCATGTGTTAAGGTATCTTGATTCAAGAAAACATTTTTAAATCATATTTACTTGTGGAAATGCTCATCACCTTGGGAAAATACTATCAATGTAAATGAAAAAAATAACACCTAAAAAAAGGCAGCAAAAAAAAAAATTAGAATACATATATAAAATCACTACCTTCCTTCATCCTCGACCCTGTGATGTATAGTAAAAAACCAAAAATCATATTAATTTATTGAATAATAATAATAGTAATAATAATAATAATAATAATAATAATAATTATGTTAAAGCAAAACTTGATAATACACAACAGAAAAACAATATGTTGGGACAGAGATGAAATGGTTAGCAAGCAAAGGCAGTCAATTGGTACAAAAGGAGTACAAGACCAGGCCCAACTGGATTGGAAATGTGATCCACTGGGAATTGTACAGGAGAATAAAATTTGACCATAATAACAAATGGTGTATACATAAATCAGAATCCATCCTAGAAAATGAGACACATAGAATTATCTGGGATTTTGAAATACAAACACAATACCAAATCCTGACTAGAGGGTCACATCTAGTATTAATGAACAAGAAAAGAACTTATCATCTAGTGGATTTTACTGTTCGAATGGACCACAAGGGGAAAATAAAAGAAAGAGAAAAGAGAAAATACTTAGATCTTACCTGAGTACTGGAAAAGCTGCAGAACATGAAATTAGCACTGCACTTGTAACAGTCCCCCAAAGGCCTAGAGGAATTGGAAATGAGTGAAAGAATCAAGACCATACAGATCACAGCATTAAGATAATGAGAATACTCAGAAGAGTCCTGGAGACCTGAGGAAATTTGCTATCACTCAAACTCTAGTGAAGTACCACCAGTTAAAACTGGTGTGAAAAATTTGCCATGAGTGAAATAATATTTGATATATAAATAATTCCATATTGTATATTGAGCACTGTTATGAAAATGACTGCCAGGCAACTCAACGATATATTTTCCAATATCTTACATATATATATATATATATTTGAACAAATTTTCAGTACAGCAAAATTTTATGATTACATGAATTCAAGGAATCATTTTATCAAATCAGTTCAAAATAATAAAACTAAACTAAAGGAACCCTTTCATCTGGTGCGTTTTCAATCATCACGCTGGAAACAATAAAAAGTAAAATTCGTTAAGTAGGGAAATGTTTTACAAAAAAAAAAGATAAATAAATAAAAATATTCTAGTGTGACTATTGAAACATGCCAGACAAAAGAGTCCCTTTAGTTTAGCTTTATTATTTTAAACCAATTTAATAAAAAGATCCCCCTAATTCATGTAATCATATATATATAATCATCATCATCATCATCATGTCGTCCTGCCAGCACGGATATCCCTGACCCTCTCTCATCACTTCTCCCTATCATTCATCACCTCCGGTAGGTCTTCAAGGTTATATCCTGTGTCTTCACATAGCTGCTGTATGTAAGTTCGAGCTGGTCGTCCTGCTTTTGCTTGGCCATATGTGGAAGTCCATAGGAGTACATTACTTACAAGCTCGTCCTTGCTTCTCCAGCAGTGTCCTGTGTGTCTGGTTCATCTAACTTGTATAGTTTTCATGATGGGAGGCAAGTGGCCGTATAGTTGGTGTCTCGTGGGGTGTTGTCGCCAGGACTTGTTCAATATTGCTCTCAGCATTCTTGTGTAGTTGCTGTCTAGCTTCTCCTCCAGCCGTTTAGTTAGCGTCCATGTAGTGCATCCATATAGCAGTATTGATACAACCGCTGCCTGGAAGAAACTGCATTTCATTTTATCGGTCAGGTCTGATTTCCATATGATTGAGAGCCTATCGATAACCGTCCATGCTTTCGTCAGTCGTGTGTCGATGTCGTTTTCGGTTGATGAGACGCTACTTCCTAGGTAGGTGAATTTGTCTACTAGTTTCAGAGAGGCTCCGTCTAGTGTGGTGATGTTGTCTGTTTGGTTGTAACACATATGTTCAGTTTTGTGTGCATTGACATGGAGGCCAATGCCTGCTGCGACTTGTTCCAAACTATGCAGTAGTGTCTCTGCTTGATTAGGCGTAATGATGATAAATAAATATATATTATATATATATTTAATCCATGGAAAATATTATTCTGCAACCTAAGGTTTCATGAAGTTTATAACAACATTCATCAGGCAGTTAAGAAGATGGAATGAAATTGAAAATCAAAAATGCGACAAAATACAGACAAAATTGAAAATGCGACAAAATGCAGACAAAAAGCCATTAACATTCCATCTTCTTAACTGCCTGATGAATGTTGTTATAAACTTCAAGAAACCTTAGGTTGCAGAACAATATTTTCCATGGATTCAATATATATATTATATATATTTATTTATTATCATTATTATTATAATAGCTCTATTGTAGATATTGAGCACTCTCCATATTATATTGCACTTGGTTTGACACATAACCACATAGTGGTTTACTGACGACCAACACTCTCATAATATATATATGTTTATATATGTATATATATATATATATATATATATATATATATATATATTGAAAAAAGATGTTAGTTTAAAATAATTTTACATTATTTATATTATGAAATTGTATAAAGTTCCAACTGTCTATGAATCTATCTTATGTTTAATATATAATAATGATATAGATACAATATATATTATACTGATGTGTAATAATCATCATGATGATATATATTATAGTATACAATATATACCAATATCATAATAATAATATATAATAATGACATAGATAAAGACATAAAAAAAATAAGAAAAAAATCATGTTCAAAAATACCTGAGTTTGTATTTTGTATAACGCTAATACCCTTGGGAAAGACATGAATCCAACAATTCTCCCCTCAGTTGGGGTAGACATGATTCTTTAATGTTAGTGTGACAATCAACCTAAAGGAAGAAAAACTCTGAATTCAAACCAGATGTATTATATCCTATTCATGGTAGAGAAGTTGGATAAATACATACATCTTCAAAAAGAACCTGAATAAATTTATTTCTTTACTTATAACTTAATGAGATTTATCAGTTTTGAAATTGTCCAATCTTCTGTTGATACACATTCTTTTTACAATACTAGATTGTATTCTGGAAGTCATTTTGAGGGATAGTGGGCAGATCTCATAGCACATTTTCTTCTATCTCTTCTATCTTCAGGAACCAATAATCTTTTAGGTTGGATTTCTGCTCTGAGAACAAAGAAAAATGAAAAAATTTCTATTGTGGCTAAATCTGGAAATTATAATGATGAATCAATTCTTGACTGACTGTGACATGATTCCACTTTAGTTTATATGATAGCAGACATTGCAGAAATTAGTGACAATATACCTTTTTTTTTAAATCTCTCTCTCTCTCTCTCTCTCTCTCTCTCTCTCTCTCTCTCTCTCTCTCTCTCTCTCTCTCTCTCAGTTGTGCAAAGGCCTCAAAGTAAGCTAGTTCAAGTTCTAATCAGGTTATCATGTTCACTTTCAGACTAAGAACCTTTACCAAACCCTCGGTAAAGATCTGAACCCTCTTATCTTCCCAGCTATGGGTTAAATTATATCATTGATGTTTTTATACAAGGATGGCTTTGGCATTAAATAACTCATGGGTGTTGATGTGCCATTAAAAAAAGAAACCAAACCAAAGCATTAGGTAAATCAAAAAGTGCTGAAATGCTGGTCAGTAGAGCAGTATAATAACTAAAATGAATTAAAATTTCACCTTCTTTCTTAAGTTTTATCAACTGGGCAATCATCAACAACCCTGTAAGAAGGTGAGATTTTAATTTACTTTAATATATATATATATATATATATATATATATATATAAGCCAGTGGTTTTCAATCTGTGCTTGACAACATCAACACCAGGGGTCTGTAGATGCTGAAAGGGTGTCTAGAAATTTTATATTACCCAATTAATGATAGAATTGCAAATTCATATTTCTAGTTACTATGAAAATTTATTTTAAACAACAACCACTCCCCAAATTTTGGCTTAGCACAGCTTCTGAATGTCCATTGTCATCTAAAAAGGTGTTCAAAATGCTGCTACCTTTTGCAACAAAATATATATGCAAAATAGCATTTTCAGCACTTCTCAATACAATGACCAAATGCAGATATAGACTTATTGTGCAAAGTGAATGACATGTAATTGACAAAAATCATCAAAAATATCACCAAGAATTGACAATTTGTATCAGGCAAGGCAAGCACATCCCTCTCACAAAATTTCATTATTTTGTGTAAATATTAGATGTGATTTTTGTTAACTATTTTTGATAAATTTTATTTTTATTTATATGGAGGCCTATGAGATAGACCCTGAAGTAGAAAGGGTCCACAGCTCCAAAATGTTTGAAAACTGTTGTTCTAATTGACTTTTATCCTTCAAAATTATGGAATGAAAAAGGTGATTGATATTTTCCTTCCTATTCGAAAAATATATTTTGAATTGTTTTATTATTATTATTTTTTATCTTTTAACAATTTTCCCTTTTTGTTTTTTCATACATTCCACAGATGCAGGAGGTTGTTGTGCTGCCACGTAATGAAAAAGATGGCAAAAGCACAATAATGACACCAGATTACTTTTCTTGGAGGTCAACAAAGTCCTCTCACACAGACAGTGGCCACAACTTTAATGTGGGAGACGCAGGACATAGAGAAGAGATGCCAGGTATGTAGCTATGATGGTGATGATGGGGATGTTGATGAGGACTGGCGATTCGCCTTCTTGGAGTGTGTTACTGAACTTCTGCTTGAGAAAACAATAAAATCTAAAACATCTTAGTGACTATTGTTTCCACTATAGCAGACATCTTTTCTTTCTATTTTTTTTATCCTTTTCTCTCTCAGTGATGTTAATGTGAATTTAAGGGGAAAAAATATACATAAAAAAAGTACCCCAGAAAAAAACTGCACCTGATGCACCCAGACATCAAGCAGTATAGTCCTGTCTGTTCACAGTCATTGTTTAACATGGCTCAAAAAGACTGTGCAGACTTTGGGCAAGAACAGAAACAAGAACAATAACAAAACAAAAAAAAAAGATGACAGATAAATGAAATAAAAAAAGGAAACTTTTACAATTCCTCATCTTCTGTGTTTATAAAAGAAAAGGATTTGATAAACTTTTTAAAGATCTCACAATCAATTTCATATTTTAAATGATTACTTGTTTAAGTTTTTTTTGTTTTTTTTTTCTGTTGGATGTATAATAAAATTTTTATGAGAAACATATGTCTGCTTATTATTATTATTTTTTTTTTGCTCTGCAATTATTGTAGTGCTATTATGTATAGTTATCTAAAGTCTACGACAAAAATCACCAAATACAATCCTATGTGTTTATAGATGTGGCTATATTTTTCTTTTGCTTTTTCTCTCTTTCTTTCTCTTTGTATAGCTGCACAAAACCTTAAAATTATCAGGAACATTTTTTTTGCAGTTAAGAATTGAAGTATTCTTAAAATCATAGCTGAATATATATATATATATATATATATATATATATATATATATATATATATATGTAAGAAAAAAATTGATAACTCAGAACTAAGTTTCAAGGCTTCAATCTTTAGGTGAAATTGATCAAGAATTTCTACATATCTCACCTGATGATCAGATTCATGAAGCTCAGAATTATGAGTTACCTCTAATTTTTTATAATTGTTACATTTGCTTAACACTTTTGTGTGTGTATGTGTGTGTGCCTGTTGAGCATTTTTATTTCTTGCTGAATTTACTGCCGTTTTAGTTTATATCGAATGTTGGGCATTCCTAATTTTCATTCAATTTAATTTAATAAATGTATGTACACATGTACATACATGTAAACACACACACAAATACACACACATATATATATATATATATAATGTTCACAAAAAAGAAACCAAACTTTTACAAAGATAAATTTTTTGCTTAATCTTCCAGTGTACTAAATTTATGAACAATACAACAGATAGATACTACAAATTCAATTCTGTAGCCCAAAATAAAATTGCATGAATATACGTGTGAGATGAACTAGGCATACAGGACACTGCTGGAGAAGCAACGACGAGCTCAAAAGTGATGTACTCCTATGGACCCCCACATACGGCCAAGCAAAATCAGGACGACCAGCTCGAACATACATACAGCAGCTATGTGAGGTTACGGGATGTAGCCCTGAAGACTTGCCAGAGGCAATGAATGATAGGGAGAAGTGATGAGAGAGGGTCAGGGATATCCGTGCTAGCGGCACGACATGATGATGATGATGATGATGTAATCATTTAAGAAGGGAAGAGTCCCTATGGCATTGTGGCTAATATGCTGGACTACAGCATCTTAGTGAATGATTTTGAGCTCCATTTGTGCTTTGACATTCAGTTTCAGATTAATGCCCTTAGGAAAGGAATGAACCTTCTTATTCCTTCCAACTATGGATTAAATAGTACCGCTACTGATCTTCTAAAAAGATGGTTTTGGCATTAGGTTACTCACAAAGGTTGATATACCATTAAACAAAAAGAAAATAATTATTTTTGGAGTGCTAGATATTTATATTTTTGGTTAAAGAGTTTCAATGTTGTAGAGTGTGGTAATAAAATCTAAACGAATATTATTAGGTGTTATATTTAACAATATCCATCTAGATTGTATTAAGCTCCACTAAAGGTAATAAAACCCCAACATCATTCATTAGTTCAGAAGAAAATTAACTTGTTGTAAAACATTGTTACAAGTGTCCTTATTTATGGGAGGAGAGATTTCTCTTTCAAAAAGACTTGACTGCATTGTTGACATATTTTTCCGGCTCTTGAAATTCGTTCTGGAAGTTGTTTAGTGGGATAAAGTGCAAATTATTTAGTACATTTTCTTATATCTTTGCTTTGAGAACAGCAAAAAGTATGTAGAGGCTAAAATTTGGAGATGGGAACAATTTCCATGGATGAGAGCAGATATTTTCTCAGTATGTCTGTTCCCGTGACAACAGTCATCCAGATTCAGAATCATCCTGCATAAATTTTCTTTCCAACTTGAAATGTTGGTATCACTTATGATATTATGTATGATTCAAATGCTTTTTTTTCTTTATTTGAAATAGAATTTTGCACAAGATACTTTACTTTTTCACTTTGAAGAAAAAGGATAAGCATACTATACACACATTTATTCCAGAATGTGTTGCTCCAATACAAATGAACACGACATGACGTAGTTGCTTTTATATTTACGAGATGCATACGATAAGTTTCCAGACTTTTTTCGTATGGGCACTTTTATTGGTAGTACACATATGAAACTCTAGTCCCCTTCAAAGTAATCTCCTCTAGCTGCAATGCACTTGTTCTACCGTTCCAACAACTTCTGGAGGGACCCATGGAAGTCCTATTGTGTGAGCGTGTCAATGACCTTTATAACAGGCTCTTTCATCTCCTCAATTGTCACATAACGACAGCCTCTGAGCTTAAGGAATAACCAAAAGTCACAGGAAGCAAGGTCTCGACTATAGGGACAGTGATGATCAGTCTTGATTCCCATCTTGCTCAAAAAGTCTGTGACAAGGATGGAGTTGTGGACTGGTGCATTGTCCTGGTGGAAATGCCACTGACTCGATTTGAAGAGTGCTGGCCTCTTCCCAAAGAATCTCTTCCTGAACTCCCTTAAAACCTCAACATAGTAACCCTAACCCTAACCCTTTGGCCAATCAACTCTGGTGTACTGACTTCCTTACTCCTCCCACACCTCATAGACTCCGTGCCTTCCTTGAATCTCTTATGCCACTCAAAAACTGATGCTCGATTCATACAAGATAGTCAAATAGCAGTCTGAAGCACTCCATACGTTTCTGTGGCATTTTCTCCTAGTTTAAAACAATTTCATAGCATATCATTCTTCTAAAGTGTCACATTGCATTTTTGAAATTCACCAGCTGTGACAATCGGGCTTTAGTAGGGTGTATTCCAATTGCTGCTGTAGCTGCTCATTTGAACCTGAAATCATGAATATTGGTCAGTCATCTTATAAGAGCTATAGCAATAACATACTGAATTTTCAAGAGTCTACAACAATTTAAAAAACCTGTACGAAAAAAGTCTGGAAACTTATCGTATGCCCCTAGTAAGTTCAATTCCACGGCTACACAAAATTGTAATCATGAGAATACTAAATCATATCATTGGTGTGCTCTTTTAAAAGTTTGGTTTCTTTTCAAAAACAATATATATATATATATATATAATCATTTTAGACATGTTTCATTAAATATGATATAAATGTGAATATTTCTCTCTCTCAAGATATATATATATATATATATATATATATACACAC
>OY757908.1:62797078-62822078 GCA_963585895.1 Sepioteuthis lessoniana
AGAAATGTGCTATTATCCTTATTATAAGGTTGTTTATATATATATATATATATATATATATATATATATGAGAGAGTCAAAAGTTTTGCAATATTTTCTTGTTTCTGGAATAAACTCCAGGAACTTGAGGGAAGCACTCTCGGATTATTACTTGTTCCAGTCCAAGGCTCACTTCCTCCACTAAGGAGCTTTCAATAACCAAGAAGAAGTAGAAGCTTCAGTGAAAGAGTTCTTTGCTTTGAAGGACAAGAACTGTTATCCATACGAGATCAAAAAACTGGCAGAAAGGTGGCGTCACCCAGCATATAGTTTGGACCTAGTTCTCTCAGATCATTGCTTCTTCCAATCCATGGTTCACTTCCTGTGCTTATTTCACTTCAACAACCAAGAGGAGGTGCAAGCTTCAGTGAAGAAGTTCTTCACTTTGACAGACAGGAACTGGTATCAGCATGGGATTAAAGAGCTGGCAGAACAGTGGTTTCAGATAATGCAATGCAATTGTGGCCTAGTCAGCTGGGCCTGTAGAATACACTGACTGCATCTCTGCAGAGGGGTAAGACTCCCTCAACAAGTGTACTGGATACGACACTAAACAATCTGATGGTGAGGCTCGAGTAATGCTGGAGCTTTAGGGAATGCGGAGTACCCCTTTATTGCCATTACTCCCATGTCCACTCTGGCCCAGAGGGTAGCACCTAATAGAGTCCTATCTATGGGTCAAATAGTACTAAACTGTGTAATTACACTAAAATGAATTGTTCGAAATTAACTGTTTTCATATTTAATTGTGTATAAACAAAAAAACTGCATACTTTTGCATAGAAATATTTTTACATTCAACTGTGTGTAAATAAAAACTGTATTTATACATATTGGAAAATAGGAAGATCTTGCAAACTTTCATCAAACTGACTTAATTCGGCATTAAAAGACCATAAAAAGGTTGATACGCTGTAAAACAAACGAACCAACCAACACAATTGAGTCCTTGGCTGCTTTTGTTGCAACTTGAAGATTAAATTAGCAAACTATTGCAAAACTTTTGATTCACTCTTGTATATGTATGAATATATATATAAAATGTGCTAAGTTACTATGAGAAGAATGGAAGCAAATTATTTTCACTTCAACTTTTTTTCATAGTAGAATTAGTATAATGAATAGGACACCACACAAAGATAAAAATTATCTTAGGACAGATGCTCCAAAAGTTAAACCCTTTTTTTTATTTCTACACCAAGCACAACAAATATCTTTTTCTCAATTGGACCAAAAACTTTTCTGTATCCCTTGGTACTAGTATAATAACTTAGTGAGTGGTATGTATTTACACAACCCCTCTATTACAAGCAGGATGCAATACAAAGTCACATTTTGAGTGGAGTTTAACCGATTTGAATTCAGAGTTTTCCTTCTCCTAGACTAGTTGCCACATCTTGTTTAAAGAGCACAGTCTGACCTATTTACCAATGGAGAATATTTGGATGCATACTTTTCCAAAGAATATTCATGCTACATGAAATGCAAACAGCCTCATCCAGGATTTTGAACTCAGTTATTGTTCAGTGAGTTTGTTGAATTCTAGCATACCATTCTTCTAGGGGAAAATCTCCATGGCATAGGGGTTAATTTTAAGTTTGAACTCCACTCTCATTATTACATTCATATTTGGATTAATACCTTTAGAAAAAGTATGAACCTCCCTTAACCTCTCCCTCCGCTGTGGGTTAAATAGCACCGCTACTGTTCTTCTACAATCATTGATTTAGCATTGAATAACCTACAAAGGTTTATATGCTATTAAACAAAGAAACCAAACCATTCTTTTGTTATTCTTTGTTTAATGACGTATCACCTTTTATGGGTTATTTAATGCCAAAGCATCCTTGTAGAATAACAGAAAGTAAAGTAAGCAAAGTTGGCAACCTTAATCAAGGGTGACCCAAAGGCTCCCTTTTCAATAGCTACTACACCGAGGTGTAGGGGAGGGTGCTACTCCATTCCCTGGACTGATTCACTTTTTCCTTGAACCTTACCTTATAATGGTGAGTGTTAAGCAAGGCGGCCTCAAGTAGCATTTTTTGAGTTTTTGTTATGACTCGACCCGAGATTGAACCTCGGTCTCCTGGACCATTGGCAAACACTCAACTCATTAGGCCTATGGCCCAGTTAAAAATAACAGTAGTGGTACTATTTAACCCATAACTGGGAATATAAACAGGATTCATATCTTTCCCAAGGGCATTAATCTGAAAGGGAACATAATAGATTGACTGGAGTTTGAACTCTCTTACTTCAAGGCTACAGTCTAGCACTTTAGCCATTATGCCACAGGGACTACCCCTTATTTTGTTATGAGCTCATCCCCAAAAATATGTGTCTGGTTCTACACAAGCCTTCCACCATTATGAATAAATCACCTGTGTACACAGTCTAGTGTTTCACATCTTTAACAGGACTGTTACACACTAAAACATAATCTTTGTCTATGAAGCTCTGTGTGTGTGTGTGTGTGTGTGTGTGTGTGTGTGTGTATATATAAACACATATTCATATGAGTAAATCTATAAACAGTGTTATTCTAAATTAAAAACCCGAGGAATGTTGTCTACATAATTTAAGGCACATTGGTGCACCATTCTTCTGTTATCAATTCATCTAAAAAGTTTGGCTGGTTCTATACAAGCCTTCCACCACTATAAACAAATCACCTGTGTAAGAAGTTTAGTAATTCGCTTTTTTAATTGAACTGTTGGGTATTCATATGTCATGCATGAAAGAAGAACTTGATATCAGTGCAATCAAGTTGTAATAAAATAATTTTCATTTATATAAATTTTGATAATCATTAAAAAAAAACAACAGATATTAGATAAATCAGAATAAATGGGACAATTATCCATTAAAAATATTTTATTAAGATAGCATAATGAAATTTATATTATAAATATATATCTTTTCACTGATGTACCCAGACTAATATCCTCATCTTGTATACTATTATGATATTTATCCAACCAACCCAACTATGCTGGAATGTAATACAAGGTTAGTTTAATGTAGGAATCCCTCAAAAAGCAAGGGGACGATGCCAAAAACAGCTCATCATTTTCTTTTTGTGGCACCTCAGGCACCAGCCAATAAATCCAGCCCAAACTCTTTTTAGACTCGGAGGTGGGTGCTGCAAGGAAAAGACCTCCTGTAGCTGAGCTGATCTATTTATTATAACTCCCCACACACTCGGTATAAATTTTAGGTCATATTTCAGTTATTCTACCCTCTGACCTTCTTTAGGTTGTCATAGTAACCTTCTGTTTGTTGACTCTAACCTCCTTTGGTCATTGGCTGTTTGGAGAAATGTTTGCTGAGTGGTGCTGGTGAGTTTTATGAGTGAGCAACCAAGTTATGTCCCTTTTTTAATTTACATTTTGGATTAAGATGAATGGCAAATGGCGCTGCTGTATTGATATTGATTTGCATAAGTGTATGTATTTACACAGCTTCTCTTCCTCGAATACAATGTAACACAAGGTCAATTTTTAAGCTGAGTAAAGTTGGTTTGAATTCAGAATTTTCCTTCACCTAGACTAGTTGCTTAACCAAGGCTAAAGAACACTGCCTGGCCTACTATTTACCCATAGCAAGGGCAGGGGAGAACAGATGGATTCATGTCTTTTTCAAAGGCATTAATTCAATCTGAAATGCAAACAGCTTCATCCAAGATTTGAACTCTCATCACCATTTCTGTTTCCCTCAACGATAACCATTATGCTAGGCACACCTCTGTTTGAATAAATGTAGTTCTGGTATGATTGGTCAATCATGGCTAATCTTGATTCCTTGCCTCCTTTTGTTATATAAGCTTCTTAGACTTTGAACCTCACACTTATGTTCATGCTCAGTGTATCAACATAATCATCTCATCAACTCAAATCTTATATCATTGTATCAACACTTTATTGCTGAGTTTGCACACATCATTTTGTATGGTTCAAACTGAAACAATTATTTTTGTTTGGATTTGAATAAAAAGGTCCTGTTCAAAACAGCCCAGTTGGTTGGGCCTGTAGAATATACAAACTGCATCTCTGCCAAGGAGTAAGACCCTCATCAACAGTGTCTTAGATATGATTCTAAACCAAGGGTGCGCAAACTGCAGTCAGCAGGCCACGTGCAGTTAAATCAAGACTACATTCTTTTGATTTTAAAATTTGTGATCCTTTGATAATTCATAACCTAGTGATGCTGTCCTCCTGTACCATATTCACAATTAACGCTAGATATGGCCATGTGCAAAATGGGTGAAATGCACATCAAATGTTGGTAACATATATACATAATGTTCATATAGAAAACTCAGAACATATAAAGAACATAGGAATCTCGAAATTCAAAAACACATAACGACTTCTTATTCAGGTACGAAACCTTTTTATTAACTTTGAGTTAAAGGTTTTGGCATAAGGAGGAGAGACACAATCTCACTATGCCGTCTTATTCATTTGGCCCCTATCTCATGCGACACCCACAGCTCGCAAATTCAGCGAGCTCCAAAAGTCGAACCTCCTCGTTCGGCGTCTAGTTTTCAACTCTCCTAACTTTCTTTCAATTCTCCACAAACCTCTGCGCGCTTCTGTTGCGTGACGTCACTCACACTCCATCACCCATTTCGTCTCGGACTATTGTGACATCTCTGAGTGATACCTTTGTCCGCCCGCACGCGCCCGCTTTAACACCTGCATCAATGTTTGCACCTAACTAACCTATGTGCTGAGCTGAAGGGTTCTCAGCCTAACTAAACTCAAAGGCATGAACCAAAATCCCTCGCCCATTACATTACACTCCCACCAAAAGGTTTGCCCACCCCTACTCTAAACAATCTAATGGTGAGGTTCTAGTCCTGGAGCTCTGAGGAATATAGAGTACCCTTCATTGCCATTTCTTCCAGGTCCACTTTAACCCAGAATGGGAGTATGTTAGAGTCCCATCTATGGGTAAAATAGAATTATTTAACCATTTACAGTACTTGAAACCATTTAAATACGTCATTGTATTATTAGTATCCTGTAGCAGCGCTTGAAACCATTCGACTGCGTGTAAACAAATGATTAATATTAAATAAAATTATTAATCTTAAATATGTTATTGTATTATTAGTATCATGTTGCAGGGCTTGAAACCATTCGACTCTGTGTAAACAAATGATTGATATTTAATGAAATTACTAGTGTTAAATACCAATATTTGAAATCATTTAACTGCATGCAAATAGAACTATTAGTGTTAGATAAGAATACTTGAAACCTATTAAACTGTATGCAAACAAGTAAACTCTGGCTTGTTAAAAAATAATGCTAGCAACAAACTATTCACTTACAAATTGAATATTCACAAGATTTGGTATTAAATAACCCACAAAGGTTGATATGCCATAAAAGCACAACCACCCAAACCTGTTCAAAATTTTCAGGTCACTATGACAGATACCTGAAGAAAGTTGATTCCTACAATGGCCAAAATTTTTTGCATAATAGTTATCATTCTTGGAAAAAGGACTTGCCAACCCAAATTAAAACCTGGACAAGACTGCTTGTGTTTCACTTCACACTCATACCTTTGGGAAAGGTATCAATCCATATCTTTCCCCCCCCGCATGAATTGTTGAGCAGACTGAGTTCTTTAAGCAGTCAGTTTAGAAGAAGGTAAACTCTAATTTCAAACCAGCTTTATTCTGCTTAAAAATTGACCTTATGTCACATCCTGCCTGTGGCAGAGGGGTTGGGTAAATACATACAGGTGCTAAAACATTGTCGCTATAAGAACAACTAATATGAAGATATGAATCCAACTAGATCTCTGAATAATTATAATAATTCCTCATTTGAGAGATTCAAACAGAATATGAATTTTTCTTTTTTTTTACCGAATTTGTATTGTATTTATAGCATAGCGTCTTGTGGAAATGTCATGCTTTTTAAAAAAGAAGATTATTTTTATTGCAAACAACAATTATCAAGACACACATTGATATCTCTGTGAATTTTTTTGTGTAATTTTCTTTTATCTCAATAAATATTCTTTTTCACATCTGAGTCTGAAAAAGAATGTTTTATTATTACCTTTGAACTAGTTTTTCTTTCATCTTAATTTTGTAGCTCTTTATCACAACACAGAGGTTATATTCACTTCTAGGATAATTAAGCAAACAAACTGGATTGAAAATAAAGAATAAACTTACAAAAAGGTTAGAACTTGCATCCCTTGGGAAAGAATCTAACTAGGCCAGGGGCTTATAAATTAATTCATGAAATCTAACCAGCAAATGTTATTTAGATTTAACCATATTGCTAAATACTTCATTAATTAATTTTTTTTCGTTCATTCAGTATTCTTTGTTTATAGTAAGTAGTAGCTGACTTAGTTGTCTGAAGTTGTATGGATTTCTGAAAGGAAGCATTATCTTTATTATTTTTGGATGGATTTTCTTTCCAGAATTTAACTATGGTTATTTACTCAGCTTAGCTTAGTTGTCACACAAAGCAAAGTATGGAGTACCCAGTGAGAATCAAGCTCATTAATGATGGTCCACTAGTCCAGTTTGCTAACCATTACACCTCACGAGGTGTGACTATATGAGTAAATTTAGATGAAAGTTTGTAAGTTGGTTTTTATAACCTATTGAGTAAGTACTGTCTATCCCTGACAGAATTGAGAATTTAGAACTCATAAACTTATTCACCTTTTTTAGTGTCATTACCATGTCCCAGGAGAAGGAAAACTCTGAATTGCAACCAGTTATACTCCATGTAAAAATCAACATTGTGTCACATCCTATCAGAGGTGGAAGGGTTGGGCAAATACATACATATACATACATACATACATACATACATACATACATATATATATATATATATATATATATATATATATATATATATATATATAAGCATGTTTCATTGAATAATAAAGACAAATTTTGTTTGTATGATTTATTTAAGATCCTATCAAGTTTTCTGATAAGTGTCTTAGTTTCAGGTTGGAATTGGTTGATGAATTTCCTGAAACTAAGAAAACTTGAAAGGATCTTGAATAAATTATACAGACAAAATTTGTCTTTATTATTTAATGAAACATGCTTAAATGAACATCTGCTGCCTAAGTACACATACTTAAATATATATATATATATATATATATATATATATATATATATATATATATATATATATATATATATATAGGGGGGCATTTTCTGAAAGTTCTATTTTTATATTGTATTCTAGAACAATCTTTCATAATGGAATTTTGTGCATGTCACTAAGAATGTTTCATTCCCAGCAAACAACCTAAAAAACTTTTTTTTAGATCACTGGGGTACACAATGTGAATTTTACCTGAGCCAGTTCCCTGAAAATAGCATAACCACAGCTTCTGTTGAATGCTGCACATTGCTGTATATGAATATCTATGTGCCTATGTCCAAAGCAATATCCATGAGCAGATAACTCTTGATTTGCTGATGATAAAAGGATAGTCATAAAAAAATCACAGTTGTATATAAATTGTCATGTTGAGTCCCAGTCGTTGTTCAGTGTTGGAAATGAACTTCAATCTCTTTCCTAAGTATTAATGAAATAAAGTAACTTAAAAAAAAAAAGAGATTACATTTTTTTTTCAGATAGCTATTAAAAATGATGTTTCTACAAAATGGTATAATTTGAATATAAATCTTTTGTTATCTATTTTGATTTCACTGATAAAGACATGTGATTAACTCCACAAATTTTTCTGTCCACACACTAATATCTCTATCTTCTGCATTGTTTGCACTTTGCTTATCCTAAGCAGATAATACAATTTTTAAAAAAACAAACTTTCTTCTTCTGCACCAGTATCATTTTTTGTATGTTTATCAGTCTAACTTTCTACAAAGTACCCCAGTTAACCTCACACCATATATTTTTTTGACTTTTTAAAGAAACTATCTAGGATAGCTTCATCAAACTTGGCAGACGGGGATATAAACCTATACCAGACCTATTAAATCTTGCCATCAACTTTATCTGCTTCTTATATTTTTTTTCCAAAATGTTTGTGAATATATAATTTTACATAATTTTTTTAACTGCATCTCATGGTAAGGTTTCAATCTTGCAGTTTGAGGGATATAGAGTACCTCTTCATTACTGTTATTCTCAGTTTCATTTTGAACCAAAGTGGTAGTACCTGTAAGTGTCCCATCTATGAGTCAAATAGAACTGTTCAATCTTTTACTCAGGATTATTATTGATATTGAATAGAATTATTAGTGTTAAATAGCAATGCTTAAAACCATTTAACTGTGTGTAAACAAATGAGTTCTAACTTGTTTAAGAATAAAGTTATCTACCAACTCTTCTGATACAAATCATATCATCATCATCATCATCATCATCATCATGTCATGTCGCTAGCACGGATATCCCTGACTCTCTCTCGCCACTTCTTCCTATCATTCATCGCCTCTGGCAGGTCTTCAGGGCTACATCCTGCATCCTAACATAGCTGCTGTAATTATGTTCGAGCTGGTCGTCCTGCTTTTGCTCAGCCATATGTGGGGGTCCATAGGAGTAAATCGCTTATGAGCTCGTCCCTGCTTCTCCAGCCATTTCCTGCATGTCTGGTTCATCTAACTTGGATAGTTTTCATGATGGGAGGCAGGTGGCCGTATAGTTGGTGCCTTGTGGGGTGTTGCCACCAGGACTTGTTCAATATTGCTCAAAACATTCTTGTGTAATTGCCGTCTAGCTTCTTTTCCAGCCATTTTGTTAGCGTTCAAGTAGTGCATCCATACAGCAGTATCGACACGACTGCTGCCTGGAAGAAACTGCATTTCATTTTATCAGGTTTGATTTCCATATGATCGATAGCCTATTGATAGCTGTCCATGCCTTCGTTAGCTGTGTGTCAATGTCTTTTTCGGTTGATGAGACACTGCTTCCTAGGTAGGTGAATTTGTCTACCAGTTTCAGAAAGGTTCCGTCTAGTGTGGAAATGTCACCTGTTTGATTATAGCACATATATTCAGTTTTGTGTGCATTGACATAGAGGCCAATGCCTGCGGCAGCTCATTCCAAACTATGCAGTAGTGTTTCGGTCTGGTTGGGTGTATTTGCCAGAATCACTATGTCATCGGCGTAGTCGGCGTTGGTAATTGTTTTTGCGGGGTACCTTCTGCTTCTTTTCTTTGTCAGCTCAAAGCTATTTTCTCTGATTTTATCAATCGATGTTCTAAGCACGTAGTCTTGACAGATGATAAAGAGGTATAGAGCTAGCGTGTCCCCTTGTAGTACTTCTGCTACAATGTCGAAATATTCTGTCTCCATATATATATATATATATATATATATTTATATAATAGGATTCGGTATTAAATAACCATCAAGGGCTGATATTGGCCCAGTCACCTGGGGCTGCAGAATACACAAACTGCATCTCTGCAGATGAGTAAGACTCCCCCAATGAGAGTTCTGGATATGACACTAAACAATCTGATGGTGAGACGCCAGTAATGATGGAGCTTTGCGGAATATGGAGTACCTCTTTATTGCCAACTCTCACAGGTCCACTCTGGTCCAGTGTGGTAGCACCTGATAGGGTCCTATCTATGGGTTAAATAGAAATAAACAGTGTACTTATGCTAAACTGAATTGTTTGAAAGAAACTGTTGTTGACATTTAAACTGTATACTTACACTAAACTGAATTGTTTGAAATTGGACTGTTTATATGTATAAAAATGGATTTAGCATTAAACAACCTACAATGGTTGATGTGCCATAATACCAAACTAAACCAAGAGTTGATATGCCATTAAACCAAATAACCTGATTTAACCCGTAGATTTTTTTGATAAAATAGTTCAAAAAGAGGATAAGATTATAAAAAGTAAAGTTGGCAACTTTAGTCGAGGGTGACCTTAAGGCTACCTATTCAATAGCTACAACACCAAGGTGTAGGGGAGGGTTCTATTCCATTCCTAGGATTGATCCACTTTACCCTTGATCCTTACCTTATAATGCTGAAAGTTAAACAAGGCAGCAACAAGTAGCATTTTTTGAGTCTTTGGCATGACTCAACCTGGGATTGAACCCAGGTCTCCTGGACCATTGGCAAACACTCTACTCATTAGGCCAATAAGGTATTATTAAAGTCGATACTACAGTTGGTTGAGCATTTATTAAACCTTATCACTGTGAAACCAAAATTTTAAAAATAAATAAATAAGGGAGCTATAAATTAAAAGCTAAAATATATACATTTGAGCCTATTCTACACTGTATACCCATTTCGCTCAAAAGAGAGATATTTCACAAAATTCCCTTGTGCTTGCAACACAGACTAAAACTCATCCTTATGTTTTCATGAAAAGTGGCTAGCATGTTACATAGCAATACTTGTAACCACTTTACTGAGTACAAACAAATGATTAATATTGAATAGAATTATGTTAGATAGCAATAATTGAAACCATTTAATTGTGTAAAAACAATAGCAATACTTGTGTCCAACAATCTAAAAAAGGTTTGTAGGATATAAGATGAGGTTATGTGTGTATATATATATATATATATATATATATATATATATATATAAATGTAAGTTTTTTTAGATTTCTACTTGAGTATGTATGCATGAAACCTTTTCGGAGTAAAGTGTATGCAGTAATTGTCCAAAAGCTTGTTTCTTGTATATACACAAAAAACTATAAAAGCAAATTATGAAAAACTTCTTGTTAGACATTGTTAATGAAACATGCATCAAAAGATTGCTAATTGCTACTAAAATACACAATAACATTTATATAAACTGTAACCCAGCAAAAATACCACGTTATAGTGAGATTTTTATTTGAGAGATCTATTTAAAATACTTTTAGGGGATTATGTGATTCCTAATCTAAAATTTCAATTCTTATACAACTGTATATTATTGGTTATAATGCTTCCTTTTTTTTTTCTTTTTTCTTTTTTTCTTTTCCTTTTTTCTCTCAAACAATTATTTTTACCTCTATGTGTTGTGCTTATTTTCAATTCATAAAAAGCAGAAGATCAGTTTAGCCATTATTTAGAATATCATATTTTTGTTTTTGCAATGTCTATTTATGTCAGTTTGGCACAAGGCCTCAAGGGAATTGTCCAGGCAGCAAAGTCTGGCCATATATTATGATTACAGTTCTTGGCAGCTTTTGTTCTTGACCCAAACCCACTGCCCAAAGAATTTCACTCACCAACATAACAAATGATAAACATTTGCACTGACAGAAACAGAACAAAACTTTATACTGACCTGTAGATTATTGTTTCTAAACTCATGGATCTACTCTGAAACAAGATGCTTGTAGAGTAACAATTAGGAAATGGAATCAACAACTCAAGTTCAAGTCCTTGGATGAGGCAGTTTGCATTTCATATATGGGGAATATGTTTAACTAATTGATACAGAAATTAAAATAAAATGATAAAACTGTAATACAAATTAAGTATTAATGTAATATAATGGCCGAGGAATTACGTTTTATGCCTTTGGATTTAGTTAGGCTGAGAACCTTTCAACTCTGTGCATGGGTTACTTAGGTGCAACATTATTGCAGGTGTTCACGTGCGCGGGCGGAATGGACGTATCACTCTGAGATGTCACAATAGCCCAGATGGGAAACGGAGCTACAGAGTGCTGGTGACGTCACGCACCGGAAGCGCGCGAAGGATTTTGGGGATTTTGAAAAAGTCAGTTAGTTGAGTTGAGTCCTGCCTCGGGAGAAGGCGGAGGCCTTGGGCAGGTGCCGCACGAGATGTGGGGGGGGCAGATGAAAAAGCCAGAATAGAAAGAATGTGTATCTCTCTCCTTATGTCGAAGAACCTTTAAACTCAAAGGTAATAAAAAGTTTCATACCTGAACTAAGAATTCGTAAGTGTTTTTCATGTTTCGAGATTCCTATGTTCTATGTATATACGTTATGAACATTCTATGTACGTTTTGCATATCTGTATCTGGGTATGGTACATTAATGCTGTTTCCAATAGTTAATGCCCTGACTGTAAACACTAACTGGAATGTCATAGCACCCAGGCAGACAGTCAGACAACTACAGTATGTTGCTTATCTTCACAATTTCATAATAGCACAATAGACTGTGAATTTATATGAATATAAGTTCTAATTAGTAAGATTTGTATGTTTCAAATATGGCTGATCTAATTCTGATTTCAGAGAAAAATTATGTACACCATACAATGAGGGAGTAGTAAGAGTTTAATGAGATATAATGGTAGTTTATTGGATATACACACATTGGCATTATTACTGTACTTATATAGCATAACATTTTAAATAAAAGCTACTTAAAGGTTATTTCATTGAAGATTAAAACCTGGATTCTACCTGTAGTCTACTGTATATTTGAGGGTCAACCGATACGGCAGGTATAGGTCTAACCAAGAATTTTAAGCTAAAAATCTTGAAGTTGGTTTATATGCCAGGTTAACTTGTACTCTACAATTTATAGTCAAAATATACTTTTGGCAATGGGATAAATACAACAATCTCCCAAGCTATATATAAATAGTAGGACAGACTATATTATCTAACCTTGGTATAGCAACCAATCTAAGAGAAGGAAAACTCTTTATTCAAACCAGTTATACTTTGCTTAAAAATTGACCTTGTGTCACATTCTGCTATAGCAAAGCGGTTAAGTAATGGCAAAGAGAATACAATTTCCGTTAAGTATATACATAAAATTGCTCCTTAAGCATTAAATAGTTTCCATTCCTCTTCATATATGATTGAATGGTTAACAACCTAGTCTCAAAGACCAGATAAATAATTCTGATTCTTACTAAGTACCCATACTTCTTGTGTTGAAGTAACACTTTGCTTGGTGTAATGGTTAATGAGCCAAATTAGCAAACTACTGCTAGTAAGTTCAGTTTTCATGAGGTGGCTCTCAGTATGCTTTATCATTTGTGTTATTTGAATTTTTAAAATCTATTTTAGCTTTTATATAGTTATTTCTTATGGTATTAATTTTGGCTGTTATCAATAATGATTCTATTTCTCTTTTTACATTTCCTTTGTGTAGCCCTGTCCAGGTTATCTAGTGCATGATGTCCTTAGTTTGTCTTCTAAAATGCCTATATAGTCATTTTTCTTCCCATGTTTCCCATTTATTTAATTATTCCTGTTTTCTTGTCTGCTCTTTTTGTTTTTGCTATTATTATCTGCTGTAATATAATCTTTCATTGCTTTTATTTGTATATTCTTCAAGCCCCTGAGTTGCCATATCCTCACATTCTCAATGTTAATGAGCTCTCTTCCTCCTTCTGTACTTATAATTTACAGTCTGTCCCCATCATTTTTCAGGTGTAATGTCTTGTATATCATCATCAATTTTCTTGTTCTGTGATTCCTGTTTCTGAGATCCTCTCTTGTCTAGAAAGGTCCATAATATCATACCATGGAGAGTATTCAGATGTTTATTCCTTTGAATTCATAATTATTAGCACAAGCAAAAAGAAACCTTTCCCTTATTCCCTCATCGACAAGGCCATTTGATATTTTCCACATCACTGGCCACAATGCATTTCCATTTTGTTCTTGCACTTGCCCTTCTTCTCCATGTGGGCCAAAATCACTTAATAATTTCTTCTGATCATCGTGAAGGTCTTCGGAATGGTGGTTTCTCATCTCTTGGATACCACTCAACAACAGCATATGTCCACCTGTTCTCTGCGAACCTTTTGATATGTCTGACCCAGTGGAGCTTCTGTTTTTGTAATTGCACAGCTGGAGTTTGAACTTGCTTACTACAATGTTGTAGTCCAGCACATTAGCCACTGTGCAACACAGTCCAGTTGGTGGGGCTGTTGAATACACTGACTGCATCTCTGCCAAGAGGTAAGATCCCTCCCCACCAACAAGTGTTCTGGATATGACAATAAAAAATCTGTTTGTTTGGCTCCAGTTTTGGAGTGTGGAGTACCCCTTCATTGTCATTGCTCCCAGGTCCACTCTGACCCAAAGTGGTAGCACCTGATAGAGTCCTATTTAAGGGTCAAATAGAATTGTTTGACATTTCAGCAGTGTGAAAACAATTGACTTATGCTAAATTGAATTGTTTGAAATAGAACTATTTGATCATTCAACTGTATGTAAACAAATGACTGATGTTTAATTGAATTATTTGTGAATCATGGCAATACTTGAAACCATCTAACTGTGTGCAAATGAATGAGTAATGTTAAATAGAATTATTTGTGTTAAATAGCGATAATTGAAACCATTAAACTGTGTACAAACAATACCAATACTAATGTACAAGCAAATTAAAGTTTTAAAATTAAATTACCTACTAACTATATATGAAAACAAATGACTGATGTTAAATTGTGACTGTTATATAGAAATACTTTAAATCATTTAACTGTGTACCAACAAATGATTAATAGTAAATAAAAATACTTTAAATCATTTAACTGTGTGCCAACAAATAATTAATAGTAAATAAAAATACTTGAAATCATTTAACTGTGTACCAACAAATGATTAATAGTAAATAAAAATACTTGAAATCCTTTAACTGTGTGCCAACAAATGATTAATAGTAAATAGAAATACTTGAAACCATTTAACTGTATGCCAACAAATGATTTATAGTAAATAAAAATACTTGAAACCATTTAACTGTGTACCAACAAATAATTAATAGTAAATAAAAATACTTGAAACCATTTAACTGTGTGCCAACAAATAATTAATAGTAAATAAAAATACTTGAAACCATTTAACTGTGTGCCAACAAATGATTAATAGTAGATAAAAATACTTGAAATCATTTAACTGTGTGCCAACAAATGATTAATTGTAAATAAAAATACTTGAAACCATTTAACTGTGTGCCAACAAATAATTAATAGTAAATAAAAATACTTGAAATCATTTAACTGTGTGCCAACAAATGATTAATAGTAGATAAAAATACTTGAAACCATTTAACTGTGTGCAAAAAATGAGCTGAGACTTGTTTTAAATGTTATCAACAAAATGCGTTTACAGACCATAGAAATACTTGAAACAATTTAACTGTGTGCCAACAAATGATTAATAGTAAATAAAAATACTTGAAACCATTTAACTGTGTGCCAACAAATGATTAATAGTAAATAAAAATACTTGAAACCATTTAACTGTGTGCAAAAAATGAGCTGAGACTCGTTTTAAATGTTATCAACAAAATGTATTTACAGACCATAAATTTAATATATGTATCTATAGACAGGACTTGGCATGAAATAACCTACAATGGTTCATTGGACATAAAACTAAACCAAACCAAACCAAATTATATATTTTTAGAATATTTGTATAAAGAGGATTTGGATTCAAATGACCTACAATAGTTAATATGCCATAAAGCCCAACCAAACCAAATCTTATATATTTAATATGTATAAATAGGATTTAGCATTAAATAACCTACAATGGTTGAGATGCCATAAAACCCAACCAAACCAAATCCTATATATTTAATATATATGTATAAAGAGGATTTTGCAATAAATAACTTACAATAGTCGACATGCCATAAAACCCAATCAAACCAAATCGTATATATTTAATATATATGTATAAAGAAGATTTGGCATTAAATAACCTACAATGGTTGATATGCCATAAACCCAAGCAAACCAAACCAATATCCTACAGGGACTCTCTGCTAAGACATAATGGAATGAAATTTTATTCAAAATGTATATAAAACAAATTATATTGATTGATTGATTTTAACAATATGTCAACTCATCTAAGGTTATTTTATGCCTTGAAGTTAGGGAATTGCATTCATTGTATGTTTACATTTTTTTGCATAGTTCTTAAGAAGTGCTTTTTTTGCACATGGTCCTATCAAATACCAATAATTTTTAAACTGATCTATTTGACCCATAGATGGGACCTTAATTGGCACTCTACACTATGGGTCAGAGTGGACTTGGTTGGAAGGAATACCTGTGGCGTAATGGCTAAAGTGCTGGACTGTGGCCTCAAAATATTTGAATTTAAACTCCACTTGCGCTGTTACATTCCCTTTAGGACTCATACCCTTGGAAAAGGTATGAACCCCTTTATTCCCCTTGCTATCACTATTTTTTATATAGTTTTGAAACTATAATTTTTCTACAATTAAATAACCCATGAAGGCTGATATGCCATTAAACAAAAAAAAAAAACCCCAAACCAAATCTGGACTTGGTTGTAATGTCACTGAATGTGGACTCCATACTCCCCAGGTCTACAGTACTGGAGCCTCAACATTAAATGCAATTAATTTTCATAGCCAGGATACCCCTTTTTTGTGAAAGGGTATCTTACTCCCCTGCTGGCGATATAGTCAGTGTATTTTAAGCCCTGCCGACAGGTAAAAAATAAAGTACTATTCTGTACTAAGAAACAGTAAATATAATTGTATGTTCATGCTTATTCTGTAATATTTAATGCGAAAATAACCCCCTTGATTCTCTTGATAATATCAACATTTCTTTTTACTAAAATATGTTGAAGAGGACATCTCTAGTAAATAAAGTTGGCAACCTTAGTTGAGGGTGACCTGAAGGCCCCCTTTTCAATAGCTACTACACCAAGGTGTAGGGGAGGGGGCTACTCCATTCCTTGGATTGGTCCACTTTATCCTTGATCCTTACCTTATAATGCTGAGTGTTAAGCAAGGCGGTATCAAATATCATTTTTGTAGTCTTTGGTATGACTCAACCAGGGATTGAACCCTGGTCTTCCAGACTATTGGCAAACGCTCTACTCATTTGGCCAATGCTCTATCAAAATCATAGGCCTGTACCAACTAACCCACCTGCCCCCGTTCTAGTCTGGTTGATATATTGTATATTTCTAAGGGATCAATGTTCAAAAAGAGTTTTTCTTAAAAAGTCACATTTTAGAATGCTATGTTTAGAAGCAGATCAGCCAGCTTTCCTTATTTGAAAAATTAATGCAACAGTTATTCCCCTTTTTATAAAACTTTTTGCCTTATCAAGCAATACATAAAACTGGAGCCAGCCATGAGGCTGAGTTAAGTTGTGCTCTACCAATACCACTTGAATTGAGCTGGTCTTACTTGTATAATGTTTTTCAAATTGATTGATTGATTTATTCATTTTAATGACATGTCAACTCATCTAGGGTTATTTTGTGCTTAGAGATCAGGGAATTGTATTTATTATACATTCATATTTACATTTTTTTGTATAGTTATTTATTTTTTTTTGCAATTTAGTGTCATACCCAGGATGCCTCCTTTTTTGGTGAATGGAGAATCTTAACCCTCTGTAGGGGATACACTCAGCATATTCTAAACCCCACTGATGGCAATTTTTTTGAATTGAAGAACAGGTGGAGTGATGAATGTAGTGCTGGAGTAGAGGAAACATTGATTATTTAGATTAACCAAATGATTCACTTAAATGTGATTGAACAAATCTTTGAAAATTTGTGATCAAATATCAAAACGAACAGCCAGCATTTTTAATGCCAAAGTCCATTTCATGATTACTTAAAAATAATGATATAAAGAAAAATCAATGTTTTTTCTAATTTTCATCTGATTATTTATGCCACACTGTTCATATTCAAACAATAATCTCCATGATTAATTCATGTTTAATTATCAGTTCAAAGATTCAAGGTCTTTTATCTTATAATAACCTAATGAAAACTTACTCTCCTTATAGTTAATACAATTATCTGCAGGATTTGATTCCCTTCCAATAAGCAAGAGTTGATTATGCATGATTAAGCAGTAGCCATAGAGTAGCAAACTTATGAGTGAGTAGTCTTTCAGTGAACCTAGAGCCGATTGTAAGAACTAGTGGACACAATTTAAAAAATATTTACAATCAAGATCTGTAGAATATTAGAGATGGAACTGACCCAAGAGACTGGCAACACAGGTAGCTACCTAGGGCATCAACAATTAGAGGACTCAAGTAGAAAAACATTTTGGGGGGCCCACTGCTTATAAGCAACATCAGTAGAACCACATAGATAGGGCTGACTGACTCGAGAGACTGGTAACAAAGGCAGTCATTTAGGGTACTAAGAACTAGAAGACTTAATTAGAAAAAAATATTTGGAGGGGCTCATTGCTCATAATCGAGATCTTTAGAACCACATAAACAGGACTGACTGACTGAGCTGAGAGACTGGCAACCCAAGCTGTCACCCAAAGTATCAAGAACTAGAGGACTCGAGTAGAAAAATATTTTTGGGGTCCCATTGCTTATAATCAAGATCTGTAGAACCACAGACAGAAGAATGACCCAAGAGATTGGCAACATAGGCAGTCACCTAGGGCACCAAGAGCTAAAGAGCACCTGACTTAAAGCAATGGTTCTCACTTGATCAGTAAAGTTAAGCTATGATAAGCATTCTCAGTGCTCAGATGAGTGATTACTTAGAAACAGCAGGTATTGTAACCAATCTATGACCTGTGTGCCAGATTAAGAAAAATGTTTTTGATAATAAAAGATTTTAGCTTAAAGATTAGTGGTCTGATGAGATAAAGCTGGAACTTTTCAGTCATTTGAAGAAGACATATATATGATAGAAAAAGAACTTGCATAATGTAAATAATGACTGCATTGCAGAGCAACAAAAATAGGAGAGGGAGAAGGTGGGTTTTGTTTTGTTCTGTTTTGTTTGGTTTCTTTAATTTAATGGCATATCTACCTTTGTAGGTTATTTAATGCCAAAGCTATTCTTCTAGAATAACAGTAGTGGTACTATTTAACCCATACCTGGGAGGATAAGGGATTCATAACTTTCCCAGGGGTATTTGTCCGAAAGTGAATATAATAGCATGACAGGGTTCAAACTCGCTTACTACAATTCTGCAATCCATTGCTTTAACCATTACACTTCGAGGACACTCCAGAGAGAAGGTGGGAAGAATAGTTAAAAAAAAAAACTAGTGGTGTTTGCATATCCTCTTCAAACACAGCCAAATCACTATTTTTAGGGAGGTGGTTGCTACTTTTGAACCCTAAAGTTCTTATTTTCATCATCCACTAATACAAATTATGAAATATATATATTGGTAATTAATTAATTCCATCTCTAATGGTGAAATTTGTAAAATTCACTTTCTAATATTTCATTGTTGCAGGGTGGGGGCAATAGTGCCTATAAGAAATCTTTTAAAAATAGATATCGAATCAAGTGTTGAATAATAGATTGATTGAATCTTTTATTTGGCATGTAATATAGAATTCAAACAACAATTAAAACAACTGGTAAGATAGTCAACAAAGTGTAATTGACAGATCCTGACCTTTAATAGCAGTTGAAAGCTTAGGTGACTAAAATCCTAGCTGGTAGATTTCAACTTTTGGTTAGTTCACTGAGACCAGTCCAAATGATAGATATAAGTTTCCATCTTTGGTGCAGTGCTCTTGTTCAGCATATGGGGTCAGTAAGTTTCCATTTGTGGTCCAGTGCTTTTGTTCAGCATATGGGGTCAGTAAGTTTCCATTTGTAGTCCAGTGCTCTTGTTCAGCATATGGGGTCAGTAAGTTTCCTTTTGTGGTCCAGTGCTTTTGTTCAGCATATGGGGTCAGTAAGTTTCCTTTTGTAGTCCAGTGCTCTTGTTCAGCATATGGGGTCAGTAAGTTTCCTTTTGTGGTCCAGTGCTTTTGTTCAGCATATGGGGTCAGTAAGTTTCCATCTGTGGTCCAGTGATCCTGACCAACAAATGGAAACAGTAAGTTTCCATCTGTGGTCCAGTGATCCTGACCAACAAATGGAAACAGTAAGTTTCCATCTGTGGTCCAGTGATCCTGACTAACAAACGGAAACAGTAAGTTTCCATCTGTGGTCCAGTGATCCTGACTAGCGTATGAGGTCAGTAATACATATGAAATGAATAATGTTATGTATGCACCTGAGAAAAGAAGACTTTGTATTTGTTATTGATCCCTGTAAAGAGAATAGAGCAGCCAATAAAAATGATAGAACAAAGTTATGGTTACAAGGACAATATGGTAACAAAAGCAATGACATGCTAACAAAGATCAAGACAGCTATTCAACACGACACCTATATATAATACAAGTAAGAAAGAGAAGAGAAAAAATAGTCTTGTTGGAGTGGGGCCTGTTTTTAAAAATTATTTGTATTTGATAGGACTGTGTGCCAAAAAACAAACCCTCCTAAGCATTATCATCAAGTTGTGCTGACAGCACAGATTGCCCTGACTCTCTTTCTCTCTCCATCCATCCCTATTATCCATCACCTCAGGCAGGTCCTTCAAACTACATCCAATTTCTGTACAGAGCTTATATAAGTAAGTCCTTGCTAGTCACCAACACTAGCATATCCATGTGTATGGGTACATATAAAAACATTGCTTATGAGTTCATCCTTGCTTCCTGAGGAGTGCCCTACAGGTCTCATTCATCTTATTTGGATGTTTTTTGATACAGTCACTGTTTTGTTGGGTGTTGCCTCCAGGATTTGTTCAAAACAGCACATAGCATTCTTGTGTAGTTTCCATATAGCTTTTCCTGCTTTATTTGATTAGAAATAGCAGATTTCCATTTGATCAGTAACCAATCAGTAGCAGTCCACACCTTTGCTAGGACTTATGTTGACATTACTTTTAGTTGATGAGATATTGTTGTTGAGGTATATGAATTTATCTATTAATTTTAGAGGCTTGCCACTTAAAGTGGAGATGGCACAGTGGTTATCATTTTAGAAAGTAAACTCAGCTCCCTGAGTTCAAATCCTGAACCAAGCTGTTTGCATTTCATATAATGCTAATATTCTTGGGTATGGATTAGAATATTGTATTTATTTGTGTATCATCATCATCATTATCATCAATATTGTAGTTTCCTTTGACTCTCTCTCTTGCTATCCATCCCTATTGTTCATTGTTCTTGGTAGATCTTCTAGATACCATCCAGTATCTGTACAGAACTAATGCGTGTAAGCCTTTACTGGTTGGCTAACACTGGTGTGTTCATGTGTAAGAGTCCACAGACTAATTTTGCTTATGAGTTCATCTGCTTCTCCAGCAGTGCTCAGCATGTCTTGTTCTTCTTACTTGTATGGTTTGTGAGATGGGTGGTAAGTGGCTGTACAGCTGCTATTTTGTGAGAGGAAGACACACTATTTTTCCAGATTTTTCAGCTCATAAGTTAGGTGTGTGAATTAAATATGAGAACTATAAAATTAACTTTTTTCTGAACTCATACCTTGCCATATTTGAGGTAGCTGTTGTCCAAACTAATGTATCTAAAGCCATAACAAAGAAGTATCTATTAGAATATGTGTTTGTTTAAATTTTATTTCTCCTAATGTGAGTTTATTTTCACTGCAAGTTTCTAGCATTTTTGTGTGAACATGTTTGTATATTGGTTGTTAATTCTGTGTAAATTTTATGTTTTGTAAATTTTTACTCAACAAAGTTGAATGGTTCTAAGTATTGCTATGTATCATTAACAATTCAATTACACATTAGTCATCTATTTATACACAGTTTAAATGTCAAAACAGTTCTATTTCAAACAATTCATTTTAGTATAAGTACACAGTTTTGTTGAATTTGACCCATAGATAGGACCCTATCAGTTGCTACCACTCTGGACCAGAGTGAACCTGAGAGCAATGGTACTCTGCATTCCCCAAAGCTCCAGCATTGCCGGAGCTTCACTGTCAGATTGTTTGGTGTCATATCAGGACACTCATTGCTGCAGCCCCAGCCAACTGGGCTATGCTAAATAGTGTGGCAGACTAGGCTCTTTAACCTTCATATAGCAACTGGTCTAAGAGAAGGAAAACCATGGATTCACACCTGGATAGGAATGGGCTCAGCTAGGTTATTCCTGCCCAAGATATGCTTGATGAGTAGCACCCTCCCACAACCAAACCAAGTCACATATATGATTTAATATATTATAAGAGGGGTGTGATAAAAAATATCACAACTGAATCTTTAATTTTAAATGAAGACAGCTGCACAATTTATATGATAAAGTGATGATGTCTAAATGTCAAAACTTCATCTTGATCTGATAAAATTATGCAGGCTTCAAAGCGAGATTGCTACAAACATTACAGTTTACTCCTTTTTAAACTAAGAAAGAAAATATGAGTCTAGCATTAAAAAAAAGGTTTAGAATATGTTGACTGTATTCCCCTACATAGGTGCAAACACCCTTTTTTTAGGGTGTCTTTTCCTTAGTTTAAAACTGAAATGCATCTGATAGCAAGGTTCAAATTCTGGATATCTAGGGAGTGTAGAGTATTCCTTTATTGTGATTCCTCCCAAATCCACACTGACCCTGAGCAGTAGTATCTGTTGGGGTCCCATCTATGAGTCAAATAGATTTGTTTGCAGACACTTTTATACTTACTAGACCCCATCACTTCTTGCAACTTTTTATTTCTTAAAATTAAAATTTATCTTGAGTAAGCCATTAAAAAAGTTTGAGGAGTTAGCTCCCCAGCTGATCAAAAAAGGAGTTTCAGAATAGGAAACTTACTGAAATAAGTGCATTGAATGGTAAGGAGACTTTTTTGAAGAAAATTAATGCTTCATTTATTTTTTATCCCTGTCTTAGTAAATACAGCTGGTAGTTTTTAAAAGAACAATATGATTTCAATTGGTACAGTTGCTATACTATTACACAGAAGCATTAAGCATTGTGTAGCCAAGTGAATGGAACCACAATACTTGTTTATAAGAATATATCTCTCTTCTTTATTGCCATGAAAGAGTTGAAATGGCTGCAAGTAAGAAAGAGAGACAGGAAGATGAAGAAACAAATGACTCAGACTGTTATCATTGACACTGTATTGGCAACTGACATTCAGAGCCTTACTTCCTTGCTTCTTTGACAAGAGGTTTGATACAGAACCGTTTCTCAGTCAGGGGACACCATCCCCTGGCAGACGTCTCCTCGGATAACTGCTTTTCTCCTAATGACCAAATCCCTGTGACTCCTTTGTTATTATATAATATTCTAATGCCCACACATTTTTCTTCCAGTTCCCAATTCACGTGATTCATTTCCACTCTCCCTTATTTACACAGGTGTATATCCTGTTTAGAAATCCACCACTAACATACTATCCATATTTACAACCACTTTGCTCGGGCAGGATATGACACAAGGTCAATTTTTAAGTGGAGTTTAACAGGTTTCAATTCAGAGTTTTCCTTCTCCTAGACTAGTTCCCTCACCAAGGCTGAAGAACCTAGTCTGCCCTACTATTTACCCATAGCTGGAGGGAGAATAATTGGATTCATACCTTTCCTAAGGGTGTTAGTGCTATGTGAAATGCAATAAGTCTCGTCCAAGATTTGAACTCGCGTCGCCATGTCCATTTCCTACGACGCTAATCATTACACCACAGGCACCTCCACTAACATACTATCAAAGATCAATATGTATCATCAGGAGTAACTTGTTGATCCTTGCAGAGTGAACAGATGCTATGCTTTGATCCTTTGTGTGTGTGTGTGTCTATGTAATCATAACCCTGCAAAAACAGCACACCATAGCAAAATTTTTATCTGAGCAATACTCTTAAAACGCTATGAATTAAAGGATAAAGCAATTTCTAATCCAATTTGAATTATTGAATGATAATTTTCTTGGCTTTGTATTCAAACTGAATGTCATGTTTTTAATCATGCAAATTTTTGCTAAAATGGAGATAACCATAAAATGCTAATAATGATCCTTTACTAAACAGAAGTACCAATATCATCACAGATCAGTGTTACCATAGAAACACAACTGGTTCATGGGTCATGTAATAACATATTGAAAGTCTGGAGATACAGATGTTTCACCAGTGATAGAATAGTTTCCCCTTGGCATCTTAATAATATGACTATTAGAGCTTGAATTTGCTGAAAAATGAAAAAAAGAAATCAGAGAACAGGTCGTTTTTATTTCTTATTTATTTAGTCTAATAACCATAGTATATGGAATTAAATATAATTATAGAAATCACCCTAATTTTACAAAAGAAAATAAAAGGGCCATAGCCAAGTATTTCTTAGTGTTAAAACATTTCAATTATCTTTAGTTACTGTTGAAAAATTTAACTGTGCCTTGAGAATGTCATTTTTCTTCCTCAAAGGATAAAACTGTGGATATGTCCTTGCACATTCTAAAAATAAATCATATTGCAGTATATATATATATATATATTTATATACACACATAATATCATCAATAAATAAGTACATAAATCAATAATTAAAGTTTGGTAATAAATAATTCCTTATAATATCCAGTATTATTTCTTTATAAATAATAAAATTCTGGTATTTTTGATTTAGAAGAAAATCAAATTTTTAAGAAAAAATTGTTAGGGGTGTACTTATTTATGGGTGAGACTATATATATATATATACTTCCTATAAAGTCCTAGTGCAGTTTAAATTTTTAATAAATTCTATTCTATATTAGTTAGTTAAGTTAACTGACCATAAGCAAGGCTGACCCAAAGGCTCCCATTTCAATAACTACTACACCAAGGTGTAGGGGAAGCCACAACCCCTTTCCTTGGATTACTCTAATTACCCTTGATCCATACCTTATAATGCTGTGTTAAGCAAGAAGGGATCAAGTACCTTTTTTTTAGTCTTTGGTATGACTTGACCTGGGATTGAAACCCAGTCTCCTGGACCATTGGCAAATACTCTAACCATTATGCCTATATGCTTATATTCGTTATATTTTTCCTATGTGGAAGGGTTAAATAAAATGTTACTTTAATGGAGAATGCCTCACTCTTTGGGAGATGTTTTCATGCTTTGATAATATACCTATTTATTTTTTACAACACTAGGAAAACTGTAAAATATGTTCCTTGAAACTCAGAGATCTTTTTTATTAACCTTTATTTTTAAATGAAGCATTGTCAAACATTAT